>JAMPIV010015524.1:0-377500 GCA_024509875.1 Oreohelix idahoensis
AGTAGTAGGGTTGGCACATTTGAGGCCATAGGGCCTGTCACGAAGTGGATTAAGGACAAGGCTGTCAACCTAAAATAGACTAGACCCAGTGGAATAAGACTGAGAAGATAGATTTCAGAAGGAATAATAACAAGTGACTGTGGGAGATGATGCTATTGGCTTCAAGGGTCGAGAATCCGAAAATAGGACTCTCCCTTGCAACTAAGTGGACGTTAACGTTTTGCGATAACCTCACTACCTCTAGCTACCAAAACTGGGGATAAGGTTTAATTACTTAACACCACAGACAGCCACTTACAGACAACATATAGGTTGAAGTAAGTGACTGATCCAGCCGAAAATTTACAATGGATTTTATTTACACCACAGAAAATTCATAGAACATACTACAAAATAGAATTTAACATGCCAGTGTTCACACACACACCTGGAAAAAAACATAACAATTAATTTCAAGTGATTAGGTAAGGTAACCCCACAGTCGCCCTCCCCTCAACCTGTAAGGAAGAAAGGTAAGTAAAACAACAACATGTGAAGGAGGATCTCGAAACATCCAGAATCCGTTCTTTCACCTAATCAACCTGATATCGTGTAAAACACACCCTAACTCCTACTGTTCGTCGGTCTGCAGACGTGGTTCTACACAAATGACGTGATAGTGCCTACACCCGCTGCACCACTATAGGCTAAAATATTCTGACTGGACTATCACATGGCTAAATATTCTCTGACTATCACAAAGTCCATGACCAGAACCCCCTTTCTATCACCTCCGACACCACAACTTACAGATGGACTTTGCTGAGTTTCTACTGTTATGTTCAGTGTCTGTCTGCGACACTCCTAGTTCCTACAGAAAAAAGCGACTCCATCCCACCAACTACCTCTCCTTCTCTCCCTCTATCTTAGTGCAGTAAGAGAGTATTGTTTTACCCTCTTACCCTCTGACTACGCCTGTTGTAGCTGCTGACATTGAATTGGCATTCATTGTTTTTCTCGACTTCGGTCTACTTCTGCTCTACCAAATGTACGATTCTGGAAAAACCGCGAATTATTTACTTTTGCAGGATTAGTCCCGGATACCATGCCATCTCTTGGGTCTGGGCCGTCGGTGATTATTATGACCGACCAATTCACGACACTTTTTAGGCCCTAGCGCCTAGGTTCAGTGTGTGTGCTTTAATCTGAGCGTAAATAGCTCCACAAATTTTAGGTGTATAAGAAACCATCTGATTCTTGCTGCTAAAGAAGTCTGTGCTTCCAGCTCCTGCTTCTCTTGGGTACAAAAACTTTTGCACCAGTGACCACGTGTCACCACTCCACTTTCTTTTCCTGGCTGACTGCCGACTCTTCTTCTGCCTGAGAAGACCGGCGAAACTTCTAGCCAGCTGTAGGACTACTGTAGCCCTCGCTGCTCACGCCTGGAAAATATCTGCTGTGGGACAAAACAATAACAAATATATATCGCACAAACAAATTTCCCATATCCTTAACACTTAACTCCTTAACTCTCACTCTTCAACACTTAAATCCCAAAACTCTTCAACCACTTAAGTCTCAAATATCTCTAACACTTAAGTTTTTTTTTTTTTTTTCAAATCTCTCAAACACTTAAGTTTTCAAATCTTTAACACTTAAGTTTTTCTTTTAAGTTTAAAATCTTCCATTACAGCTCCCATGCTCTAGTATCGCTTCAGCGATTAGTTAAACTGCCTACCCCCACACTTTCCCTCAAATACTGTAACCTATCGACCACTCTAATCTCCAGCTGGCTTTAATCTCTATTACATGCTGTAGCGCTCGGCGTTTAGGTTAGCCCGTCACAACATTCTAACCACTGAATGAACCTGTTGCCAGTAAATTCCTGGCCCTACTTATTTAACAATGATCGATGTGTTTACTGGCTACCAAAATACAAATAGACTTCACCCGAGGACAATAATCTCCCGTCTCCATGAATTCATCAGTATAAACATAGGTCTATTAAATAAGGGGACTAATTAAAAAAATCCCAACTAGACCCCGTAACTGCTGACTTCAAAATGTAGGTTTTACCCACACAGAGAAAAATACACAATTTTTCCCCATTGCTTCTAACATTTAAAGCCACTCGTTCTATTACCAACAGCGTTTACCACAAAATTAGTCCGCTGGATGGTAATTTACACACACATGAACAAATTAAATACACACCAAAACCCTAGCGTATTATTCGCTAATATTATAACTCAAATATTGAGAAATCTACACCCACGAGTCTGGGAATATTATTTACACCCGACTTCTGATAACAATGTACATTAAAAATCTCTAAAGGAACTGAATAATCCTATTTTACAATGCATGCCTAGTTATCTCCCCTCTCCTTCCGTTATTCAGATTCACCCCACTAAAAAAATAGACACAGCAGCACGTGCTTAGGTACCCCTCTCTCCAAATCCTTGAAACTAAATCACACATTGAAAAATTACGTGCATCGTGTTCTCAAAATTATAGTATTTAACATCTTACCATCTTTTAAGCTTTCATTATCTCATAAAAATGAATGGACTTGATAATATATCTGATAATCAATTTAGATCAAAAGTGTTGGAACTCACCGAATATGGCATGTCCGTTACGAACTTAAAATTAATTTAATTCCGCGAGCGTGTTTTACGCTGCACCATTTAAAAATCCACAAATCCAGGAAAAATTAGATCCCCTGTCTTCTGACAAATAACAGTAATATTCCAATTTAGTAACCCAAACAAGCTACTCTGAGGAAACTATCAAATTCCAACTACTTCCCTTTTTCACAAAATACCTAATTGCGCTGTCAGTTATATTCAATTAAAAGTATAGCATTGATGGCTCTACTTCTATGAATTAACATTAAACATCAACACTAGAACCACTCCTGCAAAAATCTCATAAACACCCTTATTTAACCCTTAATTAAACTTGTCTATTTTACCCAGCAACGAATATCCTCCTCGAAAGAGCAGTCGGCAGTTCTATTCCCAAGGCGCTAGAAAGTTAAACAAAATCTCCCAACTTCCTGACAGGGGAATCCCCTTATTTATTACCACAGACACAACGCTAGCTAAGCTGAGTCATACACTAGGCTTTGTTTCTTAAGCGGTTCGATCTATGAACCAACCACGTGCCCAGGAATTCGCCCACGGTTCATTTCTAAATTTAGAACTTCTTACGGTCAAGCGGAAAAATTTTCGTTCCACTGCACCTCTTCCCCCCAACCTAAAGTCACCAGAAAAGCTTTCCGCCATTAATGTTACACTGGAAAATCTTCCATGAACGAATTACCCTAAAAAAGGAAAAAAACCGCGCTGGTGCCATCTAAAAGTTAAATTACCATCCCTCTCCTAGCACAATCCCCTCTAATTCATTAATCTTACACTAACACCCCCAAAATCCAAACTCCCCCCCCCTGATTATTAAACAAAGAGGAAATTAAAAAAAACGAATAAGATAAAAATCCCACCGAAATCCTTTCCCAGAAAAAAGCGTTAAATAAATGCAAAAATTTTTAAAGACTAGGGGCCCTGTTGTAAAATGCAATCACATTAACTTCTCACATTACCCTTAACCCCCCTCTTCATAGTTCGTGGTACACGATCTAATTTAATGTGATCTTGTAAATTTCCAGACCTCTGGCCCCGTATACAAGTAGCATACAGATCTGACTGTCAGTCCTGAAGTCTCATGGTCACGACTGGGTTTTTGTCCCGCCTGGCTGACTACAACTCCATGGTTGTCCTGCGACTTTCTTCTTCTACGTTTCCTCCTTCTGTTCTTCTTCTACAACCAACTCCCATGCTCCGTGGAATGAGTGATCTTTCTTCGGACCTGTGCCATCCAATGGTGGGTCTGAACCTTCATTGGCTATGTCCGTAAAAAAACTGTTTTGGTCGGCTGCTCCTGACCAATCTGGCCTTTGTGGCTGCCATGACGATTGGCGGACGACCTTGCTGCACCTTTCCCCATCGCGGTTAGAGGACCGCAGGTATATGGCGATGAAGGTGCGAAAATATCTGGTGCTTCCAGCATAAAATTCTTTCCGATCGCTTCACTCCCCTCTGGTTTGCCTAGAGGTTGCGTAGAGATTGCTCCTTTCTCTACTATCTCCCCACCAGGGGTTCTCACTGGGTTGGGCGCCTACCTCAAGCGAAATCCGTTTCCCCTACTAAGCAGAACTGCATTGGTGGGTACGGTACGTTTTTGCTTTCTTGCCTCTTTGTGCAAGAGCCCCCGTTTCTGTTAAGCGAGCTAGCAGCGGGATGGGGCCCATCTCCGTTTATAGGCAAAAAACGGTTTCTCAGATCACTGTTCCTCCTCCGTCTGAGTAAAGTTGCTGGCCGGATGGGGCTTCCAGGGCTGGTGTGGAAACATATTGTTCGCAAGTTCGATTCGCTGTCTTCTGCCCTATGAAGATTGCGCTGGTCCGTGTACATTACGTTCTACCACTCTTGTCAGTATGTTCCGTCGCATCTCAAGGAGGTAATATCCCATCGGGGAGCCTAATTTTTTTTAATTTTTAAAATTTAATTTATTTTCCCGACGACAACGAAGGTATTCTTCCAAAAATCAAAAGGCGGTCCCGCCGCTGTTTGTCCCTTCCCGGCTTTAACAGGGCCTGTCAGAGGGATAAGCCTCTGCAAAAACCATGTCACCACTAACCTTGGATGGTATTTAACCTATCCATCTCAACGGCGTGGCTTGGTTGAGCTTCTCCGTGGGGCTCACGTGAAATCCGGGTACATTCCCTTATTCACTTTCTCTGGCCAGTAGTAGGCCCCCTTGGTGCACCAGCAAGGATTCGGGATCTGGGGGGTTTCCCAAAAAACTATATATGGGGCCCCCCAAGATGAAGTTCATAAGCTGCTGTTACCATTACAGCAGCTTTGATTGTGCCACGCACCAAACCTGCTCTTCCACCTTAATATTGGCTATCAGCAGGACGATGTGAGGTCCCTTCCCATCTCAAAACTCCACCAATATCCACCATTTCCTTAGTCATTTGGCCTGGTTTGTAACCAAATATGTCGGAGCGACTATATACTTCGGGTAAGTAAGCCCGCTGTTCAAATAAACAAGTGGTAGCCAGTCCCATTCACTACTGCTGGTCCGCTGTTGAGAGAAACACTTTCTGATGATTTGAAAGGTTCCCAATTGTTCCCTTTTTTCCACTCTCCACCCGCCCTAAACACACGTATGTTGTGAGTGGCTGTGGGTTTGTTTACACATCGAGGAAGAATCCAGTGAGAGGTTTTAGTACGGGCAATAATTGCGGACAGTACCCTGTCGTTTCCTCCCCTGTTTCTAAAGCAGGTTCATGAGACGTTGTGCCCGCCTGTGCTCTGTTTATCGCGGTTGGGCCCGCAGTTTATGAATGGGATGGGGCCCTCCTTGGAGTTACGGCCCCGCTGCTTGTATGTGAGCAAGAAGATGAAAAAAAAACGGACTGCGATGGCCGATGGCCGATCTCCATTGGGTCCAGTGCTGGCAGGTCTGGGATGTTTTCGTTTCTACTGGCCCAGTACTTCGGCCTGTGCCGTCTGGAACCTTTCAGCAAAAAGGAATGGATCTGGTCCAGGTTGCTGGGACGCCCCCCTGCCTCCGCCAGATTACCTCCCTCAAGTGCAGGCGACATGTTTGGCTTTTCACTTGTTCGCACATGACAAGGACTCTTCGAGTCCTTCAAAAAGTTTATTGCTAGAAGACCCGATCAAATCTCTCCATCCGAGTGAGATAATTCTTCAGGCCTTTCTGCGAAATGGGAAAACTTTCTCCTTTCTCCGGGCCTGCTCTCCCTGAACATAGCTTGGCCACTTACGGGGAGGGTCCTCTGAAAGCGTATGTTTTGTAACAGTGCGTTACGAAAGTGGCCTCAAAGTTATTTTGTTCATCACTGAGCATCTTACTATAGAATGTCGTAGGCCTGGTTTTTTCAACGACTGAGATAATTTGAGGGCACCACAAAACTCTTCATCCAACCCGTATACGCTTTTGCCATTCGTTCAAATTTTTCCAGGAATATGTCAATTTGCTTCATATCCCGCATTAGGAAAGAGTCCAATGGAAAAATTCATGGAATCCTTGCCATTCCGGGGGCCCTCCGTTTCCTGAGGTGTCTGTCGCCCCTGTCCGTTTCTCCAGCTACCAGGGAGAATCTCCGTTAGCCGAACTGGCCTTCCGAAGATCGGTAACTCGCAGTTCCAGTGAACGCAGGGCAAGTTCATGCTGTCCTCTCTGCTTCTGTGGCCCTTTCCTTTCGCCGTAACACCCTTTCTGCTCTTTTCTCTCACCTCTGTGCCTGACGGGCCCTTCTTCTCTTCTTTCTCCGCTTTCCAATTTACGCTTTGGTCCATCTCTGGCCAGCAGGGCCCTCTCTTCTTTTCTCACGGTCTGCCGGTCCCTGTTCCCTCATAATGTAAGCCCTAGTCTCCGCCTCATTCATATCCCCATAGCTTTTAGCTGCCGTCCACTTCCATGCAGATAAGTAGCTTGACCCAATTCAGCATCTTTACCAGACAAAATCAGCAAGTAACTCACAAAACGAGGGGAAATGACAAAAAAAAGGAACACGAAAAATTTTACTGTTACCTTCTGAGGCAACTTACTCACATGTGTAACCCAATGTCCCAAAAACCGAACTCAGACTAGCACCAATCTGAAGAACTACCTGAAAAAATTTTTCATTAAGCAGTCTACCCTAAAAAACCCGAATTTACCTTCCTGTTTAAAGAAAAATTCAGTTAGCCATCAGTTACCTCTAGTCATCAACTAACTACAGCTTACAATCTGACTGCACCCTGTGGGAGAGAAACTTCTGTGGAAAAAAAACTATTAGACTGGATCAGTTTTATATATAGCTCTTGTCTAGGGGGATATTTTATAAAGAAATCTATATTACAGACCTTTTCCTAAAGAAACAATCTATTGAATCTTGACACGATCACAGAATTGATACCCAACAAGAATGATCTACCGGACGAACGCACCGCCCACTTTTGTCAAGATCACACAGAATTGAACGTAACAAAGATGATTCACCGGACGATAGCACCCACTTTGTCACGAATGTGGATTTAGGAATAGAGGCTGTTCTACTTAAATAGACTAAGACCCTAGTGTGGGAAAGAAAAAGACTTGAGAAGATAGATTTCAGAAGAAAATAACAGTGGACTGTGTGAGATGAGGCTAATTGGCGTCAAAGGGGATCGAGAACCGAAAATTGACTATCCCTGCCACTAAGTGACGTAACGTTTTGCGATAACCTCTACTTACCTCTAGCTGACCAAAAAACTGGGATAAGGTTTTAATTACTTAACACCACAGACACCCAACTTACAGACAACAATATAAGGTTGAAAGTAAGTAGACTGATCCAGGCCGGAAAAAATTTTACAAATGGATTTAATTTACACCACCAGAAAAAATTCATAGAAACATACTAACAAAATTGAATTTAACATGGGCGTGTTCACAAAACACACCTGGAAACAAAACATAACAATTAAATTTCAAGTGATTAGGTAAGGTAACCCCCACGGTCGCCCTCCACCCTCAACCTGTAAGGAAAGTAAAGGTAAGTAATACATAACAACATGTGAAGGAGGATCTCGAAAAACCAGATCCTCCTTTTCTCGCCTAATCAACCTGATATATCGTGTAAACACACCCTAACTCCTACTTTTGTTCGTTCTGTCTGCAGACAGTGTGTTCTACAACACAATGACTGACGTGCAAAAAAACACACCGCTGCTCCACTATAGGGTAAAAATATTCTCTGAACTCAGCACCAAGAGGCTAAATATTCTCTGACTATTCACAAAGTCCAATGACCAGAACCCTTCTAGATTCACCTCGACAACAACTTACAGATGACTTGCTGAGTTTCTAGTGTTATGTTTTCAGTGTCTGTCTGGGACACTCCTAGTTCCTACAGAAAAAAAGCGAACTCCTCCACTATAGCTCTCATTCTCTTCCCTCTATTGCAGCTCAGAGGTTTTTTTACCCTCTTTCCTCTGACTGCCGTTGTAGCTGCTAACTTGAATTGCATTCTGGTTTCTCGACTTGGACTCTTATGCACTAACAAATTGACGATTCTGGAAAAAATCACAGGCACGTTGAACCAATCTCTTGGTCTGGGACGTCGGTGTTATTATGAACGACCAATCACGACACCTCTAGGTCCCTGCGCTAGGTTCAGTCTGTGTGCTTTATCTGAGCGTGAATAGCTCCGAATTTTATTAAGAACCTCTTGTTCTTGCTGAAGAAGTCTGTGCTTCCAGCTCCTTGCTCTCTTGGGTACAAAACTGACTTCTGCACCAGTGACCCGTGTCACCACTCCACTTCTTTCCTGGCTTTGCCGACTCTTCTTCTCCTGAGAAGACCGGCGAACTTCTAGCCAGCTGTAGGACTACTGTAGCCCTCGCTGCCACGCCTGGAAAATATCTGCTGTGGACAAAACAATAACAAATATATATCGCACAACAAATTTCCCATATCCTTAACACTTAACTCCCTTAACCCTACTTATTTAACAATGATCGATATGTTTACCTGGCTACCAAAATACAATAGACTTCACCCGAGACAATAATCTCCCGTCTCCATGAATTCATCAGTATAAACATATGTCTATTAAATAAGGGACTAATTAAAAATCCCAACTAGACCCGTAACTGCTGACTTCAAAATGTAGGTTTTACCCACACAGAGAAAAATACACAATTTCCCATGCTCTAACATTTAAAGCCACTCGTTCTATTACCACAGCGTTACACAAATTAGTCCGCTGGTAATTTACACACACTTGAACAATTAAATACACACCAAAACCCTAGCGTATTATTCGCTAATATTATAACTCAAATATTGAGAAATCTACACCCACGAGTCTGGAATATTATTTACACCCGATTCTGATAACAATGTACATTAAAATCTCTAAAGGAACTGAAATCCTATTTTACAATGCATGCCTAGTTATCTCCCCTCTCCTTCCGTTATCAGATTCACCCCACTAAAAAAAAGGACACGCAGCACGTGCTTAGGTACCCCTCTCCAAATCCTTGAAAATCACAATGAAATTACGTGCATCGTGTCTCAAAATTATAGTATTTAACATCTACCATCTTTAAGCTTTCATTATCTCATAAAAAGAATGAATGCACTCTGATAATAATTTAGATAAGAGGGAACTCATGGCATGTCCGTTACGAACTAAAATTAATTTAATTCCGCGAGCGTGTTTTACGCTGCACCATTTAAAATCACAAATCCAGGAAAAATTAGATCCCCTGTCTTCTGACAAATAACAGTAATATTCCAATTTAGACAAACAGCTACTCTGAGGAAACTATCAAATTCCCTACTACCTTTTCACAAAATACCTAATTGCGCTGTCAGTTATATTCAATTAAAATTATAGCATTGATGGCTCTACTTCTATGAATTAACTTAAACTCCTAGAACCACTCTGCAAAAATCTCATAAACTATTAAAGCTTAATTAACTTCATATTTACCAGCACGAATTTCTCTCGAAAGAGCAGTCGGCAGTTCTTTCCCAAGGCGTAGAAGTTAAACAAAATCTCCCACTTCTGCCAGGGAATCCCGCTTATTTATTACCCCAGACCACGCTACGCGTGAGTCATAGCTAGGCTTTGTTCTTAAGCGGGTCGATCTATGAACCAACCAACGTGCCAGGAATCGCCCACGGTCATTTCTAAATTTAGAACTTACGGTCAAGCGGAAAATTTCGTTCCACGCGCTCATTGAGAAAGTACCAGAAATGCTCCGCCATTATGTTACACTGGAAAATCTTCCATGAACGAATTATCTAAAAATGGAAAAAACCGCGCTGGTGCCAGTCTAAAAGTTAAAATTACCATCTCTCCTAGCAACCGTAATTCTTAATCTACACAAAAAATCCAAACTCGATTATTAAACAAAGAGAAATAAAAAAAACGAATAAGATAAAAATCCCACCGTAATCCTTCCCTGAAAAAACGTAAATAAATGCAAAATTTAAAGACTAGGGGCCTGTTGTAAATGCAATCACATTAACTTCTCACAGGGCCCGGCACTGCGTCTGCCTGGGTGTCCGTCACAGGGCGAGTGCCATAACGTTTTGTAGATATAGACATATTTCCATTGCATGTGTGCGTGGCATCCTGATTGCTGTGGTGCGCCTCTTGGCTGGTTGCCTCCGTCTTCAGCACCTTGACTTGCTAGGGCAGACTGTGGTCTTGCTCGAGTGTAGGAGGGCCTGGCCAGTCTTGGTTTTTCGGCCGCTGATGGCTGTACTTGAGCCCCATATCCCCGTCAAGGAGCTGGCCTCGATGGGGTCTCTCACATTAAAACTCTTACTTTAACTGAGTTATTTCCATCTTAATTTACATTGCTTTAGTTATTATTTAAAATCAGCTGGATCGATGCCAGTCAGAATTTGAAAGATTAAAATGTACCAAGACCAGGAGTGGCATGCAAAGTTTCAGCTCTCTGCAATGAGTAGAACAAAGAGGATTAGAAATTTGACACAATATAAAAAGTCCAAGTGGTCTTTAATAAAAGTGGTAATAACACAGAGCTTTCCACTGAAACTTACAACGTAAAATAGAAATAAAAATGAAAAAAAAAAATAGTTTACTTTCAAATTCCGGAACAAATAAATTGACTACAAAACAACAGCATGTATGCAGTTCTATATGTGTACACTTCACCTGATAATAAACTTAAACTGTATATTTAAGATATCAAATCAATTTTTTTTTCCCTTCAAGTCAAGAGATCTCTAGAGTCCCAATAAAGTATTGAACTCACACAGCTGATATGTAGTTTCATATGATGCTTGATGTTTGTAACTGTTCCAGCTAGGCTAATATATGTTGCTGACTACATTTCTGTTAAACATATATATGCTAATGACTAAAGATATGGATTGGGCGACAGCTGCTGAAGCCTGGCTGTTTTGTAAGCACCCCTAATGTTGCAGTGTAAGTGAGGAAGTCTACAGTCTACCTTTCACAGAACCAGGGGTTGTTGATGCATCAAAAGCATTTAACAACACACGAGAACATTACTATAAGTATCGGGAAGTATACTCCTACTTACTTGGTCGTTCCCCTTCTACCGTGAGGTGTAGAGGTGGGAAGTGTACTCACACAATAAAACTGTTGTCATGGACGGCTAAGACTAGTCATTAAGACAGCTAGGATCTTTAAATGCTTTTGTATGCAAACAAAGCACTTCAAATGTCACAAGGTAAAGATGAACGAGGTTACCTGACCTCTAGCCTTAATTGTAGTGTATCAACACCTGCAAATGTTCATTCCCGAAACCTGACACTGGGCAACAATGAGTAAGGCCAAGCATGGTATAAAAGGGAACTAAGGAGGGTTGTGGCTTGTGCATGGACTCATCATGTAAAACAAATTACTACAAAAACCACCAGTGCAAGGAAAAGTGGCGTGCTTTGTTGTAAGGGGGTCTGGTGCAGTAATGACCCCCTTGTGCTTCAAGGAATCCCAACAACAAAAAAAAGACAAGAATATAAATACCAAAAATAAAAATCTCCATCATTAAGAACTTATAACATGCTATGATTCTAGTACATGAACAAAGCTAACAATATTACAGGAAAATATATGTGAAACAAATTATAATTACAGGACTACGGTTAGTTAAAATTTAGATTCTGAGACAGGTCTCCAAACAAGGATAAATTTTTTTTGTTAAACTACATCTGAGCCAAGAACCTTAAGGCTTAACACTGAAGAACGAAGTATATAAGGAAAATGTAGAATTAGCTGACAGACATAAACATTTTTGATGACTAATTAGTTTCACTTAAAGAGAACTAACATATGAATACAATCTTTATTTAATCAGGGTAAAGAAATATGTATTACTGCAATTTGACACTTCTGCACTGAGATAAGAACAGAAAAATGAAACAAATGATTATTGTTATAACCGAGAAAGAAGACAAAAAAATTAGATATGGTAAAAATGTGCACTGAAGATAATTAAAGTGGCTGCAGGTCATGAATATTTTAAGTTAAACAGTAAATAGTTAATGTTTAACTTTGTAAATAGTTAATGTTTAACTTTGTATTCACTAATATCATCATCATTTTCCTTCGTGTTCCATATGAAGCATGCAGCCACCACTGAAACTGGTTCCCTGCACCCAAGCATTGACATGCTCCTGCAGTGGTGTTTATGTGGCAATCTGTTTGACATGATGAGGTTGCCAACACCATGCACAACCTTATATTAGCTGCTTTGTACAACATGCCTTATGGTGCAGCAGTCCTATTCTTTCTTTGTCTCTTCAGCAACCTCCCGGGGAACTTCAGCGACCCCCCGGTGAACTTCCGCGACCCCCCCCCCCCCCCCAGAACTACAGCGACCCCCGGGAACTACACCGGGCTTGTCAATAATGTAGAACAGTAAATACATGACATTAAAATTGCATTCACTAATGTAACTCACTGAAAAAGAGGAGGGGAGAGGTGAGGGAGAGCACTGATGAGTCTGTAAGCCTGTGTAAATAGTCTAAAAGTATGAGACAAAAAGGTTAGGTCTGTCAGCTTTGCACTGAAACAACACAACTAATTAGACACAATACGCTGGGAAAAGCCCTTTTTTTAAAACAGTTACAGTTAGGTGAGCGTATACAAGAAAACACAAAGAAAGAGTTTGCTGTGATTGTTACAGACGTACTTAGCATAAATCTGTCAAAACCCAAAGTGTGTTCTTCTTTATGCCATTAGAAACAACCACAGGAAAGGAATTTTTGCTGAACAGAATAAATGAAGAAAGAACAGTCAAAGCATTGACCCCTGCCCTATCATATCACGCCAGAATCAATAACTGGAGAAGAGGTACATGTCAAGGAAGATGGTCTGCAAGGTAAAATAATCTGTCGCAATTTTCATCTGATTAGCTATCACGAACCGCCCCCCCCCCCCCCCCCCCCCCCTTTTCACTTTTTCCTTTCAATAAATAATTTCTTCTTTTAATAACTTATAAAACTTATCAGGATCATGAAAACTCTCAACTGTCCTTGCACCAAAGTGTATAATCTAGAACATGAATACGTTAAGTTTCACCCGTCCATATCAATATGCGTAATGAATATGCTCAATACAAGTCACAGGTTTATCTATCACCTGGTAGTCCCAATACAAGTCATAGGTTTATCTCTCATCTGGTAGTCCCAACTCAGATCATAGGTTTATCTCTCAGCTGTTTGTCTCCCTATATGAAGTTTACCACATCAATAGCAAGACATGCAGATAATGATAAAGTAGAATTATTTACGAAAACAGGACTACATGTCACTGTGAACAGAGTAATGAGAAGAATTAATAGGAAAACAGATCTGATAAATATCAATTGTCAAGTGATTAAAGATGTACACAGCTTTGCCTATATGAGAACTAACATAATGGACAAAGTGGTAAGCGACCAAAAATAACAAATGATAACCTTCAGACTCCACACAAGCCACAACAGACTGAGATACCATCTTATTCTACAAGCTAAAGATAGGACATACAGATGAGCATAACTGACTCACCACTAAAATGACCAATGAACGTCTCCTGCAAAAGTGCCCAACATATGAGAAACATACAGAGCACATATAGCTGTCACTTGTACCAATCCTGGACAAACTCTATGGAGATAATAACAACCTCAGCCTGACCACTGCTTTGTTTAAAAATATTCAAGTTGATATCTTTGTTCTAGAATCCCCAGGGTAAGGAAGGCTGAGGCAGACAGAAGAACTCATGGAGAAGAGAACCGGAGACAGACATAAAAGGAATGAGGAAGACATGGAAAGAACTTGAGCAGACGGCACAGGACACAAAGACTCTGCAGTGAAGAGTTTGTTGAAGGCCTTTGCTCTTTGGGAAGCTAAAGGGTAATGAATGAAGTTGACATCTGACAGTGTACAAAGAAGAGGAAGACGATTAAAGAAGTACACAGCTTGGCCTATCTGGCAAGTAACAGTGACAATGGAGGAACAAATCAAAATGTTAATAAGAAGACAAATAAAGCCAAATTTGCCCTCAAACTCTCTCTGCCCAGTAAAGAACTTTGCAGCTCTTTCCCAAGAAAAAAAAATTAGGCTCTTCAACACTACTGTAAACTCTGTCCTAATCTATGGCCATAAATGTGGCAAGTCACCAAGAATATCATGTCCAAACTCCAGACAATCTTCAACACATGCCCCAGTCGCATACTCTGCATCAAATGGTCAAGTGCAAAAATGAATAAACCTGTGGCAGTGAACCAGAACACAACCAATATCATCCATCATCATTTGTCCTTTGTGATCCTTATGGAGCATGGAGGCACCACTACAGCTGGTCCCCTTGTAAGAATCCTGTACTATTATGCATTCACGTGCTCCTGCAGTGGTTTTTTTTTTTTTTTGTTGTTGACAATTTGTTTTACATGATGAAGCTGAAAGCCCCTTGCACAATATCATAATAGTAACCTTGCACAATTTTTAAAAACCCTATGTCAAAAAAAAGTGGTTTGTCCCAAAAAGCTCTACCAATATAGATGGTTTAAACATTTTTTTATATGTAGTGGTAAAACAAAAAGTGTGCCAGCTGTTATAGTAATTACGTGTCAATGGTAAAAGACTTTAATAACAAGTACCCAGTAAGTAAGGCCCTTGGACACACGTGCACACACACATTCATGCGCCAGAATGATGGACAATAAAAAGTAAACACTAACGTTTGGTAGCCAGCCCCACCCTCCCCACCTTTAAAAAAAAACCATAAAAGAATGTCGATGGCTCAGGCGATGTGGTGGAGTATCTACTCTGGTGGTTGTTATTGTCGTTTTGACCCACGCACAAGAAACTGACTGACGTTTCTCATGCATGGAATACCGGGTTCCATCACATATGGGTTATAATGTGGGTAGATTCGCGATTCGTTTATGTCATGTCGTTAGTTAAAAAAATAATAATGATATTACTGCCGGTACTGTAAATTATGGGCATTATAAAATACTGTCCGGCTATTCACTGGCACTGTGCCCACTTTAGGGAATAAGCGTACAAACACGATCAATGGTCGGGTCAGCACTGGAACTGCGCAAAGACGTTCTACCTTGGATCTACTAGATGAATGTTGAGGTGGAAAATTTAGAATCTTTTCCAGTTAACCGAAAAATAACAATATAGGTCGCACCATCTGAACATCAATATATGTGTATATGTATGCCTGTTTGTATTAATATGTGTGTGTGTACGAACGCACAAACATCCATAAACAAATACATACTCATCAAAGAATCAAGATATTATGCGCTGTGTTGTAACTTACTTCCTGTAATTTTTAGCGGCCTCGGTATCCATTGTGTTAACAACCATTAAGAGTGGATGGTGGTGTGTGAGAAGAGGTGACAAACACTGCTGCAAGACTGGTCACAGCTCCTACTATGAAACTACACGTCCGTGTGGGGAAAATGCTACAAATTTATCAATGTCCAGAACACCTTATTATCCGTCAGAGTTGTCTGGACTGCGTCTATGTTTAGGAAATTCCGTATGTCTGGTAGGTTGCCAACTGCGGTATTAATTAACGCATGCCTGACAATGGTCTCAGAATTATGCCGGAAAGTCAGTGACCGCAAATCACTTCGAGACATCAAAGAGAAAACTGTAAAATGATTCAGTAAACCTGAAGGAATATTAACACGCCGGTCAGTCACAGAATATACTGGTCAAATGGCAATGGCTCCTCTTGGAATCAAAATAATTACATGGTAAAGATTATGGAAACAGTCGCGAGAGAACATTTGGATAAATTATGCTCGTCTCATACCATGACCAGTTATTCCCCCCCTCGATGACGATGGAATGGACTAGCCCACCGCAAGGTTTGCAGGTGACGGCCCAGAACACGACGAGAGCGGCAAGGGAGAGCGTGTCGTTAAGATGAGTCAGATCTCCCGGCTCCGAAGGAAGATGGTTGAAAGAAGAGACACATTCCGGTGTCCGAAACGAACCCACAATTCAAAGCGAGCAAATACAACCGAGCGAACGCAACAAGATCATGCGTCGCAATGTATTGATTTCAACACAGCCTTCATTTCCCCTTTTCCCCCCGCGAACTGGTTACTCACTCTGGTTGCACTGCTGCGCTCTATGCCTTGCCTGTGAACTGAGATCGATACAAATGTAAGGCTGTAGCAACCAGAACTAATACAGAACTACTTAGACGATGTACGCGCTGTAGGTTGCATTATACTATGTTCGGTAGGGTCCTCCCAAAACATGCGTAAAGTAAATCTGAACACAATCAGAAATCATAAAAGAAATACGTTATGATAATGAATAAATCATTCTTACATCTTCCCTTATTTAAAACTACATGTATGACGTATAATCCATAAAAACTATAAAAGCTGCTAAAGCACTCTCTCCCATCACGCTCGATGAAGCAAGTCCTTCCAGGGAAGTTACAAAGGGGGCGGTAATAGTAAAATAACAGATAACAATGTATTGTGTAATCTCCTTTTAACACTTGTATCAGTACCTCTAGTCCTATCAGTGTTCATGTAACGTTCGCAACCACTGGGGAAACAGTCTAAGGGAGATAACCAATAATAACAATGTCTCATTTGCAAACAAATTCGACGAACATCCTTACAGTATACAAATCACCAAGGGATAACGCTCAGTGATGGAGGATCAAAGACAAGACTAGACAGTACACAAACTACGAACAACAATAGCTTGTATTGACCGGTACTGATCAATACTTACACCTGAAAGTCCTACGTTAAGCATACATTGTTCCATCACGCAACATTACACTGTGCCTAGTTTATTATGTCATATTCAAATGCCCGATTGACAGAGTGGTTAGGGCGCTGGTCTCTCGCGGCAAAAGTGCCAGGTTCGAAACAAGGTGTCGTCATACTTCAGTCTACACAACCTTAAATGGGTAACTGACTCTGCTCGTGAGTTAGGGAAGTAAAAGGGCAGCGAGGAAGGGAAGTAGTCACCCCCATATCTTGAAGTTGGGCCTAGTATAGTGAAAGCTAACATTTCGCTCCCCTACGGCAGAATTTGCTATGGGACTTCATAACACAGGCAAAGACACTCTGGAATTGCCACGTAAACTAGTGTCTTTATGATAAATTGCGAACTGCACAATTGAAATTCTGCTATAACTTTATGATTAATGGCCCGATAAGGATAATTCTTTTGGGATTTGAACAGCAACTACAAATACATGCAATTATTGTAGTAGGACAGCGGTTTTCAACCTGTGCGCCGCGGCGCCCTGACTGACGATCAGGTGCGCCGTGGGTGGGCGTGGATTTTTTTCGTATTTAGCTGTAAAGGAAACACACAGCCGTGGGAAATTTCATTTTTGGTGTTTGTCAACCTGCGTGACCCCGGAGAAATTTCCCCCGACCCGCCTATCAACTTTCCGCACATTCTCTTCGCGCGACCATAGTAGGTAACATGGTGAGTTCATTTTGAAAAATATTTTCCTGAAAACTGTGACAGGTTTCAGCGGGTTCAAAATCCCTTCAGTGGTGATGCTCCTTCGGACTTCAGTACTGCAGAAGAGGAAGAACTGATAGAACTTTCATCAGACTCTTCACTACAAGCGAAGTTTCCATCCATGACATTGCCAAAATTTTGGTATTCAGTAAAACAGGAGTTCCCAAGCTTGAGAAAGAGAGCACTGAAGATATTAATTCCTTTTGCAACCTCCTATCTCTGCGAGGCTGGGTTTTCAGCAGTGGCTGTCATAAAAACCAAGTTCAGATCAAGACTTGATGTGGAGAAGGAAATGAGGGTAGCTGTATCTCAATTGGTGCCAAGATTTGACAAGCTGTGTAACAACAAGCAAGCTCAAATTTCACACTGAGGTGACTGGTACTTTATTCATCATATTTTATTTTTAGTTTTACTGTACAAGTTTTTTGTTATGGAGATTGAATCATGAGTGCAGTATATCAGTGAATGATTTTCAGACCCAAAAAAAAATGTTAGAAAGAAACTACTTTATCTGTGCTGTTTTCTTTTTAATAGTATTATTAGTAAGGGTTTTCAAAGTGCATTTTGTGTACATTTTTTCTTGTACGTGTAATTTTTTCACAGATTGTCCAATTGCATTTTTTTTAAATTACATTTAAAAATTACAGTGTTTAAAAGCTTTTCCACAGCTCTCCTGCTCAAAACAAGTTAGGCTAAATGTCGAAACATCGCTAGAGTTTTTACCAGTTATCCCACAGGGGAGCCGCAGAAAGAACGTAGTTGGTCAGGGGAGCCATGGACTCATAAAGGTTGAAAACCGCTGTAGTAGGAAATCATTATTTTTGGTATTTGAAGAGGAAATTATGATTGTGTCGGTAAATTTGCACAACAGCATTGAAATCACGCGAAAGTTTACAAGAACAGAAGTGCACTAAGGCGCGGACTTCCGAGAAAGCAAGGGTTGGATCTAGACTGGGTATATAAGCCCGTTTCAGACCCAGCAGCCTTTGGATGGTAAATGCGCTCTGATATAGGCCCCTAACCAAATATGTTGAAAGTTACGCGTAACGCCAGAAGAAGGCAAAAACCGAACAAAACAAAACAAAAAGTGGGGATTAGTAAATCGGAGCTTAAAAGCTTAATTAAAGAAATAATAACAGATTAGTGGAAAGCAGAGTGGGATAAAAATCTGAAAGAAAAACATAAGGCTTGTCACATAATTATTGGGTCGATCTCTTTTCCTCTCCGGCAGTATTTAGTTACATTTTTTGTGTGTTCTAAATTTCTGTGGTCGCCCTTTTCTTTCTCTACTATCAATTATATATTTTGTACTTTCAAATCATCTTACTTTCCTCTGTGATAATTCGTCATGAACCCAGATAGGCCGGTCAGCGACCGAGCGTTGCGTTTACCTAAGGCGTGCCGGGCGATAAATTACCCGTCTGTGGACAGATTACAGACACGCACTTATCAGTCGGACACACCTGAGCGGAAATGTTGTAATAGTCCAGGCAGATGTAAGAAGTTATTTGTAAACATTGCCGAGAGAGGATCGAATGTTTTCATTCCATATTTGAGAGACTGCAGTAATGCGCACAAATGTCCATGAGGAAATAATTTGAATTACCCCACAAAACACGCATGTTTGAAACGATTGGCAGACAATACTCCCTCTGGATAGTCTATGGGGTGACTAAATGAGATTTAACTTGTGCGTGGAGCTAGCAATTTCATTATGTAAAACAAACTGCTACAGAAACTGCCTGTGCTCTGATACAGGCAATAAAACAGCACATTCCTAACCTTCTTTACGCACAAATTGCACCGTGGATAAAACTTACACTAACACGAGCATTATTTAAATATCTTACAGTATCAAGTCAGACAAATACAATATTTTGGCCATATAAAAAAGATATGACACCTTGCTGAAAATCATAATGGAAGGAAAAGTTGAAGGCACGGGCAAATGAGTGCGACAGCACTATACATGGGAAGATATCCCATCCAGTACTTGGAATTGTATAAAAATTTTGATGAATGATGTTAAAAAAAAGATTATTATACAGTATATTTTAACCATAGAAGTGTTACAAAACATTACGAGGAAGATAAGATAGCAGTGTCATTCATTTTTAAGAGAATTTTTTTTTAAATGTTGAAATATAATCATACATAAACTTTTTTTTTAAATATTTGAATGGTTCTTTCTGAAATCTGATCCAGTATTGCGACTCCCAAAGGTCGCCTAGTTGGCCAGCGGTTTGTGACGTATAATGGAAAAAGAGCCTACAGTAATCTGACAGTCTTCGTAATCTCGTAGCGCTCTATGATTTGCTAGCAAAACCATGCATTTTCTGCCTGTGTTTACTCACACAAGCTACTTTTTTGTCCCACCTCTTTTCTTTGAACATAAGCAAACGAAGTGTTTACAAACTTTCGTGACCAGCCCGTCATAACAGGTAGCGAATCAGGTTTGTTTACCTCATCTTCTCACGCGAGCTTATCTGTCAATCATACAATACCTGACAGACCGCACATGAAAAACATAGAATCTTTTGAAGTCTAGGAAGGGAAATCCAAAACTCCCCGAGTACGCTTTGATGTCGAGTCGCCGGCAGAACCCCGTTACACGTAATAAGTCTTTTGATGATGGTCAAAAAACGTCAACGAAAGACTGGCCATAAGCCTTTATCTTGTAACTCTGTTTCTGATTCTCCGTTACACACAGTAGCGAGAAAATTAACAATATCTATAGATCAGAGAAATATAATGATATATAAACGTGTTTTCTTAAACCTGCTATCAGTTGTCACTCAGAATTTTTGAATACTCTAAGCACGCAGTTCTAGAACCATTATTGTGAAAAAATGTGTTATTAGCATTCGTGGGGATTTTTCATTCTGATTTTCTGGTAATAGAAATTAGTGCTTACGTGTTTAAAAGTGTTAGCTTTTACCAGTTAAAAGTGTTAGCTTTTACCATTATAATTCACTTAGATTTTCTAGCTGTTAAAACTAAGTGAAATAAAATAATGCGTAGCTATTTCATACCGGACGTTCAGTTATAATGTTAATTTTCACCAAACGCTTTCTCACACAAGAAGAGACGGTTTTAGCTGACTGGTTTATATGCTAGGCGCGACTGATAGTGACAGAAAAGAATTCACGCTTTATTTCATTGTGCGTATTTAGAATAAGTGCCTATTATTTAATACCATACGACGACTAACAGACGCCGACAAATTTATAGCTAGTAACGACAGGCGATACTTTGTGTAAGTGCACATATGGATAATTAAATAATAATTAACATTGTACACTGACTGCCGGCGCGAGCAAGGGGCGGGAGAGTTGCATAACTCTATCCGACCTAAAACTCAGCGCTAGAGAAGGCTGACCGTGTAGGCGTAAAGGAAAACACCATGTGCCTTTTAAATTTAATCAAGACTGATGGAGTGGAGGAGAGATCGTCTTGTCCCCGTCTGTGTGTGTAGATATCGGATTAGCATAATTTTTATATATATTGTTTCTTGTATTCTTCGCAGACCTGATCACAAGGGCGTCCAGCTGTCTCTTTTCTTTTTTTACTGATTGGTTAATGTTGTCTCTTTGTCTTGGCTTGTGCGTCACCAATTTCATTTGTGAGCGAGTATTAGCCAAAGATACATGAGAAACATTTTAACTTATAAGTTTAACTGGACTTACCAAACCCAGATATTTTTTTCCAATTTTTACCAGCCCACTGGGGTGTACAAAATAACATTAATGTTCCCGACTCCTGACAGTTGTATTCAAGCGGATTTATCCAGATTTTACGCTGTGCAGAATCGGAGCTCTAACATAGAGTTGTCCGATAGGATTATCATCATCATCATTGGTAACATTTTTTTGCAACCACGTGTTTCCCAATACTAGAAGTATTTTCCTCTTTTAACTGTGAACCCCAAGAGCACGTTCCTACATCAACTATTGGCGGTGACATTTTGTACATTCGGAAAAAACAAAACACCAGATTCGGCGTCCTCCTCACTAGTCTTTATTTGTTAGAGGATGGACTGGGGCCAGTTTGGGAAGTGAACCTGACATTATATATATATTCAGGAATAATTGTATTTCCAAGGGATATCACCAAGAGTAGGTAAGAGTGATTGAGTGGCTACTGTATGAAAGAGTGCGTGAGTATTTTTCTTTGTTTCAGGGAATTTACCAACATTGGATTTGCTTAAACTTGTTTACTTTACTGGGTAGCATATAGTAGGAACTTGTTTACTTTACTGTCTACTCTGTAACATAGTGCTTCTTCTTCTTCTTGCGATCGCATCTTTGATGATTACACCGTCAGACGAGTTCTCATGATGAATTCGACTGTTGTTTGAAGTTCCTCTTTAACTCCATATAGCTTTGAGTTTAGTGTTGAGTCATTGGGCCAGTATATCTTTCTTAACTGGTCATACAGAGGACAGTCCTGTAGAACATGCTCAGCAGTTTGTTCGTTTAATCCACATGTGCACAGTGGTGAAGCAGACAATCGTAACTTGTGCATGTGTTTATTCAGTTTGTTATGCCCTGTCCTGAGTCGAAAAATAGTTATCTGTCCCTGCCGGTCGAGAGTGTGATAGTCGTCTTTGGGTTGGTTCTGTTCTCTTCTTATAGTCTGGATAGCTCTCTTTTTCTCAAAGTATGTGACTTCATTATCTTCTTGTTCACATTCTCCTCCCTTTTTTGCAAGTTTATCTGCCTTTTCATTTCCGGGTACACCACAATGAGATGGTACCCACTGAAGTATGGTTCTCTTTTTGGCAGCTACCTTGTTTAGTTCATTTCTCAGATGCGGGAGTTTACCACCCTTGAGAGCTTGCAGGACAGACAGTGCATCTGTGAGGATGACTACCTGGTGGCAGTCAGAGTTGGTGTTATAAATCATATTTGCAGCTTGCTCTAGAGCTTGAACCTCAGCTGTATAGTTGGAACAGAATTTACCAGTGAGAATGTGCCTAGTCTCATAGTGGTTGTCAGGATATGAGATAAAGATACCGGCACCTCCATTCCTAACAGCATTAGTTGCTGATCCATCTGTATAGGCATGTATCCATGATTGATCGGGATAGCTTTCTTGGATCATACTCAATGTAGCAGTTCGTTTTTGCAGATTATTATACTCACATCCACTTGTGAGACCACTGACCGACGTATTAATTTGGAGGGCACTGCTAGCCTGCTCCCATGGTACAGGGTATAGGGTGGGCTTCAGTGGTGTTGTCTTCATAGATAGGTCTTCTTGATGCTGTCTTATAAGTCTTTTTCCCCGATGCACAAAGCTGCTACGCTTTAGACGTCCCAATGCCAGATCATCTAGTCTTGCCTTCATTGGGTGCGTTGGCATACTGTTGTACTTTTCCATCTGGATCATGGTCTTTGTGTCTCTTCTATGGGACAATGTCTGTAATCCAGCAACCTTCTGCATCTCTGTTATTGGTGTAGTTTTCATGGCTCCTGTAATGAGCCTGAGAGCTTGATTTTGCACCTTGTCCAAGGACTGCAGATGTGAGTTAGCAGCTGATGACCATGCTGCTGAGCTAAACTCTAAGTGTGGTCTTATTACTCCACTATAAATCTTCTTTAGATTTCGTTCATTTGCTCCCCAGTTGGTACCTGCCAATTTTCTGAGTATGCCTAGTCGTCTTCGGGCCTTTCCTTCTGCATTTTCAATATGCTTATTCCATGTAAGCCTTTGGTCAAATGTCACCCCAAGATAGGTGGGGTAGCTTTCTTCCTTGATAACGGTTGTCCCTAGGTGTATGTTAGCTGATTTGTCCTTGGGGGCGAGGGAGAACAGTGTTGTGGAGGTTTTGTCTGTGTTTATTGTGATAAGCCACTTTTCTGCCCATGACACTAGCATGTCTGCTGCCCGCTGCATTCTATAATTTGCTGTGGTGACATTTTCATCAGCGCACCAGAGTACTAGGTCATCTGCATATAAGGCAGCTTTCACTCCTGCAGGGAGATCTTTCACCAGGTCATTGATGTAAACAAGGAAGAGTGTAGAGGAAATTACTCCTCCTTGAGGTACCCCCTGATGGAGCAACACTTTTCTGCTCTGCAGACCGTCAAGAGTGACTCTAGTTCTCCTGTTATGCAAGTATGACTGGATCCATTTCATCATGTTGCCTTGGATTCCACCTCTCCCAAGTTTTGCAATGAGGCCATCTTTCCACACCCTGTCAAAGGCCTGCTTGAAGTCGACCCAGATCGTTAGGACCTTTTTCTTCTCCTGAAAGGCATCTTCTATTGCTTGAGACAAGTAAGTAACTTGGTCTTCTATACTGTAGCATTCTCTAAATCCAGCTTGTTCCGGCACCAGGATCTGCTCAGACTCTAAATACCATTTCAATCTGTGGTTGACTATTCGCTCCATAGTCTTCCCAACACAGCTTGTGAGACTGATTGGCCGGTAACTTGCAGCCTCGGTCTTACATTTCCCTTTCTTTAGTATGGGTATTGTGATGGCTTCTCTCCATACTTGGGGTACCGTTCCTTTCAACCAGCTGTGGTTGAATATCTCAAGCAGTTTTGTCTTTGCTGCTGAGCTCAGATTTACTAGCATTTCGTTGCTGATTTTGTCTGGGCCGGGTGACTTTTGAAACTTAAGCTTGGAAATAGCCTTCTGTAGTTCTCCTAGTGTGATGGGTTCCCTCATTGGGGCAGGAGTATCTGTCTGTCCCATGGTTGCCAGTATTTCTTTTCTTATCTCTCTCTGATGGTCTATGTTAATGGGTAAGTTGCTTTCTGAACTGTATCTTCTAGCAAACAAGTCTGCAGCTTGTTTTCCTCTGAAAAGTTTGCCACCTTCATCCAATGTGATAGTCTGCCTTGGTGAGGAACGCTCTTCATTTAGAGACTTGACTAATCTCCAAAGTTTCCTGCCGTCTTTCTCAAGGTTCAGCGATGCCGTTTTAGTTCTCCAGCTTTTCCGTTTTTCTTCTAGCTTTGTTCTCTGAAACTCTGCTACAGCCTTTTTCCATTTGTTGTGAGTTTCAAGTGAAGGCTGAGACTCTGCGTTCTTTCTAGCCTTGTCCATAGCTTCCTGACGTTCTTGGAGTGTGCTGGACCAGTATGGTATGTAGTTACGCCAGCATCCTTTGGGAATGGTTTCTTTTGCAGCTTGTAGTATGCATCTGTTGAAGTCTTTTACCACTTCATTAATATCTCTGTTCTGTACCTTGAGGGTAGACAGCAGCGTGTTCACCTGATGCCTGAATAAACCCCAGTTGGCTTTTTTGTAGTTCCATCTTGTAATGGCTGGGCCTGTACTGAGAGTTGCACTCTGGACAGTAAGAAAGATTGGGCGATGGTCGCTTCCCCCTAGTTGGTCTCCTACTTCTCTACTAATAGATCCAGCTATATCTGGTGTGGAGAAGGCAAGATCTGGTGTTGAAGTTGTGTGCCATCCTCTGGAGTAGAAGGTAGGAGTATCTGTGGCATTATTGACTAGGATTAGGGAGTGATCATCTTGCCAAGTTTCAACCTCTTCACCTCTGTGATCCAGATGGTTATAGCCCCAGCTCTGGGAGTGGCTATTAAAGGCTCCAACTGCTATAAAGTTGGTGGCTGGTACCTGTATAGAGCTGAGACTCAGGGGTTTGTTGTTCGGACAGTAATAGTTCAGGAGTTCTATTTCCATCTTGTCTACCTTTATCTGCAGCAGCTGATATTCTGCTCCATCCATGAAGGTTTTCCTTTCGTGTGCAGGAATGTTATTCCTTACAAGAGTAAGTACTCCTCCTTTTCGTCTATCTTTTCTGTCGGATCTGAAGCATTGATATCCCCTTATTTTAAAGGTTTGATCTGCTTTCAAGTGAGTCTCTTGGATACAGCAAACACTGACTTGCTTCTCATACAAGATGTTTTCCAGCTCTGTCTTTTTGCTGTATCCAGCCTGCTTGCTGTTCACTCCCTCTGCATTACAGTGCATTATGACAAGTGGCACTCTGGGTTTCTCTTTTTCTGTTTTGTTTTGGTCAGTAGTTCTCCTCCGCCGTCTGCTGACTCCACAAGACGGTCTAGAGGGTCCTCCAGTAGCTGAGGGTGGGCTCTGTCGAGGCTCAGAGCCCGGCACTGCACCTGCCTGGTGGAGCTCCACAGGGCGAGCACCAGAACGAGATTTATTTGACGGTGTACTCTCCATAGAAAAAAAAAAGCGAGTTGCATGATACTGTGGTTTCCGGTGCGCCTTCTGGCCCAGTATCTACGACTTTAGCACCTGCTCAATGGGAGAGTGGGCTCATCCCTAATCTGTTTATGTTCCCAGTAGTAGACTATTCGCAAGCAGCCTGGGGGTGTCACTGCTCTGCGCGGACCTTGTTTACCGAGGCGGCGTCCGAGCTCGTATGGTGAAAATATGGTTGCGTTATCTTCAAAATAGCCCTGTCTTTCCCGTGGCTTTTCTGCCATCCTGCAACTTTGAGTTAGGGAGTTCTGAGCTCCAGTCTCTTTCCCAGGCGTTTTATCCTGGCCTGGCACGCATACAGAGGACCCCACTTCTGGTTCTAAGTTAGCAGTTCGGGATAGGTGGGGTAGCACACTGTGCATTCCCCGTCATCCAGGGGGCTCTCCAACTATGCAGAGCTTGCACAATGCTGTGCTCTGGTTCTGGGCTCTCCCAAGGAATCCTCACGTCCTGCACAGAGCCACTTCCAGATACCCACCACCTGCCAACCCTCCATTGTAGAAATCTCCTGCATGCGGCCATCCAGTCAAGAGCCAGTATTAAGTCTGGTGCCCAAGTGATCCCCCCAAGCTCAGTGTGCAATGCTGGGTTCTCATCATGCTGCAACACAGGGGGGATTGTGATGCTCAGCCATCTCTCTCAATTCTGCACCGATAAGTGACATCGGGGACTTAACTGTGCCTCAGTGCTGGGAGGCCCCGTTTCCGGGTACACCACACACAGCCAATTGAGGCAACGGTCGCCGTGGGCGTGATAGACGACAAACAGTGAAGAATGAGGCAAGAAAGCATTTAACCCATGAAGTGGGGGTGGATTGGTGCAGACCAGAGCATGTACCACTCGCCGGTGGGTTCTGCATCTACACCTATAGGGTTCCACCCACTCCTCAGCCCATTTAGTCTGACCCCTCACCCAGGACCTGTCCGGCTTGGGTGACCCTGCCAGGAGTAAAACTCCCGCCGGCATAGCTCCCGGGATCATTGGGGCGCTCAAGCTCTCCAACCACGGCAAGGTAGGCTTACATGTGGAGAGTAACATAGTGCTAACCTTCGCCCTTTGGGTTATTAACTTTTGGGTTCTTTTCTCCATAGGGGGAGGGCGCATTTATTCTGATATTTGATATGTATGTAAATCTGATTTTATTTGATCTTTCTTTAGATATTGGTGTTGTCAAGTTTAATGATAATAAACAACAAAGAAACTTAACTTTGTGTGTTGGTCAGACCCATACCCAAGTAACCGTAGTTTTTCACGTTTGTGTGTCTTGTTGTCACATAGCTGTGATTGTGTGTAGCTAAACTTATATTTATAGAGGGCAAGGTTGTCTTGTACTAAATTATAGTCGTATAGATAGGCTGGAATAGAGAAACTTACTCATTCCAGAGACATATCGTTTTCCTTAAACTACGAGTACCACCCGTGAAATCTATTAATCACACCTTTCTCACGTACGTATCACCATCCACTCTACTCAGACGGGCCAAAATAACTCACAATCTATCTGTACAACACCGTTATATATACAATAAACGACGAGGAGGGATGGGGCCATAAGCAGATGGTGGCGATTGAATATACTATCTAAAATCGTAACCGTTAAATATTCTAATTACAGCCCATTAGGGCTTGAACAATATATCTTTCAACATCAGTGAAACAAAAGAAAGTTTTATATTGACTGAAATGAACTTTGCAATGTATTTAAAACAATAATAATAATAACAGCCCCTTCAGTCATAACTGACTATGGGAATGCACCCCTGAAAAGACAACCCTGAGCGGTTTATTTTCCTGGTGTTCCTTTCGACGTTTTCTCCTCTCTTCTGCTTGCTATGAGCTTCTTTTCGCCCAATCTGAGGTGGCGCTGTAGATAGCATAGCCACTTGGTGCGATCGGCAGCTTCATCCTCTCAAGTTGATGGATTTATGTCCAATGCCCTCAAGATTCTCTTGCACACATCTTTGAATCTCAGTTGCGGTCACCCAACTGTTCTTTTGCCATCTGCCAGTTGTCCGTAGAAGATATCTTTCGGGATGCGACCATCTTCCATATGGCAGACATAGCCAAGCCAGCATAGTCTGCGCTGTCTAAGCAGGGTATACATGCTTTGAAGGCCAGCACATGACAAAACCTCGACATACGTAACTTTGTCTTTCCACAAAATACCGAGCAAGTGGCGTAGACACCGTAGATGGAAGGTATTGAGCCTTCTTTCATGCTTAGCATAGGCTGTCCATGTTTCGCTGCCACATAGAAGTGTGATGGTGATGCAGGCGATATATACCGCTGCTTTGGTCTTCATTGTGAGTTTAGAGTTTCCCCAAGCACGCGTTGTGAGACAGGCAAAGGTAGCTGCAGCTTTGCCAATGCGGCTGTCAATTTCTGAGTCCAGAAAGAAATATTTTCCCTTCCAAAACATTGTTTCGATCTAGAAGGTGTTTGGCCTACAGTTTTACTGCTTAATAATTCTACAACTCTGCGCAAGTTGTATCAAATAAAAATCACTGGAAGAAGTTTGCGAAAATTATTAAAAGTACGGTACATTTACTGAGACTAATATCGGAAGTTGCAGAGTGAAAATGAAAGATACTAAACCTGGGATGTAATTTTTTATTTTTTTTATTTCAAAGTACAGCCAGTACATTCGGCTCTGATCAGCTCGCAACTTGTATTTTCGTTCATTTAATAAAGTACAAACTACACCAAAAACTAGGTGTATAAAGTTAATTGTATAAAGTAGATTTACTGTAATTAACATAGCTAGGTGTCGTAGATTTTTGATAGGTATTTATGATCGATTTTGGTCCCGTCTGAATAGAACTAGAACAGGTGATAACTCAATGAGAGATAAGGTACAGAAAATAGATTTCACGAGTGAAATGGTGAAAGGTAGAGTCTGTCCCTGGATTTGAGAAGATACTCTAGTCCAGCCTATCTCTACAACAGAAATTTGTTGATCAGACAGTCTACTTTCTAGATATATTAATATATATATATATATATCAACCACTCACACACAGATAAGTGACGACGATTAGACGCACAAACGTGAAAACTATATTAAATGGAGTAGGGATATTGGGACAAGCTGACCGACACGGTTAATAAGTTTTATGTTAATTTTATTTATCATAAAGAACTTCACAACATTTATCAAAATATCAAAACATAAAAATCATAGGTTACAAAATTAATAAGGAATAGACCCATAAGTGTAATCCCCCCTCCCTCTGTTGAGACAAGATCCCGTTAGAAGAAGTTATTAAACCCCCCCAAAAAAGGTCCAAAGGATTTGCTTTATGGTCTAGAATTTGCCTATGCTGTAAAGAACAGAGTTTCTCAGTTAATCTATTCTGAAATGAACAGTATTAGCAAAACATAAGAAAGGCACAACAAAGTGAGTATATTAGTTATACAAATTTAAGAATTATTCATTCCTTCTTTCTCTCGCTCTGACAAACATGCGATCACATTTCATTCTCACTTACCAAATAAGTGCTTTCCCCACATCTGGAACATATCTCCATGATACATCCACAAATCCAAGGTTGGGTTATTTGGTGAAACCAGCCCCAGTTTCTCCAAGACTGATTAATTCTCTTATTGGGAAACGCTTGCTTCGTTACTGTTACTAGGATTCTGTTTATGACACATCAATGAGTCCAGGTAGGAAATTAGGATTTAATGGTCACAGTGTCAGTAGCTGATAAATTTGATACTAGAAGGAAATGTCAGGTATTAAAATCTCTCAGGATCAAGAATCCTCGTCACACCACAAATGGTCGATAGTCGGAAAATGTCAATGTTTGATTATTTCGCCACAACGGGCTGAATGTATATAAAAATTGGGAAAAAAGAAATCTGGATATCTCTAGGCCCAGTTACAATTTATTCTTAATATTCTTTGGGTTGATACTCTGTCTCTTTCTGGGTGTAAACAAGAGGCCAGACCGGTCCACCTTGAAGACCCGATAGTTATAAAAAAGAATGTTCTTTTTGTACTGTGGGACTTAGATCCGTTATTCTCAGATTAGACTTTTTCACACATTAAGGCCGCTGGTAGATTTTGGGTTTGTGACCCGTACTGAATATAGGAAGAAAAAATAACCATATAATCACAATAACCACCACACTACTATTCTATCCTAAAATTAACCCGCGCAGAATTATAAGTTATTATCCATTCGGTTATATAACTTTGAATAGAACTACACGTGTATAGCTTATCTTATCATTTTTAAAAAAACACCGTGAATTAAGCGCTAGTCATTTACAAAATTACTCAAAATGAATTAGAAATAAATATTTATTTCGTCAGTACTCATAGTGAATAGTGCATTTACTAGTTGACCAAGTATCCCTTACTGGTTACTAGCAATTAAATAATCAACGCTACAGCTGGAGCAATTTAGCTATAAATTATTTTAATTCGCTAGTCACTTAACACACTGTAAATCCTAGTGAAATATAAATGATGGACTTTAAAAATTAAATTACTCAACACAGAAAAATCTTAGTATAATATTTACCGCAGCACAGAAATTAAAACAACTCAAAACTAAGTAATTCCAATGATATAGTGGATCTAGAAATCGCAGCTAGATGTTCCAAAACTTCTGCGGGTACTGAATAATCTAAGTTTGAAAGCTGGAATATATATATATATTAAATAGACAAAAAGTCGCTGACCAGTGTGAGACATAACACCTTTGGGGATTTCTGCGGTTAGATTTTGAATCAAAGTCTATTTTGTCACTTAAGCTGCCCGTAGACGTGGTCCCACGGGCAAATCGTCTCTTTGATCTCGTTGTTCCGTAGCTTAATGTACCTTCACGAACGAACGGATGTGGGGGGGGGGGGGGTAACAATGTCTACCGAAAGTACGTCTTAACTTATCGACCTTGATTTTCTTCATTAGCTTATCTCCCCCTTTTCTCTTTCTACGTGCATCTATCAAAAGGTACAACTTTTGAATTATCGCTCTTGATTCTACAAATATACGACCCGTCCCCTCTCTCTACACGTGAAATGGTCTGATTTTAAACATTCCTAGTGCCTGTTAAGACAATAGAGAAAAGAAAAAAATAGGCGTGGCTAAATTATGAGACAGATATCAAGTACAAAGGTTCTGCATTAACAAAACTAATAGGCAAGAAAAGTGGAAAACAGGTGAAAGCAAAACGTGTAGATATCATGTAATGTATTTACATACTTCTGTCACAGAACGTTCCCGCTTGCAGATATGAAACCATTTTCATGTCTAATTTATGAAAATAGAGTACCTGTATTCGTAGCTTCTGGGTGACTGTTTTCTTCACTGTCATCTTCCTCCTCCTTCGTTGTCCAATTCCTACTCATGAAGTCTGCTCCAACGTTCTCTTTCCCTGGAATGTATTCTACTTTAAAGGAATATACGCTAAGCAACAATGCCCAGCGCATTATCTTTGCATTGAATTCCTTGTTTGCCCCAAGAAACGCCAGTGGAGCATGATCTGTCTGCACCGTGAATGATACTCCGTACAGGTATTCATGGTGTCTCCTTATACCATGAACCAGTGCCAGACATTCTCTTTCCACTGTGGAATAGTTCCGCTTTATTCAATTTACGACTGCCGTATGCCACTGGGAATAGCTGGTTCGGATCATCATCACCTGCTTGAAGCAGAGTTGACCCGATGCCTTGACCCGATGCATCGACTCTCAATATGAAGGGTTTGGTAATATCAGGTAGTCGTAAAATTGGATATTCATACAGCTGATTCTTGAGCGTGACGTAAGCGTCTTCACACTTGGAATCCCAGATAAAGCTTTTTCATCATCCTTGTGAACACTCCTGGTGCATTATATAAACCAAATTGCATCACGTTGAACGTATAGTGTCCTTCACTGGTGCTGAAAGCTAGCAAAGGCTTAGTTTCCTCCTTGACTGATATTTGATAATAGCCTTTACTCAGGTCAATCTTGGAGAAAATCCGTGCCTTGCTTAGCTTGCTAAACAGCTCAGAAGCGCTCTGAAGAGGTTCCGGCTGGAATTCCGTTACTGTGTTCAGTAGACGGTAATCGATGTACAGCCGAACTTCGTTATTGGGCTTCTGCAACAGCACTACGCTCGCACTATACGGAGATGTAGACTCACTAATAATTCCTGATTTACGTAGCTTGTCTATCTCTTCTCGTAGCGTATCAGCTTTAGCATACGGAATAGGGTAAACTCTGGTTCGAACAGGTGTCTCATTTGTAAGTTTCATCTCGAACTCTACGAGATGTGTTCGCCCAAGTATATCCGTTAGCACTGCTGTGTACTGTTTCAGTAGCACCCTTGTTTCTGTCTGTTATGCTTCAGAGAGAGTGTCACCGAATTTTACATCTTTGAAGGATTCCGTTTGTTGCAATGGATATTCCATGCAACTATTGTTATCTTCCACGTCTTTGGTAGCTATGGCGACCGCCAGGAGATGTTCGGAGGACGGCACCGGTCTTTCCAAGTATTTCTTTAACAGATTTACATGGTATACCTTCTCCTTTCCTTTAATAGAGATCTGATAGTTAGTTCTCGAGATCTTTTTAAGGACGGTAAACGGCCCTTGCCATCCGATGCGTAGTTTGTTGCTTCCGGTTGGCAGTAACAACAAAACTTTCTCCCCTGGTTGCAGTTCTCACTCTTTCGCTGCTTTATTGTATCATCTGGCGGGCTTTGCGCGTGCTCGCCTAAGGTTGGTCGTTGCTAGATCCCATCCTAGTTGTAACCTTTCCTTTAATTCCGATACATATTTACTGGCTGAGATGACTGTCTCATCAGCCTTCTGGTCTGTCTGAATAAGGCTGCAGGAATAAAAAGGTCCCAATCTTCAGGTTTCTCTTATCCCAGCTTACGTAACATCATGGTGAGGCTGCCGTTGAAACGTTCCACAAGCCCATTTCCAGCCGGATGGTACGGGCTGGTGTGGATGTGTTTGGCCCTCAAGATCTTAAAGATCTCCTCCATTAACAGGCTACGGAATTGAGATCCATTATCTGTCAAAACTTGTTGAGGGAATCCCAACCGTGTAAAAATTTGCATGAGGGCTTCTGCATCATGCTTGGAATCCGTGCATGTTAGCGGTATAGCTTCGGCCCACATAGTGCAAGTGTCGACTAAGGTCAGGATAAACCTGTTCCTTTGTTTAGTCCTTTCTAGGGTCCTACAATGTCAACAGCAACCCGTTCACATGGAGTCCCCACTACTGGCATTTCACCCATGGGAATTGGGGGTGTCCAATGCTTGGGTGCCACATGTTGGCACTTGGCGCAGGATTTCACGTACCTGATAATATCAGAGTTCATTCCTGGCCACCAATAGTGAGTCGATATTCGCTGATAATTAGTGGCGTTTTGTCCCGTATGTCCGCTAAAGGGAAGAGAGTGCCCCATTTCTTAGATTTGGTCTCTGTACTGTGTCGGTACTAGGAGCTGGTTATGCCCTTGTTCAGGGTTGCCCGTTCTTCGATAAAGTACGCCATCCTTAGAAAACATGTCCCCGTTGTGTCTGGGGTCCTTGGCCATGGGCAGTTTCCTAAAGCAGGGCTCCAAGGTAGGGTCCTTTTGTTGCGCTTCTTTTAGTTCCTTAGGTAACAAATTTGGCGAAGACTCCCGTTCCTTCTTGGTTTGCCCTCTTGTGGTTACTGCTGCCACAATTGGCTCTTTCGGTCTCCCAATGAACACATATCTACAGCCAAGTATGACTGGGTAGATCGGGTCATCCATGATAGCCACTTTGATCACACCTCTGACGAAATCAGAGTGTATTTCCACCAATGCGATGGGAAGCGTTATGGGTGCATTTCCTTTGAAAACTCCACATAGTTTGACGCTTTCTTCTGTTTCTTGACCGGGTTTGACCAGGTGTCTTGCGACAATGCAATCAAAGGACAACCCTGTATCAAACAAACAATATGTTGAAGTCCCGTTCAAAATAACAGTACCTCGTGTTGAGGGCCTCTCCCCCTCAGGTTGAGAATCACTGACACTAATTCTTCCTTGCGAGGCTGTTTGCAAGCATCCGATGCGGTTAGGCCTGGTGTGCTTGCTCTGATCAGATGTCCCGTGCACAGGGGTTTTCCCTTTGTCACCCTGTCCTTTCTGGCCACGCTGTCATGAAGAACGGTTGGGTTGATCAGAATTTTTGTTGTTGGTGGGGGTACTTGTTTTTATAGAATTTAGATTTTTGTGGAGGGGAATTCTGGGGACAGTTTCTCTGTGGTTATGGTGGTGAAAAGAATGAGAAGACTGTTCTAGATTATTTTTCCGAGAAGGCTCTTCTGTCGGTTTACGTTTTGTGGCCGGCAGTTCGGCCAGCGCATTGTGATATCGCTCAGACTTTTCCAAAATGTCTTCCAGCTTTTCTTCCCCTTGTTCAGCCAGAAATCTACGCGTGCCACTTGACAAAGTGTTCTTTATTTGTTCGGTTACTATGAACTCCTCCAGTCCTTCAAAGTTAGAGGCAAGCTGTGAAAGCTCCAGGCACTTTGTCAAGTATCCCTTCAGACGGGAAGAGAACTGCTGAAAAGTTTCAGTGCTCTCCTTTCTGCTGTTACGGAACAGTTGCAAAAATTTGCAAGCGTTCATTTCAAGACGCTCAATTAAAGCCTTTTTCAATATGTCGTAATCGTCTTGTTGTTTGCTTCCCAGTTTTGTGTACGTATCATACGCAGAACCTTTTAAAGCCTGAGAAAGCTTCAAACACCAACGCGACCTTTCTAAACCATACAGATTTGCCATTTTCTCACATTTGTCTAGATAACAGTCAATTTTTTCATTAGGGCTTGGGGAGGATTCAAGGGCAAAGGACATAGCTGTGAGTTGGGGAGATTGAGTGCTGGCTTGATCGGTTAAAGAAGAATGGGGAGAAGACGGCTCTCCATTGCTGGAAGTAGAGGCAGCCCCACGGCTTTGGACCTCTAGAGCTTTAAGAGCCAATTCGTGCTGTCTCTCCTTCTCTCTTTCCTCATGCTGTCTCTCCTTCTCTCCTTCCTCATGCTGTCTCTCCTTCTCTCTTTCTTTCGCTCTGCAAATTTCCATTTCCTCCTCAATCTTCTTCTGCTCCCTAGCTTCAGCTGCTTTTTCCTTCTCCCTAGCTTCTGCTTCCTTCTTCTCCGCATCATATCTGTCAAGTTCTTCGTTGACAAACGCCTTTACTTCTTCTCCTTGTAACCCCTCTTCCCTTGCTTCCTCTTTTAGCATTTGCCTAAGTTTTGCACGCTCAGCCATTGCAAATAACTGACTGTGACTTACCCAAGAAAGAAGTAAGAAAAAGGATAGGGGCAAAGTCTACAGACAGGGGGTATGATGTGCTGGTGTTGTGGGTAGTGGGTTTCCCCCCTTGCTTCACCCTAGGCCTAGTGAATTCTGTTCATGAAAGGAGCGACCATTGCGGTGTTAGTCTCTTGGCCTAGCAAAACCTCTCATACCCCAAAATCGTTGTGCGTGGTGAAGAGCCACACCCTCCTCGAGGTAGTCCTGGTAACTGAGGGTGCGAATCCTCAGGCTAAACACAACGGATCTAGAGGAGCAAACCTCGATAATAAAACCGGTGCACTACACCGTACACGCCCTCTGTGGGTGGGAAGGAGCCAGATGGATACTGAACAAGTCTTGGGAGTGGGAACGAGTGTGGACTGCTCCCTGAAGATCGGAACCCATCGTACAGGCACAGAGACTCAGGACGTGACGATCCTATTGCCTTCAACTCTTGGTCACATGCCTAGAGCCTCGGAGAACTCGGCGTAACCAGCAGGCAATTTGGTGGCGGGGAAAGAGCACTGTGGATTTCCTACCTTGGCTACGTATCACAAGGAGACGCAGAAACACCCCCTTTATCTCCCCCAGAGCTGGCACAGTACACTTCTGGCTTCTACCCGGGGCGTTAGGAAATCCACAGGCAACCCAGCATCACAATGCCAAGAAGATGACAAAGTTGGAATTTACTAACTCAAACCTGGCAGAGCAAGTCCTCCAACAGATGCGGCCGATGCTGGGCCCACTGGCGCGTGGACACGTCCCGATCCCCATCGAGACTTGCCCGGGGAGCCCACCCCGGCTCAAAAAAGCAGAGAAGGCCACTCTCCAAACCTCCAATGTCTTGCGGGCAGTGTTAGGATGTGCAAGAACATGGACAGGAAGACTCCACAACTTCCCCACTGAAGACACGCCCACGGCGACCGTTGCCTCAACTGGCTGTGTGTGTGGTGTACCCGGAAACGGGGCCTCCCAGTACTGAGACACAGTTAAGTCCCCGATGTCATTTATCGGTGCAGAGTTGAGAGAGATGGCTGAGCATCACAATCCCCCCTGTGTTGCAGCATGATGAGAACCCAGAATTGCACACTGAGCTTGGGGGGAATCACTTGGGCACCAGACTTAATACTGGCTCTTGACTGGATGGCCGCATGCAGGAGATTTCTACAATGGGGGGTTGGCAGGTGATGGGTATCTGGAAGTGGCTCTGTGCAGGACGTGAGGATTCCTTGGGTGAGCCCAGAACCAGAGCACAGCATTGTGCAAGCTCTGCATAGTTGGAGAGCCCCCTGGATGACGGGGAATGCACAGTGTGCTACCCCACCTGTCCCCAACTGCTAACTTAGAACCAGAAGTGGGGTCCTCTGTATGCGTGCCAGGCCAGGATAAAATGCCTGGGAAAGAGAATGGAGCTCAGAACTCCCTAACTCAAAGTTGCAGGATGGCAGGAAAGACAGGGCTATTTTGAAGATAATGCAACCATATTTTCACCATACGAGCTCGGACGCCGCCTCGGTAAACAAGGTCCGCGCAGAGCAGTGACACCCCCAGGCTGCTTGCGAATAGTCTACTACTGGGAACATAAACAGATTAGGGATGAGCCCACTCTCCCGTTGAACAGGTGCTAAAGTCATAGATACTGGGCCAGAAGGCGCACCGGAAACCACAGTATCACGCAACTCGCTTTTTTTTTTCTATGGAGAGTACACCGTCAAATAAATCTCGTACTGGTGCTCGCCCTGTGGAGCTCCACCAGGCAGGTGCAGTGCCGGGCTCTGAGCCTCGACAGAGCCCACCCTCAGCTACTGGAGGACCCTCTAGACCGTCTTGTGGAGTCAGCAGACGGCGGAGGAGAACTACTGACCAAAACAAAACAGAAAAAGAGAAACCCAGAGTGCCACTTGTCATGATGCACTGGAATGCAGAGGGAGTGAACAGCAAGCAGGCTGGATACAGCAAAAAGACAGAGCTGGAAAACATCTTGTATGAGAAGCAAGTCAGTGTTTGCTGTATCCAAGAGACTCACTTGAAAGCAGATCAAACCTTTAAAATAAGGGGATATCAATGCTTCAGATCCGACAGAAAAGATAGACGAAAAGGAGGAGTACTTACTCTTGTAAGGAATAACATTCCTGCACACGAAAGGAAAACCTTCATGGATGGAGCAGAATATCAGCTGTTGCAGATAAAGGTAGACAAGATGGAAATAGAACTCCTGAACTATTACTGTCCGAACAACAAACCCCTGAGTCTCAGCTCTATACAGGTACCAGCCACCAACTTTATAGCAGTTGGAGACTTTAATAGCCACTCCCAGAGCTGGGGCTATAACCATCTGGATCACAGAGGTGAAGAGGTTGAAACTTGGCAAGATGATCACTCCCTAATCCTAGTCAATAATGCCACAGATACTCCTACCTTCTACTCCAGAGGATGGCACACAACTTCAACACCAGATCTTGCCTTCTCCACACCAGATATAGCTGGATCTATTAGTAGAGAAGTAGGAGACCAACTAGGGGGAAGCGACCATCGCCCAATCTTTCTTACTGTCCAGAGTGCAACTCTCAGTACAGGCCCAGCCATTACAAGATGGAACTACAAAAAAGCCAACTGGGGTTTATTCAGGCATCAGGTGAACACGCTGCTGTCTACCCTCAAGGTACAGAACAGAGACATTAATGAAGTGGTAAAAGACTTCAACAGATGCATACTACAAGCTGCAAAAGAAACCATTCCCAAAGGATGCCGGCGTAACTACATACCATACTGGTCCAGCACACTCCAAGAACGTCAGGAAGCCATGGACAGGGCTAGAAAGGACGCAGAGTCTCAGCCTTCACTTGAAACTCACAACAAATGGAAAAAGGCTGTAGCAGAGTTTCAGAGAACAAAGCTAGAAGAAAAACGGAAAAGCTGGAGAACTAAAACGGCATCGCTGAACCTTGAGAAAGACGGCAGGAAACTTTGGAGATTAGTCAAGTCTCTAAATGAAGAGCGTTCCTCACCTAGGCAGACTATCACATTGGATGAAGGTGGCAAACTTTTCAGAGGAAAACAAGCTGCAGACTTGTTTGCTAGAAGATACAGTTCAGAAAGCAACTTACCCATTAACATAGATCATCAGAGAGAGATAAGAAAAGAAATACTGGCAACCATGGGACAGACAGATACTCCTGCCCCAATGAGGGAACCCATCACACTAGGAGAACTATAGAAGGCTATTTCCAAGCTTAAGTTTCAAAAGTCACCCGGCCCAGACAAAATCAGCAACGAAATGCTAGTAAATCTGAGCTCAGCAGCAAAGACAAAACTGCTTGAGATATTCAACCACAGCTGGTTGAAAGGCACGGTACCCCAAGTATGGAGAGAAGCCATCACAATACCCATACTAAAGAAAGGGAAATGTAAGACCGAGGCTGCAAGTTACCGGCCAATCAGTCTCACAAGCTGTGTTGGGAAGACTATGGAGCGAATAGTCAACCACAGATTGAAATGGTATTTAGAGTCTGAGCAGATCCTGGTGCCGGAACAAGCTGGATTTAGAGAATGCTACAGTATAGAAGACCAAGTTACTTACTTGTCTCAAGCAATAGAAGATGCCTTCCAGGAGAAGAAAAAGGTCCTAACGATCTGGGTCGACTTCAAGCAGGCCTTTGACAAGGTGTGGAAAGATGGCCTCACTGCAAAACTTAGGAGAAGTGGAATCCAAGGCAACATGATGAAATGGATCCAGTCATACTTGCATAACAGGAGAACTAGAGTCACTCTTGACGGTCTGCAGAGCAGAAAAGTGTTGCTCCATCAGGGGGTACCTCAAGGAGGAGTAATTTCCCCAACACTCTTCCTTGTTTACATCAATGACCTGGTGAAAGATCTCCCTGCAGGAGTGAAAGCTGCCTTATATGCAGATGACCTAGTACTCTGGTGCGCTGATGAAAATGTCACCACAGCAAATTATAGAATGCAGCGGGCAGCAGACATGCTAGTGTCATGGGCAGAGAAATGGCTTATCACAATAAACATAGACAAAACCTCCACAACACTGTTCTCCCTCGCCCCCAAGGACAAATCAGCTAACATACACCTAGGGACAACCGTGATCAAGGAAGAAAGCTACCCCACCTATCTTGGGGTGACATTTGACCAAAGGCTTACATGGAATAAGCATATTGAAAATGCAGAAGGAAAGGCCCGAAGGCGACTAGGCATACTCAGAAAATTAGCAGGTACCAACTGGGGAGCAAATGAACGAAATCTAAAGAAGATTTATAATGGAGTAATAAGACCACACTTAGAGTTTAGCTCAGCAGCATGGTCATCAGCTGCTAACTCACATCTGCAGTCTTTGGACAAGGTGCAAAATCAAGCTCTCAGGCTCATTACAGGAGCCATGAAAACTACACCAATAACAGAGATGCAGAAGGTTGCTGGATTACAGACATTGTCCCATAGAAGAGACACAAAAACCATGATCCAGATGGAAAAGTATAACAGTATGCCAATGCACCCAATGAAGGCAAGACTAGATGATCTGGCATTGGGACGTCTAAAGCGTAGCAGCTTTGTGCATCGGGGAAAAAGACTTATAAGACAGCATCAAGAAGACCTATCCATGAAGACAACACCACTGAAGCCCACCCTATACCCTGTACCATGGGAGCAGGCCAGCAGTGCCCTCCAAATTAATACATCAGTCAGTGGTCTCACAAGTGGATGTGAGTATAATGATCTGCAAAAACGAACTGCTACATTGAGTATGATCCAAGAAAGCTATCCCGATCAATCATGGATACATGCCTATACAGATGGATCAGCAACTAATGCTGTTAGGAATGGAGGTGCCGGTATCTTTATCTCATATCCTGACAACCACTATGAGACTAGGCACATTCCCACTGGTAAATTCTGTTCCAACTATACAGCTGAGGTTCAAGCTCTAGAGCAAGCTGCAAATATGATTTATAACACCAACTCTGACTGCCACCAGGTAGTCATCCTCACAGATGCACTGTCTGTCCTGCAAGCTCTCAAGGGTGGTAAACTCCCGCATCTGAGAAATGAACTAAACAAGGTAGCTGCCAAAAAGAGAACCATACTTCAGTGGGTACCATCTCATTGTGGTGTACCCGGAAATGAAAAGGCAGATAAACTTGCAAAAAAGGGAGGAGAATGTGAACAAGAAGATAATGAAGTCACATACTTTGAGAAAAAGAGAGCTATCCAGACTATCAGAAGAGAACAGAACCAACCCAAAGACGACTATCACACTCTCGACCGGCAGGGACAGATAACTATTTTTCGACTCAGGACAGGGCATAACAAACTGAATAAACACATGCACAAGCTACGATTGTCTGCTTCACCACTGTGCACATGTGGATTAAACGAACAAACTGCTGAGCATGTTCTACAGGACTGTCCTCTGTATGACCAGTTAAGAAAGATATACTGGCCCAATGACTCAACACTAAACTCAAAGCTATATGGAGTTAAAGAGGAACTTCAAACAACAGTCGAATTCATCATGAGAACTCGTCTGACGGTGTAATCATCAAAGATGCGATCGCAAGAAGAAGAAGAAGAAGAAAAAGGATACACTGGTTCCCTACCAAATACGAGAAAAATACAAAAACAATTATACTGTAATTTAACTGTGATACCTCCTCCTTATTATCAGTTATCTAACCTATCACCGCTATTATCTGGCAACTAGGCTCCTAATGCAGATGACTACGCCAACTAAATGGTAGATCAGACTAATCAACTGAAAAAACAACTATGATACTACAGTGGAAACGAAAAAAAATTATTTCAAAATTTATAAGGAGAAAAAAAAACCCTTAATTTTTAAGTCCACCAAACTCGCCCACACCTGAAGTCAGCTAGGATAAGGGAGGCAATTAACTGGACGTAATAGTCCGAACGCACTCCTTCGCTTAGCTCAAACACCTCTGCTTCAAAAAACCCTGTGATTGTCAGACAATCACTTGCTACCAGCGGCCTTGTATTACAAAATCATTACATAACATCTATCCGACAACGATCACCCTGTAAATATAATAGTATATACTCTACAATGCTGTGGAAAAAAAACAATTGATATATTTGTGTGGTCAGCAAGCCAATAAACAGATCGTTTGTCTAGGGCATAATTATTATTTAAAGTTACTTAAACTCACGAGACGACCACACTCTTTCTCTATCAGACTATAAAAGATTCTCTACGATTTAAGTCAAATGTCTAGATACAGATTAGATCCAAATGTGGAAACAAAGTCAATCTGACATACTAGAAAAGACAAATCTAAGGAATTCGCACCCTTTCAGTGGTACTAGTTCAAGATCTAGCTCAACTTCCTGGGAAACGAGCAAACCATTCTGTCGTAGATTTTTGATAGGTATTTATGATCGATTTTGGTCCCGTCTGAATAGAACTAGAACAGGTGATAACTCAGTGAGAGATAAGGTACAGAAAATAGACTTCACGAGTGAAATAGTGAAAGGCAGAGTCTGTCCCTGGATTTGACAAGATACTCTAGTCCAGCCTATCTCTACAACAGAAATTTGTTGATCAGACAGTCTATATATATATATCAACCACTCACACACAGATAAGTGACGACAATTAGACGCACAAACGTGAAAAATATATTAAATGGAGTAGGGATATTGGGACAAGCTGACCGACACGGTTAATAAGTTTTATGTTAATTTTATTTATCATAAAGAACTTCACAACATTTATCAAAACATAAAAATCATAGGTTACAAAATTAATAAGGAATAGACCCATAAGTGTAATCCCCCCTCCCTCTGTTGAGACAAGATCCCGTTAGAAGAAGTTATTAAACCCCCCCAAAAAGGTCCAAAGGATTTGCTTTATGGTCTAGAATTTGCCTATGCTGTAAAGAACAGAGTTTCTCAGTTAATCTATTCTGAAATGAACAGTATTAGCAAAACATAAGAAAGGCACAACAAAGTGAGTATATTAGTTATACAAATTTAAGAATTATTCATTCCTTCTTTCTCTCGCTCTGATAAACATGTGATCACATTTCATTCTCACTTACCAAATAAGTGCTTTCACCACATCTGGAACATATCTCCATGATACATCCACAAATCCAAGGTTGGGTTATTTGGCGAAACCAGCCCCAGTTTCTCCAAGACTGATTAATTCTCTTATTGGGAAACGCTTGCTTCGTTACTGTTACTAGGATTCTGTTTATGACACATCAATGAGTCCAGGTAGGAAATTACTTAAGAGATTTAATGGTCACAGTGTCAGTAGCTGATAAATTTGATACTAGAAGGAAATGTCAGGTATTAAAATCTCTCAGGATCAAGAATCCTCGTCACACCACAAATGGTCGATAGTCAGAAAATGTCAATGTTTGATTATTTCGCCACAACGGGCTGAATGTATATAAAAAGTGGGAAAAAAGAAATCTGGATATCTCTAGGCCCAGTTACAATTTATTCTTAATATTCTTTGGGTTGATACTCTGTCTCTTTCTGGGTGTAAACAAGAGGCCAGACCGGTCCACCTTGAAGACCCGATAGTTATAAAAAAGAATGTTCTTTTTGTACTGTGGGACTTAGATCCGTTATTCTCAGATTAGACTTTTTCACACATTAAGGCCGCTGGTAGATTTTGGGTTTGTGACCCGTACGTAATATAGGAAAAAAAAACAACCATATAATCACAATAACCACCACACCACTATTCTATCCTAAAATTAACCATCGCAGAATTATAAGTTATTATCCACTCGGTTATATAACTTTGAATAAAACTACACGTGTATAGCTTATCTTATCGTTAAAGAAAAACCCCCATGAATTAAGCGCTAGTCATTTACAAAATTACTCAAAATGAATTAGAAATAAATATTTATTTCGTCAGTACTCATAGTGAATAGTGCATTTACTAGTTGACCAAGTATCCCTTACTGGTTACTAGCAATGAATTAATCAACGCTACAGCCGGAACAATTTAGCTATAAATTCTTTTAATTCGCTAGTCACTTAAAACACTGTAAATCCTAGTGAAATATAAATGACGGACTTTAAAAATTAAATCACTCAACACAGAAAAATCTTAGTATAATATTTACCGCAGCACAAAAACGGAAAAGCTGGAGAACTAAAACGGCATCGCTGAACCTTGAGAAAGACAGCAGGAAACTTTGGAGATTAGTCAAGTCTCTAAATGAAGAGCGTTCCTCACCAAGGCAGACTATCACATTGGATGAAGGTGGCAAACTTTTCAGAGGAAAACAAGCTGCAGACTTGTTTGCTAGAAGATACAGTTCAGAAAGCAACTTACCCATTAACATAGACCATCAGAGAGAGATAAGAAAAGAAATACTGGCAACCATGGGACAGACAGATACTCCTGCCCCAATGAGGGAACCCATCACACTAGGAGAACTACAGAAGGCTTAAGTTTAAAAAGTCACCCGGCCCAGACAAAATCAGCAACGAAATGCTAGTAAATCTGAGCTCAGCAGCAAAGACAAAACTGCTTGAGATATTTAACCACAGCTGGTTGAAAGGAACGGTACCCCAAGTATGGAGAGAAGCCATCACAATACCCATACTAAAGAAAGGGAAATGTAAAACCGAGGCTGCAAGTTACCGGCCAATCAGTCTCACAAGCTGTGTTGGGAAGACTATGGAGCGAATAGTCAACCACAGATTGAAATGGTATTTAGAGTCTGAGCAGATCCTGGTGCCGGAACAAGCTGGATTTAGAGAATGCTACAGTATAGAAGACCAAGTTACTTACTTGTCTCAAGCAATAGAAGATGCCTTCCAGGAGAAGAAAAAGGTCCTAACGATCTGGGTCGACTTCAAGCAGGCCTTTGACAAGGTGTGGAAAGATGGCCTCATTGCAAAACTTAGGAGAAGTCGAATCCAAGGCAACATGATGAAATGGATCCAGTCATACTTGCATAACAGGAGAACTAGAGTCACTCTTGACGGTCTGCAGAGCAGAAAAGTGTTGCTCCATCAGGGGGGGTACCTCAAGGAGGAGTAATTTCCCCAACACTCTTCCTTGTTTACATCAATGACCTGGTGAAAGATCTCCCTGCAGGAGTGAAAGCTGCCTTATATGCAGATGACCTAGTACTCTGGTGCGCTGATGAAAATTTCACCACAGCAAATTATAGAATGCAGCGGGCAGCAGACATGCTAGTGTCATGGGCAGAGAAATGGCTTATCACAATAAACACAGACAAAACCTCCACAACACTGTTCTCCCTCGCCCCCAAGGACAAATCAGCTAACATACACCTAGGGACAACCGTGATCAAGGAAGAAAGCTACCCCACCTATCTTGGGGTGACATTTGACCAAAGGCTTACATGGAATAAGCATATTGAAAATGCAGAAGGAAAGGCCCGAAGATGACTAGGCATACTCAGAAAATTAGCAGGTACCAACTGGGGAGCAAATGAACGAAATCTAAAGAAGATTTATAATGGAGTAATAAGACCACACTTAGAGTTTAGCTCAGCAGCATGGTCATCAGCTGCTAACTCACATCTGCAGTCTTTGGACAAGGTGCAAAATCAAGCTCTCAGGCTCATTACAGGAGCCATGAAAACTACACCAATAACAGAGATGCAGAAGGTTGCTGGATTACAGACATTGTCCCATAGAAGAGACACAAAAACCATGATCCAGATGGAAAAGTACAACAGTATGCCACTGCACCCAATGAAGGCAAGACTAGATGATCTGGCATTGGGACGTCTAAAGCGTAGCAGCTTTGTGCATCGGGGAAAAAGACTTATAAGACAGCATCAAGAAGACCTATTCATGAAGACAACACCACTGAAGCCCACCCTATACCCTGTACCATGGGAGCAGGCCAGCAGTGCCCTCCAAATTAATACATCAGTCAGTGGTCTCACAAGTGGATGTGAGTATAATGATCTGCAAAAACGAACTGCAACATTGAGTATGATCCAAGAAAGCTATCCCGATCAATCATGGATACATGCCTATACAGATGGATCAGCAACTAATGCTGTTAGGAATGGAGGTGCCGGTATCTTTATCTCATATCCTGACAACCACTATGAGACTAGGCACATTCCCACTGGTAAATTCTGTTCAAACTATACAGCTGAGGTTCAAGCTCTAGAGCAAGCTGCAAATATGATTTATAACACCAACTCTGACTGCCACCAGGTAGTCATCCTCACAGATGCACTGTCTGTCCTGCAAGCTCTCAAGGGTGGTAAACTCCTGCATCTGAGAAATGAACTAAACAAGGTAGCTGCCAAAAAGAGAACCATACTTCAGTGGGTACCATCTCATTGTGGTGTACCCGGAAATGAAAAGGCAGATAAACTTGCAAAAAAGGGAGGAGAATGTGAACAAGAAGATAATGAAGTCACATACTTTGAGAAAAAGAGAGCTATCCAGACTATCAGAAGAGAACAGAACCAACCCAAAGACGACTATCACACTCTCGACCGGCAGGGACAGATAACTATTTTTCGACTCAGGACAGGGCATAACAAACTGAATAAACACATGCACAAGCTACGATTGTCTGCTTCACCACTGTGCACATGTGGATTAAACGAACAAACGGCTGAGCATGTTCTACAGGACTGTCCTCTGTATGACCAGTTAAGAAAGATATACTGGCCCAATGACTCAACACTAAACTCAAAGCTATATGGAGTTAAAGAGGAACTTCAAACAACAGTCGAATTCATCATGAGAACTCGTCTGACGGTGTAATCATCAAAGATGCGATCGCAAGAAGAACAAGAAGACCGCAGCACAGAAATTAAAACAACTCCAACGAAAAACTAAGTAATTCCAATGATATAGTGGATCTAGAAATCGCAGCTAGATGTTCCAAAACTTCTGTGGGTACTGAATAATCTAAGTTTGAAAGCTGGAATATATATATATTAAATAGACAAAAAGTCGCTGACCAGTATGAGACATAACACCTTCGGGGATTTCTGCGGTTACATTTTGAATCAAAGTCTATTTTGTCACTTAAGCCGCCCGTAGACGTGGTCCCACGGGCAAATCGTCTCTTTGATCTCGTCGTTCCGTAGCTTAATTTACCTTCATGAACGAACGGATTGGGGGGGGGGGGGGGGAACTGAGATTGATTATCTCCCCTTGACCAATGTCTACCGAAAGCACGTCTTAACTTATCGACCTTAATTTTCTTAGGGCAGAATGTTAGACAGGCCTGCGTCTTCTTCTTCTTTGATCCATAACCGCCAACCGTCAAAGCAGTCAGCGGCCATCACGCCTGGTGGCGTCTTGTAGGGCAGCAACAAATTGATTCCACTTTGCTCGGTCGGCGGCCATCCTTCGTACAGTGCCCCAACTGTGGTTCATTCTTTGCATCTCAGCTTCCACAGTTCTCCGCCAAGTTGTTTTTGGTCGGCCTCTCTTTCGCTTTCCCTCGGGGGTCCATAGCATAGCTGTTCTTGTGATGGTATCAGGGTCCCTTCTGAGGACATGGCCAACCCAACTCCAGCGTCTGCCAGCTATGATGGTGTGCATGTCCTCCTGGTTACTCCGAATAAGTAGTTCTTGATTGCTGATGGTGTTTGGCCAAAAGATTCGGAGAATTTTCCTTAGGCAGATTGTGTGGAAGGAGGACAGTTTCGACATTTCCTTCTCTGTTACTCTCCAACATTCCGCACCATAGAGAAGCACAGAAAGTACACAGCTCTCATACAGTCTTAATTTAGTGTTTGTGCTGTACTGGGAAGACTTCCAAATGTTGTTGAGAACAGCAAAGGCTGTTCTCGCTTTATTCATTCTGTTGTTAATGTCCTTGCTTGTTCCGCCGTCAGGTGTTACTATGCTTCCTAGGTAAGTAAATGTGTCTGTCTGTTCTAACTTCTGGTTCCTTACTGTTATTGGCTCAGGCTTGCCCACATTTAGTGTCATGACCTCTGTCTTCTTCAAATTGATGTTCAGGCCAACCTGCTGGCCATACTTATTCAGTCTATCGGTTTTGTCTTGAATGTGTTGGTGTGAATGCGCGAGTAGTGCAATGTCATCTGCATATTCCAAATCTTCCAGTGTAGAAAACGTTGTCCATCTAATTCCTCTTGGACTGCCCTTTGTTGTCTGGCGCATCACCCAATCTATGACTGTCAAAAATAATGTTGTTGATAAGGGGCATCCCTGTCGTACTCCTGTTTTCACTTCGAAAGTTACATTACTCGATCCAACACTGCACGTAAAGTTAGAATAGAGGCTTTTTATAATGGAAACAATGCGGCTGGGAATTCCATAAGCCCTCAGAATTTTCCATAGGCTGTCCCTATGTATGCTGTCGAAAGCCTTTTCAAAATCAACAAAGTTAATGTACAGCTGTCTCTGCCATTCTGAGCACTGCTCTATAATGTTCCTGAGGGTAAATATATGATCTGCACATCTTCTGTTCTTTCTGAAGCCCACTTGTTCTTTCCTCAGTTTATGATCAACTGCTTTTGAAATTCTCTGGATGATTATCCTGCCTAGTATTTTGCTGGGAACTGAGAGGAGGGTAATTCCTCTCCAGTTGTTGCAGTCTGCAAGGTCGCCCTTCTTGGGCAATTTGACAATTATTCCTTTACTCCACTCTGTTGGTGTTGTCTCAGTTTCCCAGACTTGTGCAAATAGTGGTTCTAATAGTTCTGCTGCTAGTTCAGGGTCTGTCTTGAATAGCTCAGCATTCAGATTGTCGTGACCAGGCGCTTTTCCATTTTTTAACCCTTTGATAGCTGTGATAATTTCTTCTTTTCGTGGAATGTCTGTATTTACGTCTAAGTCCCTTTCAGCCTCAGGAACATTCAGCTGAGTCTCTGGTGGTTCCTTATTCAGTGTTTCTCTGAAGTGCTCTGCCCATCTTGTTTCCTGCCCCTGTGCTGTGGTGATGAGATTTCCTTGCTTGTCTCTTACTAACGGATGGGGGGGGGGGGGTAACTGAGATTGATTATCTCCCCTTGACCAATGTCTACCGAAAGCACGTCTTAACTTATCGACCTTAATTTTCTTAGGGCAGAATGTTAGACAGGCCTGCGTGCCCAATTCTAAACCCTTTGAAAATAAAGTTCGTTCGTTCGTTCGTTCATTAGCTTATCTCCCCCTTTTTGCTTTCTACGTGCATCTATCAAAAGGTACAACTTTTGAATTATCGCTCTTGATTCTACAAATATACGTCCCGTCCCCTCTCTCTCTACACGTGAAACGGTCTGATTTTAAACATTCCTAGTGCCTGTTAAGACAATAGAGAAAAGAAAAAAATAGGCGTGGCTAAATTATGAGTGAGACAGATATCAAGTACAAAGGTTCTGCATTAACAAAACTAATAAGCAAGAAAAGGTGGAAAACAGGTGGAAGCAAAACGTGTAGATATCATGTAATGTATTTACATACTTCTGTCACACTAGGTACATAATTAAAATGAAGGGGGCTAAACACGAGATACGAATTTCTAAAAGAAGGCAGTAAATTTGGTTTTATAGATTGCACAGTTTTTATTATTGATGATCTGATAAATACACAAACTAGCTTGAGAAATTGGCAAGGTCTCAAATGCTGTCGTAGCCAGGAGTGGTGCTGAAGTTGAGTTCTCACCTCTGTTTAAATGCTCCCAAGGATTGGGTCTGAAACAGCCTCTGGCAGGACTACAGGCCAATTAAATGTAAGTACATATTACATCGTCTTGTAATAGTGATAGAAGGGTTAAATACAGATGTTGTTAGAGTTGTTACATCCATATAATTATGTTTGTCATGTGTGTCCGAAAGTAGTGCCGGTGCGTGGGTATTTGGCGCCCTAGATAAACAGGGTATTTGGCTCTATGGCAAACAGCTTATCTTGCGCTCCAGGTGGTTATTTCTGTCTCTCACACAAACACTCTCACTCAAACAAATGGCACAAAAAGTTTACCAGTTAGCTAAAATCAAACATTTCCTAGATGAGGAAACACGAAAAATGTTCTATACATCCCAAATACAAATACATCTAGACTATTGTCCATGTCCAACACTAGAAGACTCTATTCATTACAAAAACGTGCAGTGCGCCTAGTTTCAGACAAAAACCTCACACAGTGTGTAGACCCATATTCATATCTTAACATATTACCACTAAGAAGGCGCTTTCTCTTCAACAAAGCCAAATTTATTCACAAAATCTTATCACATAATGCTCCAACGTATCTGTGGCCTATTTTCAAATACAACGGAAGACGCAGTCAACACTTAATTAAATTACACATACCCAAGCCTAGGCTCGACTTATTCAAGAAAAGTTTAGCCATCTGTGGAATAATCTTCCACATGACCTGTGACCTAAAAGACACGCTTAGTCCATATTCATTCAATCACAGACTTTTCAAATACATCATGAGTGCAGATTATATGCCACCTTAATTTAGTTATGTTCTTAAATAATTATATAACATCATATGTAGGTTTTAAAGATAATTTTGCCCTGTTTAGTATTAATTATGATAAGGTACTGTAAATCTGTGTAACTGTTATTGTTCTGTTACAATGTTGGAATTTTATTTTATTTTGTTATTTTATTATCTAAGTAATATTTAAGATACATGTGAGAATAAATGGATTCAGTATGGAAGATGCGAGAAAGGAAGGGCAGAATGTTAGACAGGCCTGCGTGCCCAATTCTAAACCCTTTGAAAATAAAGTTCGTTCGTTCACTCAATCTGTCAATCAGTCAAATGAAGCGTGCACACAATTGTGATAATACAAATATGTGTACACACATTTATTTTCAATGGTGTAGAATGGTTACGGGTAATAATATATTTCGCTACATCAATTTTTTAGTTAACTAGATTTGGCCACCCTTAAATCTGGCCACCCTAGGCAAACGCCTAGTTTGCCCAATGGTTCAGCTGGCCACATACAACGTACTTCTAATCTTGTACTATTCGGTTGTATGGTAACTAAAGAGTTTCAAAATTAATATGGCTAAACAAAATAAGAAAGCACATTTTCAAAGGAAAATATATGCTTTGAGGAAGGTTCTCGGATGTAAAATGATCACATACTGCAGGCTGATTGCAATGTGTCATGCAGCTATTTATAGAACAGTGAAGGAAAAGGGTTAACCACGAGTAATACAGAAAAGCATATTATTAAGATATTCTTGCGCTATTTCAAACCAATTTGCCTTAGTGACGACAGTGATTATCTTCAGCTATTCATATTCTTTTGAGATTCTTATAGATTTAGATCAGTTGACCTTTTCTTTTATCCACTCTTGTCATACGTTTTGCCCCTGATGAAGGCCATGTGGTACAGTAGTAACAAAAGTTATTTCTTGTCCTTTATCCTAGCAAGACTCACGCTACCTACTTTTTCACCTTATCATTGAGCAGGTACAACACATTCCGATAATAATAATAATAAAAAAACAGGTTCATATTTTCTAATATGGGACCAAAGACGCAGCAAGAGAGATGAATGCAGTCAGCGACTTATAGTCAGGATCAGCAAACCGGAGCTGACCAAGACCCTACTCCACCTCCAAGTGGTGGTCCTGGAAACAGGCTGCATCACTGCAGTCTGGCTGAGAGAGTAGGGATCGAAGTGGGAAGGCAAACCCGGTCCCAAAAAATGCCGTGCTGAAGTCGGATGTGTCGGCCGAAAGGCGCAAATATTGCAGCTTGGCTGTAAACGGACACAACGCAACCAACGTCCTTTTCAGGACGAACGAGGAAGAAGAAGAAGATATTTTCTAATATACTGTTTTTTTATGTGACCAGGAACCGCTATTTCCAAGATTTCATTTTTTTTTCTTTTGGAAATATGATGATCTTTGTCTACCAAGTCACCAAAAAGAATAAAGTCCTGAATTTTAGTAACAATCCAAAAGAAATAAAATGATCTATAACGAGGCAACAGATTGTTTTAAAAATACATGCAGCACAATATTAGAAGGCTGTAGGTGGTTTTCAGTTAAAATAATGCTAAGCTGAATGTAAACTAAGAATAACAAACTTACTCAATATTTCAACTTTCTAAATGTTTCCAAGTCTTTAATCACTGTATTGTATTACAAAAACAAAAAAGTGTCACACATACACACATTTAACACAGAAAGCGCAGATGAATACATTTTGTATGACAGTGTTTTAGACTGACTCAATCAAGAGTAAGTTTGTTTTAAAATGATATAATTCTTGCATCAATTAAAAACTGTTTTAAAATATCATTTTTGTATTAATTAAAAACTGTTTTAAAATAATGATATCACTTTTGTATCAATTAAAAACTTTTAAAATAATGATATAATTTTTGTATCAATTAAAGCCTGTTTTAAAATAATATCATTCTTGTATCAATTAAAAACTGTTTTAAAATAATGATATCATTGTTGTATCAATTTAAAAGTTTTAAAATAATGATATTTTTGTATCAATTAAAACTGTTTTAAAATAATGAAATCACTTTTGTATCAATTAAAAGTGTTTTAAAATAATGATACTATTTTTGTATCAATTAAAAACTGTTTTAAAATAAAGATATCATGTTTGTATCAATTAAATACTGTTTTAAAATAATGATATAATTTTTGTGTCAATTAAAAACTGTTTTTTTAAATAATGATATCACATTTTTATCGATTAAAAACTTTTAAAATAATAATATTATGTTTACTTCAATTAAAAATATAAAATATAATAAAATAAAGACTGAAAAGAAAAACCTTAATTGTGTGCAAAATTAATAAGAACAATAATCCGATTAATGTCACTGTAATAAAATCTTCAAGTGGAATAGGCCAGTTTGCACTAACGTGCACAAATAATAATTATAATAACTCATATAATAATTTATACAATATTTATTGTCATACACAAATAATAATAGCATGCAAGGGCAGGAGTTACATTCACATTCTATTACGTTACCTTCCTTCAGAAGCTTTAGAATCAGCCATATTAGTTACTGATCAGTACTGGATCATTGTCTGAAATGCATACGAAAAATATAAAGATGCATAAAATGAACCATGCTGAAAGCCTATTCATGCAGATCTGAAGTTTTCAATAAAATACTTAACAGGTAATTTTAAGAGAAAAAAAATGAAATAAAAATTCTACGGTCAAGTCATGCAAATTAAATCATGCCTGACCAATCATTCCAAAATATGAAAGAAAATACTATTAGTCAAACAGTAACATTTACGTCAACATTTTAATGTTAATTTAGATGTGACTGCCCAAACTTTACTTAATCTTTCTAAATGTATGATACGAGATGCGTTGCCACTCCTAGGTGGATTCACCTAGATCTAGGTTTTTTGTTTTTTTTGTGGTCCTATTTAAGTGTCCCTTTCCTTCATTAGTTGAAGAACGCCACCTAGATCAACTTTCGGTTTTCATTTTTCGCCCAAAGCAGCCCAAAAAAACCGCCTAGCAGCCCACAATTCAAAATCTATGTGTATCTAGGTGTTTTTTAAGGTACCATCTAGGTTTTTTTTCCAAATTCAGGGTGGCAACACTACATACGAGAATGAGTGAGAGAGAGCTAAAAGCATTTGCTGCCAATGTCCTTCAAATATCTAGTGTTTCAGCCCAGTGCCGGATCCACTGACATTAGTGAAGCTGAGCTGGTGTGCCTATTGGTCTTTCCATCTTGAGACAGATCTTTGTGAGTCCTGAGCCTTTTTGAGTGAAACATGCTGCGGCTTTCTGTTACCAAGCATGCCCAGAACTGTATTTATTTGAAGGGAGAATTCCGTTTTTGCACCCATCATATTGTACACCAGTTAATTAGAAATTGTAATATCATATTTTTAAAAGTCTTAAATACTTGCAATTACTGTGTTTATTTGAAGGGAGAATTCCGTTTTTGAACCCATCATATTGTACACCAGTTAATTAGAAATTGTAATATCATATTTTTAAAAGTCTTAAATACTTGCAATTACTGTGTTTATTTGAAGGGAGAATTCCGTTTTTGCACCCATCATATTGTACACCAGTTAATTAGAAATTTGTAATATCATATTTTTAAAAGTCTTAAATACTTGCAATTACTGTGTTTATTTGAAGGGAGAATTCCGTTTTTGCAACCATCATATTGTACACCAGTTAATTAGAAATTGTAATATCATATTTTTAAAAGTCTTAAATACTTGCAATTACTGTGTTTATTTGAAGGGAGAATTCCATTTTTGCACCCATCATATTGTACACCAGTTAATTAGAAATTTGTAATATCATATTTTTAAAAGTCTTAAATACTTGCAATTACTGTGTTTATTTGAAGGGAGAATTCCGTTTTTGCAACCATCATATTGTACACCAGTTAATTAGAAATTGTAATATCATATTTTTAAAAGTCCTAAATACTTGCAATTACTGTGTTATTGCACAATTCAAAGATAATTCTTTAATGAAAAGATTTTGTGTGCAATCATGCGAATAATGCAATTTTTAAAAAATACAAATTTGCCTCATTTTGGCGAGGTGCGACCCGTTCAACCTAGACACAGGGTCTGTCGGTTATATTAGGACACATGTCCAATTAAAGACCGTTTGGTTTAGTTCATTGTAAAAAATGCAAATGTCTTTTCAATTTTATATTTTTACTTCATAACTTCAGATGTTAAAAGTTAGTTGCTTATCCTTTACAGGACGTGGCAATCAACCCCAGCTTTTATTGGCTGTTTGTGATTTTTCTAGGCAATTTTTACGTTCAGTAGTTTGCCATTGCTTTCTGAACGGTACGGCGCTTATACCATTGTTAAAACTCCACACAAAGCGATCTGCCACCAAACCGCCTGCAGCAGGTTTCGAACCTGGTATATCTGGATTATGAAACTGCGTTCATATCCATTAGGCCACAGACGCCGTACAACTTCAGATGATATAAATTTATTTTCTTTTTTGATATCCCATCATTAATTTACTTTTGCTTTATTTAATTTTCTCTTAATTTATTTCTAACTGTGGTTGATGTCAGTAATTAACATTAGTTATTTATATTCCCATTATACTTTTACTACCTGTCATGCATTTATTTGTTTTCTAATTACATACTGTTTTACAACGTATTTCCTAGGGAAATGTATTTTTAACACCTGTTTCACAGTTATAGGAAAGTGAAATTATTTTAAATATTCTAACAATGGAAATCTTTGTTGGTCATACTTTTTTTAAATTTTAGAAGGAAGTGATCTATATATACATTTATCTTGTAGACACTGTGCTTATTAAGGTTCTTCTATCATAAAATATCATATTCCCAGTTATAATATAGGCTGCATCACTGCAGTCTGGCCGAGTGAGTGGGGATCGAAGAGGGAAGGCAAAATCGGTCCCAAAAAATGCCGTGCTGAAGTCGGCTGTGTCAGCCGAAAGGCGCAAATATCGCAGCTTCGCTGTAAACGGGCACAACGCAACCAACGTCCTTTTTAGGACGAACAAGGAAGAAGAGGAAGATATAGGCTGCATCTTACTGCTGGGTACTTTTAATTCTCTAGTTACTTTGCATTTTCATGTTGGAACTTTAAAAATATTATGTGCATGACTTCATTTTAAACTTTGCTCCCAAGTTAATGTAATTTCACCTATCATTATACTTTTTTAATATGATGTTTATCTTTATTATGCCCAAACTCATATTTGTTCAGTTTCAACCTCTCTTGGCCTCTATCTGCTTTTTTACAGGCTTTTCTTTAGCTTGCAACGTATGTCACTCTCTTGTCCCTCTCTTGTCACCTTCAAATCTTGCAATCGATTTTTCAATCACTTCCAGATGAGCAATAGCTCTGAAACTTGGCATAGTTGTGTATTCCCCATGACAATACAATAATCAGTCGTAAAAATAATAAAATTAATATTAATATTAATTTTTTTTGGGTATTGTATCATCACTGAAATGGGCGATAACTGCAATTAATCTAGGTGTATTCTTTCCAACAAGATTGTCTCTCTTGAGAGAAATATTGAAATGCCCCCCCCCCCCTTTTCCAAACACACACACTATCGCACGCGCGTGCACAGACATACACACAACTGACAACTACATTTTAAAAAATGTAATTTACAACTCTTATTTTTTTTTAAATTTTAAATACAGTAGAACTCCAGTTATCCGAACCCCAATTATCCGAACATCCAATTATCCGAACACTTTGTCCAGAAAAAAAAAACCAGGCGCCACCAGTCACGTTAGACTACATTTCTGAATCTTTTGATGCGGCAAGCTTCAAATGTGTGCGAACAATTTGTAGAGGATGGGATGGGCTAATGGTCGGTCGCTTACATACAGGAAGTCAGTTAGATCATTAGATCATAAAGTCAGTTAACATCTGGTTTACCAATCCAGTGTACGTGTGCGTTCTAGGCAGAACACTGGCTAAACAGACAGTTCAACTTAAAATAATTGTCTCTGCTACTACAGCAGAATAATTTTGGTGTACAAGTATTTCTCTGTGCGATATGGCATCTTCCAGTAAGCCTAAAGCATATAAAAGGAACCGCAATGTTTTGTCAATTGAAACGAAAACAGAAATTATCAAGAGACTAGGAAAAGGTGAAACTGTGTCTTCACTTACGAGGATTTTCAATGTTGGGAAAGTTACCGTCTCTGACATCAAAAGTAACAAGGATAAAATTATGAGTTTTGCATCGAAATTGGACAGTGAAAATGGTTCGAAGAAACGTAAAACCTTGAGAAATGCGAAAGATTTAAAATTGGAAGAGACTTTGTATATATGGTTTGTGCAAAGAAGAAGCAAAGGGGAACCTATCTCTGGCTCTATATTGTGTGAAAAGGCACTTCAGTTCAACAATCAACTTGAATGTCCTCCTGACTTTAAGGCTAGCCAGGAATGGTTAAGAAACTTTAAATCTCGTCATGGCATATGAGAATTGGAGATTCAAGGGGAATCTTTATCTAGCGATGCAACTGCCGCTGAAAATTTTAAAGAAACACTCTTGGCTTTTTTGGAAGAAGAAGGTTATTCACTCGATGATGTGTATAATGCCGATGAGACTGGCTTATACTGGAAATCAATGCCTCAAAAATCACTTGCATCTCAGCGCGAAGCAGCTGCCCCTGGGTTTAAAAAGTGCAAAGAGAGAGTAACAATTTTGGTAGCCGCGAATGCCGGTGGAAGTCATCGTTTACCGGTGCTAACGATCGGCAAAGCCAAAAAACCATGTTGTTTAAAGAATGTGACATGTCTCCCATTGTGCTACAAAGCACAGAAGAGTGCTTGGATGAATAGTGAAATATTTCTTGATTGGTATACAAATCAGTTCATCCCAAATGTGAAGAGGTTGAGAGAACAAGAAAAGAAAACTGGAAAAGTAATTCTTCTACTGGACAATGCACCATCTCATCCAGAGACGTATACATTGAATGCAGTTGATGCAAATTTTAAAGTAATTTTTCTGCATCCCAATGTAACAGCACTGATTCAACCAATGGATCAGGGTGTTATAGCAAAGCTTAAAAAAGATGTACAAGAAGGAAGTCCTGCGTCGTTTATTGTTGGCTGAAGATGAAGAAAGTGTGGTGGCTTTTTCCAAAAAGCTCAATCTCAAAGACTACTGCTATATGTTAGCTGATGCTTGGACCACCCTGTCACAAGATAATCTCAACAAGGCTTGGAATAGATTGCTTGGGAAAAAAGGAGAAAATGAAACTACTGCAGTGGACACAAATGATGATTGTGTAAATGAAGTTGTGGAACTGTTTCAAGCAATGCCCAGATTTTCGGACTGTGACAAAGATGATGCACACACGTGGCTAGAAGATGATAATGATTCTGGTTTTCAGTTTTTGAATGACGAAGAAATGTTGTCTTTTCTGCAAGAAGAAAACCAAATACATGTAGTGACCGATGATGAAGACTCCTCAGAAGTACATGATGTACTTGTAGATTATGAAAAAAACCCAAAACGTCGACCAAGTCCTGAAGAGGCCTTTATAGCACTAGAAACCGCGATGGCTTGGTACGAGCAAGAAGATGACAGCTGTTCTACACAGCTTGTGCTGTTGAAGAGAATGCGGGACTTAGCAGCCAAAAGGAGACTATCCAGTTTGGTGCAAAAGAGGATTCCTCATTATTTTAAATAGTGGGCTACATCTGTGCAAGTACATGTATACGTAAGTTGCGCGTGGTTTTGAATCGTTTGTAATGTTATTTTGAAAACATTTCTCTTTCTTAAAAAACATAATTAATACAAGTAGTACATGCACTGATGTGTAATAAAAGATTTTGGTGATACGGTGATCTAATACAGTGTGGGTATTATTATTACAGTACAAGTAAATATGTTTTGTTGTGTATTTTCCTTGTGATGGTTAATTATTTTTTAGAAATACGAGCGTATGTGTACATGTACCCGATACATTATGTAATCCAATTATCCGAACATTTGATTATCTGAACGATGCTCGGTCCCAAGGGGTTCGGATAAATGGAGTTCTACTGTAATACAAAAAAAATATTAACTTTCCGTGTAATATACTGAATAATGAACTCCGCCTCCTGTGCTCTGGACTCATTTATCGCAAACTGATAATGTCATTAGCGAATCGATTACATTTGACGTAAATTTAAAAACAACAACATAATAACACTAAAATGAAGACAATAAAAAATATTTTAAACACGGGAATACCATCAAATGCTATTTTTGTTATTAATCACAGGATTTCAATGAAAATGCACAAACTTAACCTACATCAATCATAGATACGCACAATGCAGAGTTCGATGATATTACATAATTGGTTGCCATGGAAACGGCGGCCATATTGGATTATTTTGTTCTATTTCATTTTGCTAAGGCTTTTTTATTTATTTAGTTATCAATACCAAATTTAAACATAATATTTACCATTATATTTTAAAACTTCTGTCAGATCGGACATTTGATAACTTTAGTAGATCCTGAGATATAGAACTTTAAAATGTGTATCTAACCAAAATAACAATTTTTTTCAGAATTTTACAACATTATTTGCAATAAGTCAACATTTTGAAATGATATCAAATATTGGACCAGTTAAAAGTTTTATTATCCAATGACAATTATTTATGCAAAATCTCATATTGTTTGACTAAAACTATGCAAGTTATAAGAACATTATTAATAAAACAATGTTCTGAGAAAATCCTGATTTTCTTCATAGGAAAAGCACAATTTCTGAAGAAAATACTATTTACAAAATCAAAATACACCTACTTAGCATGTGTTCTGATAAATGATATTCACATATTTAGATTCAGGAGAATATAAATTATGTGAATACAGACTAATCTCAATTTTAATTTTTAGGCTGTTTTGACTTAAAATGTGGTGCAGCTCCTCCCCTTAATGCACTAAAAAGCCACAAATAATTTTTCAAGGAGTTTATAGCTTGCAGTAAAAAAAATGTAACATCAAATTGACAAAAGCCTGGGGTGCTTAAGCGCTTATCATATATTTTATCCATAAGTGTGTAATGAAGTATAAAGCAGAAGTTAATTTCATGTAGAATCAGCGCCCCAGGCTTTTTGTCAATTTGATGTTACGTTTTTTTACTGCCAGCTATAAACTCCTTGAAAAATTATTTGTGGCCTTTTAGTTCATTAAAAGCCTGTGTTTAAAATATATGTATATTTTTTTAAATTTCATTTCATTCAATGCCAACGTGAAGATATCGAAAGTATTAAGACTAAATACTCTCTGCTGATTTATCTTGTAGCACTATTTTAAATGGTGTGTTAGTCTGAACTAATTTTATTGAAGCTGTTTTGATCTGCTGATAATGTGGATACTGTAGGAACCATGCACTGTGGTTATCGAAACAGTCTGCACATTGTTAGTAGTTATTTATTATTCTTTAATCATTATCTTTTCTAGCTAGTTTCCATTTGTCATAACTGTATTCTTCTGTACAAAATCTAGAGCTTTATTCTTTTACACATATGTCCAAAAATCTGGCAATTTAAACATTGAATTATTTCACGAATATATGCTTCTGATTTAATTGTCTGTGACTGTTGAAATATGCAGAAATTTCTTGTCCTTCCAAACTAATTGAAGTTGGATGGCAGTGAAGTTATCCAATTTCTTTTTATTCTTTCTACTTTCTGTAATGTGTATTTAGGATTTTCTTTACTTAGGCTGTTTAGTACTTCCTCTTCTGATAGTCTAATCTCAACTCTTTTGATAACACATTTTCTTATTGCCTTGACTACTTCTATTTTGATTTTAACATTGTGTGATAACTCTTTGACTGAATTTACTTCTATGTTGTTTATTTGAGTTTTTTTGTTTTTTTTTAAATCTTCTCCATACTGTTCAGTGTAAGTATTATTCCATACTGAGGTTTCTTGGACTTTGCTTATCTTTTGTCAATAGCTTTTTTCCAGGACATTTATGGTTTTATCATCTGATAGTACTGAGATGTACACTTCCTCTCCTGACATCTGTGTTATTCTAATTTGTATTGCTGCTGAAATATCCTGATTTATGTATTTTTTTCTGATTTTTCTTTCATGACTATTTATTGTGTTGAGTAATTCATTGTTCATACTGTCTCTAATTCACTGTTCATGCTGTCTTTATGTTCCGATTTTTTGTTTTCTTTCTGACCTTTCCTTCACTGAAATTCCCTTGTAGTGCCATTTGCAGACTGCTCTCCAGAAATTTGGTTTAGTGCATATTATGGTTTGTGAATATTGTCCACTGTGGAAATCTATGTAAGCCTCTCAAGATTTTTCTTTCCTGTTTTCACTCTTTTCCAAATTCTGAATGTTATCTAAACTTAATTCACACTTATATTCTATTTCCATCTATGTCTGTTTTATCCTTCGTATTAACCTTCTCATAATTCCCATTCAACTCCCGACTTTCCTCAATAATACTTTTTGATCTATTTCTACTCAATGTGTGCAATAATAATTATAATAACAACTTTATTATTAAAACATAAAGTCGTCTAGTAATGTTTACAATGAAAAATATATAAAAATAATTAACGTACTTCACGCTTAACAGAAGGTACAAGATCTGGTTCCAGTAAGGTAAATGAAGTCGCAATGTGAAAAATTGTGTCATACTGCAAATGGTATCCCTGACCTTTAAAATATGGGCAAACATGGACACAGAATGAATTTTAAAATTTAAACAACAAAAAACTACTTAACTTATGTATCTAATGTCCCAGTGAATGAAGCAATCAAGTCTAAAGTATATGAATAGAACTAGTAACTTCCCTGTTAAAAGCCATTCCACATCTTGCACAAATAATTCAGAACACAGAATAGAAGATGTTGCCATATTTTTCACTTGGCATGGATGTCACAAATAAGTTGCATGACTCATTTATCATTGCATGCATTATCACAGTGAAGTAAACAAAGGTGTGTGTGTGTGCTTTTTAAGCCATACTTAAACATTCAAACATTTAAATTATTAAGATGAACAGAAAGTGTAAGAAGAAGAAAAAGAGCAATTAAGCTTCCAATGCTGTAAAGACGAGATACAGACATAAATAATTAAAAACAAAGTTAGCATTAACTGCATGTACAGGCATAATTGCTGACATTTTATTCATTCATGGAGGGATGAAAATCCAGAGATTAATAAAAAAAATGAAGGAATAAAAGAGAGACATTTCTGTAACAGCAAATTTGGATGGGGTGGACTGGGGGATGTTATTAATAAAATATTCAGCTTAAACTGGTAGTAATGCTTACAAAGATGTAGGAAACATACTGCTAAAATACCAGGCCATCAAAAGTGGACGAGTAGTTACCAGGAAAAATTATGTTATTAACTTACTTACTTAGTCGTTCCTCTTCTACCGTGAGGTGTAGAGGTTTGTAAGAGAGAGTGCCATACTATTCTATCGGCTGTCTTCCTCCTGGCTTGGTTCCATTCTAGTCCTCAGTCCTTCAAAGATTGTCTAATGTTGTCCTCCCAGCGGACTTTGGGTCGTCCTGGAGGTCTGGATCCCTGGCTCTTAGCTTCCCATTCTGCAAACATGGCCAAACCATCTCAGTTTGGACTGTTCTGCAAGGGTTGGGTTTTAAGGCCTTGAAGTATCGTCTGGTTGCGGACCATGTCTCTTCTTGTTACTTCAACCACCTTCCTCAGATACCTCATTTCTGAGGTTTGGATCTGGCTTTTGTGGGCTGTAGTCATTGCCCATGATTCGCATCCATACATCAAGATTGGGACATTTAACTATTATAACAACTCAATAAATATACTGCAGACAACAGGAACCCTGAAAAAACTTGAATAACCTGTTATGACTTCACAAGATAACTCTTCAAATTTTAGAAACACAAATAAAACTAATGACAACACGAAATATGCTAATTAAGGTAATAAATGTCTCCGAACAGTGCTGAATGTCTCTGAACACTAAATATCTGGTAGTCTTTTGTTTTGGGGAGGAAAAAACTATATATAAATTGTGTACATACCGGAATAATCTGTTCTAGAAAATATATTAACCCACTGCATGGCACCAAGAAAATAAATATGTGTATCATGTGACATTTTAGATAAGTCCTACAACTAAGAACTATAACCAATATTCCTATCAGTATTCCATTCTAAAGTTATGCACGTGGGTCATACTACTGATGAGAGCTCTGAAAACTGTTGCACATGTTCCTCACCTACATTTGGCATTTGTTCTTTTGATTTTGTTCTTCTTCTTCTTCTTCTTTGATCCTTAGCCGCCGACCGTCAAAGCAGTCAGTGGCCATCACGCCTAGTGGCGTCTTGTAGGGCAACAACAAATTGATTCCACTTTGCTCGGTCGGTGGCCATCCTTCGTACAGTGCCCCAACTCTGGTTCATTCTTTGCATCTCAGCCTCCACAGTTCTCCGACAGGTTGTTTTTGGTCGGCCTCTCTTTCGTTTTCCTTCAGGGGTCCAAAGCATAGCTGTTCTTGTGATGGCATCGGGGTCTCTTCTGAGGACATGACCAACCCAGCTCCAGCGTCTGCCAGCTATGATGGTGTGCATGTCCTCTTGCTTGCTACGAGTAAGCAGATCTTGGTTAGTGATGGTTTTCGGCCAAAAGATTCTGTGAATTTTTCTTAGGTATGTTGTGTGAAAAGAGGACAATTTCGACATTTCCTTCTCTGTAACTCTCCAGCATTCCGCACCATAGAGAAGCACAGAAAGCACACAGCTCTGATATAATCTTAATTTTGTGCTTGTGCTGTATTGGGAGGACTTCCAGATGTTGTTTAGGCTAAAGAAGGCTGTTCTTGCCTTATTCATTCTGATGTTGATGTCTTTGCCTGCCCCGCCGTCTGGTGTTACTATGCTTCCTAGGTATGTGAAGGTATCTGTCTGTACCAATTGCTGATTCCTTACTGATATGGGCTCAGGGTTGCTCACATTGAGCGTCATGACCTCAGACTTCTTTAAATTGATGTTCAAACCCACCTGCTGGCTAAACTTATTAAGTCTATCCGTTTTTTCCTGGATGTGTTGATGTGATTGTGCTAGTAGTGCAATGTCATCTGCATATTCCAGATCTTCCAATGTAAAAAATGTTGTCCATCTTATTCCTCTTGGACTGCCCTCTGTTGTCTGGCGCATCACCCAGTCTATGACTGTTAAAAATAGAGTGGTTGATAAGGGGCATCCCTGTCGTACTCCTGTCTTCACCTCAAAGGTTAGGTTGCTCTGCCCAACACTACAAGTAAAGTTGGCGTAGAGGCTTTTTATGATTGACACTATGCAGCTTGGAATTCCATAAGCCCTCAGTATTTTCCATAAACTGTCCCTATGTATGCTGTCAAAAGCCTTTTCAAAATCAACAAAATTAATGTAAAGTTGTCTTTGCCATTCTGAGCACTGCTCTATAATGTTCCTGAGAGTGTTTGATTTTATAACTTTTTCATTTACCTCTTCCTTCTCGCTGTTACATTTGCTTATCTAACTGTGCTGTATTTTTAAATGAATGCACTTGCTGCACTCTTTCCTGTTATCAGTTGTCCATGTTTTTCTTGTGTGATGCTAGGTGTTTTAAATCTTCATTGTTCGATACAAAAATTCTCAAGTAACTTTAGATCAGAGGTACAGGCCTTGAACACTGCAACATTTCTAATGGTAGAGGAAAGAATGGACATACAAGTAGCTTTATTCATAGATGCACTGTCAGTAATTACAGCACTGGGGAGACAAAAATAATTCAGACTTAAATGACCTAAGAGTTATACTCTATAAACTATGTCAGCAATTAAAAAGAGTTGTGGTACAGTGAATCTCATCTCACTGCAACATCCCTGGCAAGGAAGAGGTTGACAGATTGGCGGAAGGAGGAAAGCTACCTCAACCTGATACATGCATAATGTATGAAGAGGCCAAGAGGTTTATTAAGAGCAGATAAAGGAACAAGAGGGAAGCACTACATCTAAATGACCAAAAAAACAAATGATTACCTTCTGACTCCACACAGGCCAAAACAGATTGAGACACCATCTATTCAACAAGCTAAAGATGGGAACTACTGATAAGTGTAATAAGGCACTAATAAGATGACTGCTGAACATATGCTGCAAAAGTGCCCACCATATGAGGCATGGGGACAGCACATATAGGTGTCACCAGTATCATTCCTTGATAAACTCTATGGAGATACCAACAACCTCAGGCTGACCACTACTTTCCTTAAACATATTCAAGCTGACATCTGAAAGTGTAAGGACAAGAAGAATAAGTTATCTTCATTGTGTAAGGATTTTGCAAGTTTCCATAGTTTGTTCCATTTTATCTAGATTTAAGCTTTCAGTTATTTCTTTCCAACTGTTTCTTGCTGCTTTGTTCATGTTCTTCCTGCACCATGCTGTAGTTTTTTGTTGTTGACTAAATACTGCTTTTCAGATTTTGTTTTCTTTCTGTTCTTTCTTAGGCATTATGTGTTCTTAATCAAATTTCTCCAGTTCTCCTGTTCAGTTCAGTCTGTAGTTCTTTTTGGCTCCTTGAGGAATCAATTTCTTTGCTGCTCTTAGAATTGCTTTATTTAACTTTTCTACAATTTCCCCCACTTTTTTGTGATGTGTGCTGAAATATTTGTAGCACTCCTCAGTTCTGTTAACTTTTCCCAGTCTGACTTTTTTATATTTCCATGGTAGGGGCTTTTGCTGTGACGGCAGTGTTGTCAACATGAGTCGATGGACACTAATTGGACTTAAGTCACCACAGCGACTCGACTCCAGGTTTTATTTTAATTAGTGACGCGACTCAACTTGGGACTTGCCAGTTTTGGTGCACCAACTTCGCAGTCCTCAATCAGAGACTGATTGTTACTGAGTAATGTTTTGTATAAAAAAAAATATCACAAGTGTTTTTTGATCAAATAAAAGCAGTCAGCAAACAACATACTTCAAATACAAACTGTTATTTTCATTACTATTTATAGTGATTTATGTGATCATTTGAAAATAGCGACTGTGACTACAATCAGTTTTAGATAAACATGTGTAACTCAGTTTGAAAGCTACCCTTAGGGACTTGAGACTTGCACCAAGAGAGTGGACTCAAGATCACTTCCTCCCAGTCAATCTATACTGTTTTGTATGATAGTTCTTCTGTAGTAAAGGCCAGATATGGAGTAATTATTGTTTTCCAACGACTTGAGTAAAAGGTTGGTTGATCTCATTTCTGGTTTATTAGTAGAAAGTTCCTTCCCAGTATTCTACTTCTTCCCCTCTGGTATCTGTCTTTCTGTATCCCCTCCCCTTTCTTAGTGGCAGTTGAAAAGTCACAGACTGTAATATAATTGTTTTTAAGTATTTCAAATGTTGCTTGTTCCATGGGTTTCCCTGGTGGGTGATATATGTTGTTTATTTTAATCTTTTCCTGACCTACCACAATGTCTGCTCCTGCTACATCTATCCTTTTGTTTGGATTTGTATTTCTTTGGTTGGCAACAAGTTTTCTGTCAGAATTAGAATGTCCCCTTTATTTCAATCTCTATCTATACTTATCATTTCATTATCATCATTTTCTTTTTCGCTCTCTGTGGAACATGAAACCACCACTGCAACTCTTCCTCTTCCCACCCCTCCGCGCTGCAGGAAGCTTGCCTCAGAATGTAGAAATTTGTTTTGCATGATAAGGTTGCCAGGGCCATGCACAAACCTTATATTAGTTGCCTTTTATGACATGCCAGGTGGAGCAGTAGTCCTATTCTTTTTTGGTCTCCTCCAAGACACGTGGTAGATAAATAAGACTGTCTTTATGGTTTGGTAACCTCTTATTTGAAATATATAGTTTTTGTTCAGGTGTGTCCCCTGGATGCAGGTCATATTGACATTTTCAAAGTGAAGTCTGGCAGGAAGGATTCATTTCTTATTCTTCTTCTTCCTCGTTCGTCCTGAAAAGGACGGTGGTTGCGTTGTGTCTGTTTACGCCTAAGCTGTGATATCTGCACCTTTCGGTCGACACATCCGACTTCTGCACGGCATTTTTTGGGACTGGGTTTGCCTTCCTACTGTAATCCCTACTCGCTCAGCCAGACTGCAGTGATGCAATCTGTTTCCAGGACCACCACGTGGAGGTGGAGTAGGGTCTTGACCAGCTCTGGTTCGCTGATCCTGATGCAAGCAGTCAAGCTATGGGTCGCTGACTGCATTCTCTATTGCTGCATCTTTGGGTCCCATTTCTTATTCTTCTTCTTCTTCTTCTTCATTCGCCCTGAAAAGGACGGTGGTTGCGTTGTGTCTGTTTACGCCTAAGCTGTGATATCTGCACCTTTCGGTCGACACATCCGACTTCTGCACGGCATTTTTTAGGACCGGGTTTGCCTTCCCATTGCGATCCATGCTCGCTCAGCCAGCCTGCACTGCTGCAGACTGTTTCCAGGACCACCACGTGGAGGTGGGGCATGGTCTTGACCAGCTCTGGTTCGCTGGTCCTGACGCAGGCAGTCAAGCTATGAGTCGCTGACTGCGGTCTCTATTGCTGCGTCTTCTGGTCCCATTTCTTATTCAAGACTCCTTCTGCATCCCATTAGAGGATATTTAAAGTTTTGGTTTTGTTGGTATTTTGTCCAGTAGTATTTTCTGCTGGTTTGCAATTCCTGGCTCCCCTGAATGAAACTGGGGTAGCTCTGGGTGGACCCTTTTGAGGCATGGGGGCCAAGCATTCTTTCTGCCTAGATTCCTTTTGTCATTCTTTTTTTAAAAATAAGATATGGACAGTAAAAAAAATTTCCAGGAAATACAGAAACAAAAATTTGTTTAATGTAGGAACTGAACTTGCATAACAATAACTTGAAGTACAAGACCAAGCACTTACCATTCTGCTACCAAGGTAAGTATCTAGTTCGTTAGGTCAAGACAGACCTATATGGATGTACAAAGTATATCCAGACCATTTTCAATTTTGTACCAACGGCCCTCATACCTTTTTATGTGCTGAACAGACACTTTGTTTTCACTATCTTGCGTAATTATTTAACTGTTGCTATAGATTGTCTGCAGTTACCCTTTTATTACAATTGCTTAAAAAGCTCACCTAAGTAGGCTGTACTCACCAAAGGTTGGAAGAGACTCCCCAGCTGAACAGTAAATTGTGTGGAATAAAGTGTTGTGAAATATCAAAATGGTGAGATTCCTTCTCAAGTCTCTCGTGACTGCATTCAAGATTCTAAAATAACAACAGCATAGTTTTAATGCAGCTGTTACCTAATATTTGCACAAATGCCTCGATTTTCAGCAATTAATATCTCTGAGTCCGATCCTTAAGGCTGTATGAGCTGAAAGTCAAGAAGTTGCAATTAGCCTAAGGTTTCGATGATAACGCCCCATTAATTGTAAATGATAGTAGACACAGTTACAGTTCGCTGATAAATAATAAGGGGAAAAGGGCAGTCACTTTATATTCCCTTCGATCTTGCACACATGAGCAGTTCCTTACTATTTCTTAATTTTTTTAGTCTTTTCCTGAAATATTAAACGCGAGTCATTGTTGTCACCATTTTTAATGTAAGGGCCGCAAATCTGCATGAAAGTGTGTCGGGAGTACTCATCGGTAAGTTTACATTTCGACATCCTTTGAGTTGTCTGCAGGAAACATGGCGGATGTTGAGTAATCACAGAAGCCATACGAGAAGTCGAGACCACTTTATCCCACAGTGAAAATTGAGCGATTCGGAAATGGTTAAGCTTCTCATGAAGTTGGAAGACACATGAGTTTACATGACAATTTTAAAAAATGAATAAATATAAATGGATATAAATATCATGTTCAACCTCAGTTTTAAAAGGAGGTTTATAATGGCAGGCCAATGTGGAACAACACAAAATACATAATTTGTCATAATGCAGCCTCATATGCTTCAAAAGTTAGTAGCACAGTTTATCAACTGGACAAATAATAATAATAGCCCCGTCAGGCATAATTGACTATGGGAATGTGCCCCTGATGTGACAGCCCTCAGCTGCTTATTTTCCTGGTGTTCCTTTTGACTTTTTCTCCTCTCTTCTGCTTGCCGTGAGAGCTTCTTTTCGCCCAATCTGAGGTGGCGCCGTAGAGAGCATCGCCACTTGGTGCGGTTGGCAGCCTCATCCTACCAGGCTGCTGGATTTATGTCCAGTGCCCTCATGTCATGCCGACTATAAGGTGAAGCTGGAGTGCCCTCTCCAGGGCGCGAGCTTGGGCACAGTTATACGGAGATCAAGCTGTTGCCTATGCAGCATGTTCCACCTATCCCGCAACCGGTAGGTTCAAAGGAACGGCTGTTGCCGATACAGTTTGGTACTAGCCACGTCGCAGGAGTTGCCAAAATAATGTCGAATCACCATTAGACTCCCTTAGGGACTCAGACTCCGGAGTTATCCTCATGGTTTACTCCCGAAGGCTTTCCCACAAACGGGTATTCCCGCACGGCAGCGGTGGTGTGAATTCAGAGTTTTACCTTCTCCTAGATAGGCTACCAACCAAGGATCACGTGCTCTATCTTTTTTTTTTTTTTCCCTTACGTCTGTTATTTTGCTGTTATACCCTGTTCAACCAAAACCCTTTGAAGGGTTACAAACGGTTATATTGGGGTATATAGGTGTTAACGTCTTCGCTGGTATCACGTTCCTAGTCCTGGAAATGACTGGTCCTGAAAAGGACCACTAGCTGCCTGTTAGGTCCATACTCGTTGTTGTCTTTTTCGGCTGTGTGTTGTTCATGACTGTCTTTATCAACCTCTGATGGGTTATAATTAGGATATATATTGTTTTCAATTCCAAATAATATGAACAACCGCCGATATGAGAAAGTGGCATCACATATGTCAAATCAATATAAATAGGCACAATCACAATTGTGCTTATTCGTTAAAAAAAAAATCAAGAATAAACTCAGAACAAGAATAATATTAAAGTGGAGGGGTGTAAAGGCCTGGTGGTTCTAGTTATATAACGGACTTTAACAGATATTTAATTGACTTTCATCTGTTAAAAGTCATATGCATTGTAAGAACAGCATCAGACCTTCACATTCCCAGCCACTATATATTAACATTTGTTCGTGTTAAATACTGTTTGACTATATTATGCAGTTCCCTAGGTCTGTCTATTCTCAACACCTCTTCTATATTTATAGGTAAGTTAGATGCTTGTAAATAATCTAATATTGGTATTCTCATTTGTTTGCTTATTTTTCTTCCTTGATTACTTTTTGTTATGATATCCTCGATGATCCTTCTCTCTGTTTCACTTCTTTTGAGGACTTCTTCGTTCTCCTCCTTTAGCTCTGCGAGTTTGGCGATGTCGACTTCTATTTGGTGTTGAGTGGATTTCATGCCCTGTAACATTGCCTGGGTGCTCTGTAAGGCTTCTATTGTTTCGTCTTTTATGATATCTGTGTCTTCGTTGTGCTGCCTGTTCTTCTCGACTTTCAGTTTTTGTGTTATATCTCGCACCTCTGTGGTAAGTTTTATTAGTTGTGTTCTTGTGTGCTGTTCCTGTTTAGCAGTGCCACCTGAAGCCACTCGGTGTCTTGCTTCTCTGAAGGGGATGTTTTTGGTTACAGATTCTTTCAGTATGGCCTTTGTCTCATGGACGATCGGACAGCCACGGTATCTTGCCCCGTGGTTACCGAGACAGTTTGCGCAGGTTCTGTTGGAGTTGCGCACTTTATAGTTGGTATCCTTTTTCGCGTGAGGACATTCATTGTAAGAGTGACTTCCCGCACACTACCGGCAAACTGTCTCTCTCTTGCAGGTTTTCCTGGTGTGCGAAAATTGCTGGCAGTTTGAGCACTGCATAACTGTACTCTTCTGTTTTTCGACATCTTTCGTCTAGGTTTAGTTGACTTGGTCTTGAAGTCCCTTCAATTGTTAGGATAACTAGGTTTGTGTCCTTCTTGTCCCATGTCTTCAGTCTTTCAACCTGTGTTATTTTGACATTCTTGTTTTCTGTTTGCAGGCGGCTGTGGACTTCTTGTGTAGACCAATTGTTGTCGACCCCTCTTACAACTATCTTTTTGGTTTTCTTGTAGATCTCCACAGTAACTTTAATCTGGTGGGGCAGCTGGACTTCTTTGTGTCCGGGCTCTAAGTTCGACCATCAGTTCGTTTGTCTTCTCCGTGTTCTTTAGAGCTATTATAACTCCTTTTACGTGTCTTGTAACTCTAGTTATACTCCTTCTGCCCGCTATTGCCTCGAGGATACCGATCACTTCTATCGTCGGGTAGGGCCCTGAGCGAGGCCTCACCTCCAGACATCTGAGTGATCTTAATGATCCTCTCCTGTAGTGCCTCGTGAGAAACGGCATTTCTTTGCTTGCGAAGTTGACAAGCTCCGACTTCCGTCTGAGCGTGTGGTCTGCGGGATAGATTCACGTTCTGCCTCTGGTCTCGTTTTACCGAAGTTGCCTGGTCACTGCATGATGAAGACTCGACTATGACATATTGTTTTGACTGTGGTTTTGCTTTGTCGGGCTTTAGAGCATTATTGCCCTCTGCTGTCGAAGTTTTGTGGCCATGTTTTGCCGATGTTACCTGGTCACTGCACGATGGAGCCACCGCCCCGACATCTTGTTTTACCGGTGGTGTTGCTTTGTCAGGATTCGGAGCCTGGTTATCCTCTGCCTTCAAAGCTCTGGGTTGCTCATCGGTCGTAGTGTCAATGGTTGCATTGTTCGGCTTCTGAGAAGGACCGGCCCCGACGCGAGTAATTGGGGCAGTCTTGCTCTCCGGCTGACTGTCTTTGTTCTTTGCAGATTCATGTTTGCTGTCAAGTGTTGGCGGGCTTCTATAGATTTTCCTCTTTTTTGCTTGTGGCTTGGTACGAACCATTTTAGTATATTGCTATCCACCTTCTATGATTGGTGATGTATCGGTGATCTCGAGCTCTATCTGCCCGAAGCTGCCGGTTTTAAGGCGTCCGTGACTCGCCTTCGCCCCTTCTCCAGCTAGTGGAAACAGTTCCGCTGGAAGCTGGGCTTGGTTGGCAGAGGCTATCTGAGGTGCGTGCCGTAGAAGAATTTATCTGCAATGAGAGCTTATTCTCACTACAACTCCCTTTGGAACCCACCAGGACAAAAACCAGCACATAATTAAATTATGTAGATAGACGCAATATAAATAATAAAGTAATGTATGCACACCCGTCTGTCTAAGATAACACGTTGCGCGTAATCATCTCATCTCAAAATCCATAATTATCGCCGTTTGTACGCCGGTCACATCTAAGGGATGCAAATGTTGTTGAAAGTTAGACATTAATTGTATTGTTTCCCTTATATGTACTCTCCCGAAAATAATAACACTCAACGAAGAAAAGTCGGTGTAGAACCCAGTTTCACAACATGAAGCGGCACAAAGACAAGCACAGCGTCATTCACAACGAGCAAATCAGTCTGATTGATGCAGAAATGATCACAGGCAGTAATAAGGGAGAACGAATCTTAATTCCTCGCATTGACTTAGAACCGAGCGAGCGCAAATTATCACTGGCAGTAATAAGGGAGAACGAGTCTTAATCCTCGCATTGACTTAGAACCGAGCAAGCGCAGTTTGCCATTTAGGATGCGACGTCGCTAATTCCCAGTGATTTTAGCATTTGCAATGACGATCAATAAGGTGCAAGGACAATCTTTTGATCACGTAGGAGTTTTCCTTCCTGGACCTGTTTTCGGACACGGCCAGCTCTATGTCGCCCTCACTCAAGGAACAAATCATGAAAACTTGAAAGTTTTTGTTAAAAACATTTTTTATCATGGAACATTCTTTGAAACAAATCCACGCACTTTCACAAAAAATAATGTCATCAAAGAACTTTTATATTGAATTTAAAAATATTTTAAAAATATATTACAGTGTTTGATTTACTTCCGTCTTTATTGACGGGTTATTGCTAATAAATATTATAATATTCATTGAGCAAACAAATGTGAAGTGACATAGAACTGCCGTAATTCATTTTACGGCACTAAATTATGCAGAGAGTTAATTATTTATTTAATATAGCATTGTGGAAACTTTACGAGTAGGGAAATTACACAACTGAATTATCTGATAATTTTCTTTTCATTTAAGTCATTTGGCCAGGAACAATACCTCCCATTGAAAAAAATTTTTTTAATTCGCGAATCCCAAAAAGTGCACCACAGTGAAAGTTTAGTATTGTTGTTGTTGTGGTTGTTTAACTAGGGCTGCTGAGCTTCTCGCTCTTTAGCAGCCAATACCAAGTTGAAGACTTCTTGGTATTATCTACACTGTAGATCTAGGCTTTTCCTGTGGCTTTTCTGCCATTTCGAAACATGTTGAGTTGAAGTCATGAGCTCCAGTTTCTCTAGCTTGTCTAGCATTTAAAGGATCGTCACATCTGATCCCAAGCTAGGAGTAAGAATTGTGTGGCATATTGTGCATTCCCCGCCATCCAAGGGGGCTCTCCAACTATGCAGAGCTAAAATACCGTACTGTACTCTGGTTCTGTGCTCTCCCAAGGAATTGTCACGTCCTGCACAGAGCCACCTCTCAGCTTCCCCTGCCTATCACTGGGTCCATATTGAGATCCTTCTGCATGCAGTCAACCAAGTCAAAGCCAAATAAATACGCCAGGGGCTCAAATGATTTCTCCAAGCTTAGTGTGCAAAGCTGGGTTTTCAACAAGTTTCACCACAATGGGGAATCCCTGGAAGTGTGTGAATGATTTCAAGAGTCAACGAGGATGTAATTAGCCTCACAGACATAGGTTCACTTCCACGTACATATATTGTAGCATTGCGCATAGTTGGTGGTCATATAAGGATCACTCCAGATATGTCTCCATGCATGAAAGTAAAGTATAAACCAGCCTTTCTCAACTTTTTATCCTGGAGGAAACCTTTAAATAATCTTAAGGTCTGAGGGAACCCCTACATAAAAAAAGTATTATATCTGCAACTCACTGTGCATTAGCGTGATCAGTAAGTTGTCAATATAATAATTCAATAAAAATTGTCAATGCTCTTTTGAGTAGAGAATAATGTTTTCTCTGGATCTGTTTATTTTGTCCAACCTATTACTATTAGCCAACTTTTATGTGTGGTTCCCCCTCTCCACAAGGTTCACTTTCACGTACATATATTGTAGCATTGTGCATAGCTGGTGGTCATATAAGGATCACTCCATGTCGTACAAAGTCACTAATATGAGGCTTCGCATAAGGCTGGCTACCTCATCATGCAAAACAATATTCCACAGAAACCACCGCTGCAAAAACATGCGACTGCTTATTGCAAGCTTCCAGGAACGGGACCAGTTGCAGTGGTAGCTCAAAGTTCCATAAGGAGCGCAAAAGAAATGATCATGATGATGATGATGATACGAGTACCCTAAGCACCAGTTTCAGAACCTTCCCATTGCGAAAGAAACATTCCACATTTTCTGTTGATTTTATCATTTAATGCCATATTCATCCTTTAAAATAATAATGGCTTTAAAGGCACGTTCGCCATGCCCTAGTGGTGGGAAAAGGCCTTTAAAGTCATGCATGTTAAAGTCCCCGGCTAACAAAGAAGCTCATATGTTGGAGCTGCATTTACAAAAGATGTTAGTCCTGGTGGCAATATTTAAAGTGAGTGAGAGAGAGAGAGAGCGAGCGAGGGGGGGGGGGGCCTCCCACTTTAGGCATATCTCGAAATATCTACATCTTGTGTACCAGCCATTACCAACAGATCCAACCACGTAAAACACTTTCACCAAATGAATCGCCATACACAGGCCATTTCTTCAGCTTGATGACTCAGTATGAAATAGGGCTTGACCTAAAGTTGGCCTTAAACTGCACTAAACTACTGCGCCATTATTTATTTATTTGTTTTATATATGTGTATGTGTGCCATAAACAGGATTTATCCTTATAGTGATTTACAGACTGTTAAAGCATATTCTCTGTTGTTTGTGTGCATGTGTATGTCCAGAAATAGCGTTGTAATATGTATTTTTAAAATTCTAAACATGTACGGGTAAGTTCTTTCTTTACGCTATATATGCGTTCCCGAGACCCGCGCGTTAATAGATATCGCGTAAATGGGACCCAAAGATGCAGCAATAGAGAATGCAGTCAGCGACCCATAGCTTGACTGCTTGCGTCAGGGTCAGCAAACCAGAGCTGACCAAGACCCTACTACACCTCCACGTGGTGGTCCTAGAAACAGGCTGCATCATTGCAGTCTGGCTGAGAGAGTAGGGATCGAAGAGGGAAGGCAAACCCGGTCCCAAAAAATGCCGTGCTGAAGTCGGATGTGTCGGCCGAAAGGCGCAGATATCGCATCTCCGGTGTAAACAGACACAACGCAACCAACGTCCGTTTCGGGACGAACGAGGAAGAAGAAGAAGAACATGATTTCCTCATTCAAATACATTTAAAGTAACTTGGATGTGTTCCACCAAAGCCGTACATAATAATAAAAATAAATACATATAAAAGTAAATAGTTTAAATAAACACATAGCCTACCAGTTATATTAAGTACATGTGCATGTGCAGAAAACAACACAGACACATTTTTCAACATCGATAGGGGCAGGAACATCATCTTCTTCATCTTCATCAGCTTCTAATTCAACGAAGGGTGGGATGTTGAGTCATCTGAATGAGAAGCAGGCGATAGAGCAACGAATTGTTTCCTGAAGAAGGTGTAAAGAATTGTTTGAGTTCGCGACTCTATGATCACAGAGGATTTCATTGTAGGGAGCAGCACTTTCTATTATTTTACGCCTGGCCATAAAGCTCCTGTCCATGTAAGCATCACCTTATTCAAAGATCATAAGGCAGGATTAAAGAAGTTGGAAGGCCTCCTTTAATCGTTTCACTTTAAGTTGGGGGCCTGGGGACTGTTGCTGGCTGGTGCAGGTTGTTGCGTCTTCTTCTTCCGTGGTGATCTTCTCCAGCGCCAACAACTCTTCGTTTCTCAGTTCTACTTACTGAGATTCAAGCAAATTTACGAGTACAATTTCATTTTCATAAGCTCGTGAGGCCATTCTGACACCATTCTTAAAAGTTGTAACACTATTGTCATCAACTTTAAATCCTTCTAAGTCATGACATAATTGAGGGCACCGTTCATGCGTCGCCCCGGAACTTAACCAATGCGGTCTTAATAAGCGCAAGAGCATCTTTTATAGTAAATGCCTTCCAAAAATCCTTGACAGAATCATTCAAATTCTCATCATCTTGCTCTCGCGTTCCCGTTGACGCTCAGGTAAAATACTGTAGAATGCTAAATATTGGGTCGCGTAACTTCGAGTTTGGCGCATAAATAAAAAAATGCCTAAAAATTGGTGGTGTGCGTATGTCTGAATTCGCGTAAATGAAACACGCGTAAACAGGTTATATCATATCGTATCATTGTATGCCAGTGTCTTTTAGAAAGCTTAAAGATTGTTATGTATGTGTACCCACATAGAACTACTTGAGACGTCTTCAACACTTTATGTAAATTCTAATGATTCTCCTTTATGTGAACGGTGGTTTGGTTTTGATAGAGCGAAAGAGTGTAGAAAAATGGTTTAAGAAATATGAATATAGACTATTTGTCTTAGTTGAAGGGAGATAAAATGAGTGAAGGGATACTTTGAGAAAAGAAAGGAAACTCCACATATTTCGGTTGGTAGATAAAGTGTTGGATTTGGGTTAAGCAGATGTAGTGGGTTATCAGTTATGGTTTAGTAAATTAGCATATGAGGAGTTTTTTTTTTTTTTTTTTTTTTCGTACGCCCGCTTGTCGTGGAATATTCTAATCCACATATATAAATTATCAAGTAAATATAAAGCCTAATAAATACATATAATAAATAAAGGAAGAAGAATGGTAAAGAACAGTGCTGTCACAATGACTGTACTCGAAATCCCCTTGTTTTCTACTGCGTATGCAAATTGTAACGTTTCACGTTGATATTAAAGGCCTTCTGCAACATACACGCGTTTCCCAAACACACAATAAAATGTGCTGCCTTTCTAAGAAAAACCTTGAAATATGCAAGTTGACCTAAATTTTAAATTCCATTCATGTCTTTTTCTACACTATGTTACCAAGATCAAAAGACAGATGGACAAAAGGATAGCGAGAAGGGAGAGGCAGAAAGCCGAACACTAAACACGCTTCGCGCGATACACAAATGCTGCCATCACGCGTGTAAGACTACATGCACTAACTTTTTTTCAGACGGACAGTGATAAAATACATTAACCATCCCAGAGTTAGGTTTTAAAATCATAAAAAACGCTTATTAGGAAAGATAACAATAGATGGGTTTACGTTTGAAAACATAACAGTACCCAGACAGCACATCTTCGAAACAGGAGGTAGAAAATACATATTTTGAACGCAGCCACGTAGCTCTTTTAAATTTGTATATTTGGGTTCCTTAGGGCTTGCTGACAAAGAATATGTAAAACGTTACGCAAATAGTCCAGGAATTAATAAATTATACCCAAAATAAAATAGTGGGGATGCCTGACAGCATGGAATCATTTCTGCTCATAAAATTTTTTTTATAACGTGTTTGAAAAAAATCTTACGTTACAGAATTAGCCTACCATGTAAACTCCAAATTGATTGGAGCGCAACAAATGAAAGACTAACCACGATTGGTCGGGCTATAAATACTATCTTGGTTGTTAGGGAGACGTAGGAAGGTAACATTTTTTCAAATACTTGTCGAAACGTGGCCTCATTGGCTAGACTCGCTGATATACTCACTTAGGAGCGTTAGTTCGAGACCACTAGTGCAAATAATCTTGATAAAGCAACAGTGCGTTGAAGCCAGCTCATATTTGTGTTAAATAAAAGCCTGGAACATAAGCAGATGGGAATTTGTGCCAGTAATTGTGCCAGAATTCATTGCTAATCAACGTATATGTGTTTATTTCCATGAAATTGTGGTAAGCTTGAACCATTCAGTATCTTTTAATGAAAATTGAATGTAAATTGTTAATTTATGCCTGTATATATATGTTATGCACCAACTAACGACGCTCTTGATACCACAAAAGATGACTTCTATGAAGCACTTCTAAGTACCATCAACACAATACCCAAGCATGACATAATAGCAGTCATGGGTGATTTTAACGCCAAAGTAGGTGACAACAACGATGGAGTACAAAGATATCTCGGTACTCATGGCATAGGCTGTATGAATCAAAATGGCGAAAGACTTCTAGAACTTTGTGAAATATCAAACCTCGTTGTGGCAGACACCATCTTTCCACATAAGAATATCCACAAGATAACATGGAATTCACCTGATGGCAGAACTAAGAACCAGATAGATCACTTCTGCATAAGCGCTAAATTTCGCTCATCAGTTCAAGACGTCAGAGCATACAGAGGTGCAGAGATCGGAAGCGATCATAACCTCTGCATAGCTAAACTGAGAATTAAACTGAAGAAGTTATACCAACAGAATAAAAATAGAAGAATAGATGTACACAGACTGCAATCAAATGATATAAAGGAGGAATATAATGTCAAAATGAACAACTATTTCGATGCTTTAGGCAAAATTGACAACGATATCACCACCAAGACAATCGATACTAAATGGGAACAACTGAGAACAGCAATGACAGAAGCAGCAGTAGCGACCACCGGATACCTAGTACATAAAAAGAAAAAATGGATGAGAGAAGATACTTGGGATAAAATACAAGAAAGGAAAACAGCAAAACTTAAACTACTAGCGGCAAGTACACATAATGCAGTTGAATCTTGCAAACTAACTTATAACTTGTTAAATAAAGAAGTGAAGACAAAAACTCGAAGAGATAAAAGACATTTCATCAATGAACTGGCCGTAGAAGCTGAAAATGCTGCAAGAACTGGTAATAGTAGGTGCCTTTATCAAATTACAAAACAACTATGTCACCAGCCTACTGCTATGGAAACACCTGTTAAAGGTAAATTAGGGAATTCAATACCAACAGAAAAAGAACAAATGAAGAGATGGGCTGAGCACTTCATGGAGGTGCTAAACAGACCACCACCAACAGTAACACCTGATTTTAATAATGAAACACCCACAACCACCTTGCCAATAACTTGCGATGAATTCACGCTGGACGAGATCAAACAACCGTTAAAAGATTAAAAAATTTTAAAGCTGCTGGAGTTGACGAAATTTCAGGGGAAATGATTAAAGCAGTTAATGACAACAACCTCTTGAGAATTTTAGATATTATAAATGAAGTATGGAGAGAAGAACAACCACCACAACAATGGAAAGACAGTATTATTGTAAAGTTACCGAAGAAAGGTGATCTATCAGACTGTAATAACTGGCGTGGTATATCTCTATTATCAGTACCTGGAAAATTATTATGTTGCATGATGTTAGAAAGACTTAAATTGCATGCTGACGAAAAGATCAGAGAAGAACAAGCGGGTTTCAGGCCGAAACGATCATGTATTGATCAAATATTCACACTAAGAACAATTATAGAAGAATCAGTGGAAAGGCAATCGCCACTTATTATCACCTCCGTCGATTTTCAAAAAGCCTTTGATAGTCTACACCGCCCATCATTGTGGAAGATACTTACAATCTATGGTTTTCCAACAAAATATGTGAATATAATCAAAGCGCTATATGACAATGCAAGATGTTGTGTTAGAACAAATAAAGGGAATACAGAATGGTTTACAGTAGAAACAGGGGTGAAACAAGGCTGTATTATGTCACCACTACTTTTTGGAATAGCTATTGATTGGGTTATGAGAAACTATACCCACAATGAACAATTGGGTATAAAATGGACAAATGGAAAATTCCTGGGGGACCTGGATTTCGCAGATGATGTAGCATTCTTAAGTTCAACACCAAGACAATCCCAAGAAGCAATAAATAATTTGTGTCATCTCTCGGTTAAAATAGGTCTCCAAATAAATGCCTCTAAAACTAAAGCTATGAACTTTTCTAACGAGACCTTTGATATCATCTTGAACGGGGAAAAACTACAGAAAGTTGAAAGTTTCAATTATTTAGGCAGTAAAATGACTCAGGATGGTGACACAACAAAAGAAATCCATACTAGAATTGCTTTGGCAGCTAGCGCCTTCAATAGATTATCTAACATTTGGAAATTACGATCATTGAATATACATACCAAGCTTCGTCTGTTTAATTCAAATGTTATCTCAGTGTTAACATACGGCTGTGAGAGTTGGAAAATAACAAAATCATTGGAGAACAAGCTGAATACATTCGAGAACAAATGTCTTAGAAAACTCATGAACATCAGTTGGAAAGAATTCAAGACTAATCGACAAATAAGAGAAGACTCTAGGCAGAAATATGTCTCCGACTATATAAGGAAAAGACGATGGTCTTATATCGGTCATGTCCTACGAATGCAAAACAACAGAATACCACTACAGGCGCTCACTTGGGTTCCTGAGGGTAAGAGGAAAAAAGGAAGACCAAAAGAAACACTCAGAAGAACAATAATAAGAGAAGGAAGAACGTTGGGCCTAAATAATGTGCAAGAGCTAAGAGGAGTGGCGTCACAACGAACAACCTGGAGAGCACTGGTTTCTGCCTTATGCGCCGTGTTTGGTGCTTAAAGAATTTATTATTATTATTATATATATGTGTAGTTCAGTGGCAAACAGGAGATAAAGCCTATAATGCTCCAGCCTGAACCGAGGGTGTCGGAGGGAAGTAAAACGGCATGGAATGGCCAAATAGTACACTGACACCTGGATGATTGATTAGACAGAAATAATGCTGGAAGTGCAGAGGCGTGGTAACCATTAAGGAGGTAAATACTGGTATAAAGTATTTCAGATGAAGCTGACAGTTGGCCTAACGCTCTGAACTCAATGTTTGTGTTGTATTGTGCTCAGTGTAGAACTAGAGTATCAATTAGTTATGAAGTAGAAGGTACATCCTTCTTGTTTTCAGGGACCGTGGTCTTGATGGTACTGAGCAGCACCTGGTCAGAGCTTTGCTGAATCCAGAGTCGGACAGCATACTCCTTGGTCTTTTTAGCTATCAGTGAGGTGTCTCCAGAGCCCAGGGGAGAATTCGAGCAGAGGAGTCCTTTCCTGCCGCCATCACGCAAGATAAGCTAATTTGGCCAGCTGAGCTCAACATTATGTCCCCTCATCTTGAAATGACTTTGTAAAAATAACATTCAGAGGGGAATTTAAATGTCTTAATATCAGGAACTGAGAACATCTCCAATACTAGTCCCAAAAGACAAACTATTGAAGTCATGATGACAAATACCAACCGAGCTTGAACAAAACAAAACCAGTATTACCTCATATTACCACTACACAACTGACACACATAGGATATTTTAATAATATATGTCACTACAATATTCATATTGATAAAGTCTGTACATATACTTGTAATTAAAATTGATTGTGATTCCTGGTTCCTTTGTATTTGAATCAGGACACATATACCTTTATGATAACCATGAATACATATTGTTATTTGAAAAGTTATCAGTGACTCCTTAAGATATTCTCATAGAGTGTTATATGTATGTGAGTGTCACAGTGTTGTCAAGAGTAGTGGATTAAATTAAATTGTTTATCTGTCTGTTGTTGTGACTTACACTTCATCATACACATACCCTAGACACATAACGTAGTCATCACACTATTCCAGAATAATTCTGACTGAGATATATAGATATGTGGTAGCAAGTAAGGTTATCTATAATACACTACTCTTAATAGATATAGATACCTTCACAGCTGATCTCAGTCAGTACACTAAGTCCCCTATAAATATTTATAACATCCCACTTCACCACACCGCTAATAATCGAGGCGAAATCTCAGGTTATTATTTATGTCTAACCTGACATTGATTTTACGTGAGTATCCCTTTATTTCTTGTACAGAGACAGGTGTCCCTCGCCATTCAGGCAAATACTCGCCGATTTCGGAGGTACCCATTGCAGCTGGGTCGGCTCAGGAGCCGCTAGTCCCTGGTCGACGACACTCCTTCAAATGTTCACGCCAGGTCTCGAGTTAATGCAGTCCAAATCCCGGTCGACGAAAAATCCTCAAATGCCGTCGCCCGGGTTTGATCCTGCATCACCCGGTCGCCAGAGCGGTGTTGTAACCACTACGCTAGCGCAGCTCCCATATGAGGAGTTAGTAGTAAGCTTTTAAAGAAGAGGGTATGGTGTGCAGTTAAAAACAGCAAAGGGAGATAATGTAGGATTGGGTCCCTTGCGGATTTTAGTGAGTTGAGAAAAAAAGTATGCACGGGAAAGTCGAGATGCGTGAACACAGTTTAGGGGGAACAAAGAATGTGAGAACGGGGTTGTTTAGGGCAGTTGATATTGAGACGCGCTAGGCGTAGGAAGAGAAAAGGGTTTTCTCCCAAGTGTAAAAGTTAGATTTTGCAAAACGCGCTCAGCGTAAGATTTGTGTGAGAAAAACATAATCAGCGTAGGTGACCAGCAACATGTGCTGTGAATAAAAGAGAGATAGAAAAACGCTTAGTACATTACTGATCAGAAAATTTGGTGTACGTCAGTATTTTATGGTGATAGTATTTATTCTGAGGACAAGATAGTTGTGAAAGAAAAGGTGTATTTTCGATTGAGAACAAAACAAGGTATGTTGAACATTTTTGATCTATCAGTAGTATGTGTAGCTCAGCAGACCAGGTCTGAGCAGAGAAGAATAATAGACGAAATCTTGGCGGTAAGGCCAGTTTTCTCTTAGTGAGATATAACAAGAGACACATGAAAAGAAACGTAAAAAAATAAACAGTCAGTACAGAAGAGAGACAAGAAGTTTCTACCTGAAGAAGTATATGACATTGTGATAGCTGAAGAAAGCAAGTAGTAAGAAGACAAGAAATTGCAGTTTTGAATATTGAATACTTTTGTTGCTGAAGAAGCTGTTGTTATGAAAGACTGCTAACCTTGTTAATAAAGTTCAGCCGTTGACATCTTCACTGCTATTACTCGGGTGAAATTCGTTTTGAATCAACAGAGAGTATGAGAAAATATTTTGTCAGTCTGAGAGAAGGAAGTTTGTCCCATTTACCTTAATACATACTATCTACTGAAAGGGCAGTGGTCCGAACCTTAAAATACGATACACGGCCACATTTATGCCATGTTGTATCTATTATATCCTGTCTGTACATATTAATGTATTTTATGGAGAATAAAGATTATGATATGTATGTATGTATGTATATACTTTATGTAAATTCTAATGATTGTCCTATATGCCATGTTGTATTTTGTTATTTCATGTCAGTACATATCAATGTATTTTCTGGAGAATAAAGATTCTGATGTATGTGTATATATATATAGTTGTTGTTATTGATCCAGCGGCGCTTGGGCTTTCGCCCTTCAGCCCAATGCCATGTAGTGATATCTCCACGTTTTCGCAAGTTGTTTTGTTTCTCCGTACAAGGTGTTTCACTTATCTGGCCTCAGAGGAAGGAGCATTTTCCTAACATCCTCGAGCGCTGGGCACTCAAAGAGGTGGTGGTCAACAGTTTCGTAGGGGTAGTTATATAGCTAGCAACCTGGAGAGTGTTGTGGTTGGATTACGTTCAAGTGACTGTTGAGTGGTATATGTTGTGTTCTGAGCGGAAAAATGGTGCTCTTATCCCTACTTGTAAGATGGCCAATGTTGTCATTAGGATCAGGACCAGCCATATGTCTATAAACCTCTCTCCCGGTGTTTCCCATGGCCCATCTATTCAATCAAGTTTCTTTGTTTGTTGTTCGTATTGTCACAAAACGTCTGTACGTGTTCTTTTTGTGGCTCTCTCCCACCTTCAGCCACTCCGGCAGTATCCCTTTTCTTCTTCATTTTTCTCTCCGATCGCTTATTATTTGGCAATGTTTTACCCTTTCATTCATTATTTTGCTCTTTGCTGAATCTAGTAGGGTGAGATCTCTAACACTCCACTCCCCTACGAAAGTATCTGCTATGGGACTATCTTTATCTCGTACATTTTTGCTTTACCACTCCTCAGACTTATTTCCGCCAGGTGATCTGGGGTATTCTTCTTCTTCTTCTTCGTTCGCCCTGAAAAGGACGGTGGTTGCGTTGTGTCTGTTTACAACGTAGCTGTGATATCTGCACCTTTCGGTCGACACATCCGACTTCTGCACGGCATTTTTTAGGACCGGGTTTGCCTTCCCATTGCGATCCGTGCTCGCTCAGCCAGCCTGCACTGCTGCAGACTGTTTCCAGGACCACCACGTGGAGGTGGAGCACGGTCTTGACCAGCTCTGGTTCGCTGGTCCTGACGCAGGCAGTCAAGCTATGAGTCGCTGACTGCGGTCTCTATTGCTGCGTCTTGAGGTCCCGATCTGGGGTATTATCGTAACAATACCCGGTCATTATCACCGGTCAGCGGTAATACGTTTATCTCATTGAATCAGTCTGACCACCTTAGCTAGGAGACGATCCTCTTTTGACAATATGGTCTCGTACGAGGATGAATGAGATAATCGTTTCACAGGACCATCCCTGTGTGTGATTATCGCAGATAATCTGTCTGGCCAGACAATCTTGACGGAAGGCACTTAGACAGGTAAACATGTTCACACATTGGTTTGTGAGAGTGCACAAGATGTCACCGGAAATATTACGTCTTACTATAAAGAGGTCACGCGTGGGAATATTAAATTTAATATTTTAAACACGTGGGGGATATTTTGAATTTAAACACCCCAACCCACGTAGTGCAAAAAGGAGCTTACGATTGGATTGAAGTGAGAGCCGGAATATACAATGAATCTCTTTGGCAATGTTGCCGGAAAGTACAATCTGTGATGTGAACTGGTAACAGAAAATAAAATCTAGCGAACTCAGAGACACGGAACAGACAGCACCGCAACTTCAAACGAGCAACTCCCAAAAAGCAAGAAAGAGAAGGATCGGACCTAGAATTCCATATAAATACAGAGACTGGAAACCTAGGAATTAGATCATCAGTCATAAGAGAAATAATATCCCAGACCAAGTGATTCATGGAACACCGTCATAAGAGGAATTTCTTAAACGAAATTGATTCGAGAGCATATGCACAGAAATTGCTCGTGTCCATCCGAAACCTGTGCGAGGAGATTGTGCATAACCCAAAATCTTGGGATAAGCTGTGAACATTTATTTTACCAATGTGAATTTGACATGTGTTTCTTGCTAAATGGTTATATATGAGGCTGGCAACCTCAACATACGAAAATAGTATATTCATAAACCACCACAGCAAGCGCTGTTGATTGTTTCTGGCTAGTCGTGCAGAACCCGACAGCAGAAGTGACCCCAGACTCCGACTGGAGAAGTGATGAGTGATGATTACATCACATGTGCCTCAAGTGTAGCATATCATTTTGTAAGATATATGTAACTTGTTAATGTTAGTTCAGGCACAAATCATTATTCGCGCTGTCCAGACACATTTTTCCAGTTAATACCCAGAGGAATAGTGGTGATTTCTATTCATCTTTCCTTAGTTACACTGTGTATACTCAAGAATTTAATTCTTCTGAGAGATTAACATTGGTGTGTGGACAGCGAGAGGATGCGCCTGTTAAGCTTCCAACTCAGTGTACTTAGCAGAGGCATTTGTCTTTCTATTTTTTCTAAAAGTACGTGGTTACACGCTATCAGACGGTTCGAAGTACTACCGTTACGACGCCGCTAGTATGTGGAGAAGTGCACTCATCACCAAAATGAAGTGACAGAAACCACGGCGACAGGACTCACCCAGAGTTAAGTTTTCGTGTAAAATAGGTGAAAGCAACGAACTTCTGATAAATCCTCACCTATGTCTCAGTGACGAAAACTTGTATTTACAGCAAAATTTCACCAATCTTTCCACATTTATTTTAAACTGTTAAAGACTATTTCATTATTAACATTGTTACAAGTTTGTTTTAAAACTAAACAATCATAGTCGCTTCAGTTTTTTAATGTGTATGAAAGCAAACGTATGAGCCAGAATATATATATATATTGTTGGGTCGTTCAGTTCTACTGGTAAAGAACGTCATTACGCGAATGGTTGCAAAGGAACAAAAATGTCAGAAAATGTTCTTCAAAACGAACTCCAACAAGTAGTGTTTAACTGGTCACTTACTGGCAGCACACAAGTCTGTGATGACTGTACATATATTTTATTTAACGTGACACATACGGAGTGGAACACACAAGACGATCATGGTTACAGATTACAGATGCAAATGTCATACTTTAAAGTTGCTGATCATACTCTTAAATTCTTGGAGATTCTTCAACAATCAAGTCCTCTTCTATCCAAGTGAGCTGAGGATCACTTCTGTTACCCTCTAATATACATTTACAATGAAGTCCGTTGACCTTCTTCCAAGGACGTCTATCGTGGTAAACGGATTCATGTTCAAGGACCCGTAAAATTCCCAGACTTTCTTCATACAATACTTATGTAGCATATATATAATCCAGACAAAGTCATACACGGCAATACAATCAGGTTAGAGTCTTCTGTTGACTAACCTCTCCCAAAATCCATGCCATGACTTTGGCATTGGCGAAACGGCATATTAAAACATGTGAAGCATACAAAATCAATTAACTTCGTTTCCTCGTAGGTATCCTCCCTCTACGGTAATTCAAACAAGGCAATCGACTCCGTTTGTCCATTCTAGGAATGACATACTACGATGGATCCCCGCTAGACCATAACTAGGAGCGGCCTGATACTTCAATTAAAATCAATAAACATTCAATGTGAAATGGGGCGACACTTACATGATACTTCCACTATTGGCTTCGACATGAAGACCAATATATATATCAATAGAAATAATGGCTTCCACAAACTTGCCACGAATACAAGAAATATTCCACGGACATCAACATGGTCCGTACTGCCCCATACAAAACATGACGTCACAATCCCTAAACTAGGTTACCCGTGCGTCCAAAGCAACTCACACTGCATTGTGCACGTCAGTGCGTGAATCAATCGAACGCTCAAATAATATAACTATATTAAGACTGGTGCGTACATTTGGCAGGACCGAAGACTACCCCCTTAGGTAATAAATGTACGTAACAGCTCCCTTATTACCTCCCCTTAAAAAAATTAATTCTATTAATTTTTTTGAACTTAGTACCCGAGAGAGGTGAGTCAAAACTACCACAAGATATATGAAATGCATAAAGTTATACCATATTAAGAAAAGAATATTAAACGAAATCAATATAACTAAATGATAGTATGCATTAAAGCACACATCCACACTCGACCTACTTTGGAACGATGTGGTAATATTCGAAGTAAAAACAAGTTGAAAATGAAAAATGAAAAAACCATTAAAAAAAAGATGATAATAAAATTCAACTAAGTTTTCAAAAAAAAATTTGAAACATATGATTTCAAAAATGAAAATGAACAGCAACACTGATGATAATCAATGACAAGAGAATCAATAAAACAGAAAATTGAAAATACAATGTGCAAAAATGAAGCAATGCAAAATTAAACACTTTAAGAATCAACACCCTTAATGTTTTCTAACACTAGTACGGTTGACTAGTGATCTAACAGTGAGATATCATAACTAAGACCCGTGAATGCAGGTATTACGTGACAACTAAGAAAGTTAGTATGTGTGTGATCCATAATCAATTAAATAGATTAAATTGAATTATTCTAATATATATATTTCTTAATTACTAACAAATAACCAGTTACTAATATATTCTAAGTAATTCCAATATCAATCATTGTCAATGTTCAGTTACAACTAGTTAGTAATCGACGAGACGATGTTCTCAATGTTCCATACACGATAAAATATATTCTCGAACACGATATGTAATGTAATATGTTCCATAGGAATAACAAATGTATATTTGTCGCTCTTAACAATGTTTACATACTAATAAAAAGTTACTGTAGTACCAATGTTCCCGTACTAATAAAATGTTACTCTAATACCACTGTTCCCGTTCTAATAAAACGTTACTACACAAGAAGTAATGTTATAATCTATAAGTAAGTATATCATGAAAGTTATACTTATACGAATACTTCAGTTATATAACCAGTCTTTATAGATGTACTATCAATGATAATGTACAAAGTTATTCATGTTATCGGTAAGGATGTTTCAACATCTGGAAGTGGTTTAGTTTCGACAAGTTCGCTTGGGCATCTCGACAAACAGTCTGCGAACACATTCTTCACTCCAGGAATAGCTCGTATTTCAAAATTGAATGGTTGAAGCGCTATAGCGTAACGCGCTGACTTCGATGATTTAACGTTCTTCGTGTTCAGTGCGGTAAGAGCTTTTTGGTCAGATTCCACCACAAAGTGTGAGCCGAGGAGGTAACGTTCCAGTTTTGTGATTGCCCATACTAATGCGAGGAGCTCTTTATCCAGAACGGAGTATTTGAGTTCGCTCTCCGTAAGTTTTCTGGACACGTACATCACCGGAAATAAGGTGCCGTTATATTCCTGCATCAAAACTGCAGCAATAGCGTAAGAAGATGCATCACTGCGAAGAATGAAAGTGAGATTTTTGTTAGGCAACCTCAAAAAAGGTTCATTTGAAAAAAAATCGTTTTATATAGTCTAACGCCGTTTGGTGATCCTGCGACCACTTTATTACATTAGATGTGCCTTTCTTCAGTAGAAGCGAAAAAGGTGCAGTTATAGTAGACAAATGAGGGATGAATTTTGAATAGAACTGTATTAGTCCTAAAAGAGATCTAACTTGTTTTTTTTGTCTTAGGTGCCGAGATGTTTAAAATTTTAGAGACGTTACTGTCTTCTGTATACATGAAACCATGACCTATGCGGTGACCCAGAAATGAGATGTCATGAAAACCGACAAAAGCCTTTGAAGGTTTCGCTGTTAAGTTATAATCCCGTAAGGTAGAAAGTAAAGCTTTTAATCCATGAATATGTTCATCCCAAGAGTCACTGAAAAGACAGATGTCATCTATATAAGTAATGACATCGGGACGATGAGACAATATGCGGCGCATCATGCGTACAAAGGTAGCTGGCGCATTCATTAATCCGAATGGCATAAAATTCCATTGAAAAAGACCCCGTGGCGTCGAGAAAGCGGTGAATGGCTTTGCTTTAGGAGTGAGTAGCACTTGCCAATAGCCCTTTGAAAGGTCAAATTTCAAAAAGAATGTGGCATGAGATAACCTCTCCAATAAGTCGTCTAAAAGAGGTAACGGTTCCGCATCGAATTTTGTAACTTTGTTTAATTTCCTGTAATCTACGCAAAGACGTATATTGTTGTCCTTCTTCCTAATGATTACCATAGAAGAAGAATATGGTGATGAAGATGGTTCAATTATATTTAATTGAAGCATCTCATCCAATTCCTTATCAACCTTATCACGAAAGTGTAAAGGGATAGGATATGGGCGAACTCGAATAGGCGTATCGTCAGTCAGAATAATGTCATGTTGGATGACTGACGTATGACCTGGGATGTCAGTGAGGACATCCTCATACGAGTGTAGAATATTAGAGACTTGCTGACGTTGATCAGCCGAAAGAGTAGATGAGATTGTAACATCATTCCATTTCTCAGTGGAATGGAGTGGTACAACTGGTATTGGTAGTTGTACATCATCGAAAGAAGATTCTTCTTCTTGGATGACTGACAAACTAGAATAGTGTTGAATAGGAGGTGTAGGATCGTCAGTTGCCTGGAACACTGACTGTAGATAATCAGGACGTGAGTAATACTCCTTCAACATGTTAATGTGGAAGGTTTTATGTTTACCATTAACATCAACGATGTAGTCGACATCGGATATTCTTGAGATGATCCTGAAAGGACCTCTCCAGGTAATTAAAAGACGATTGTTATGCGCAGGGAGTAATACAAAAGCTTCGTCACCAGGAATAAGCTGGCGAAGACGTCTATACTTGTTTGCAAATAGACGAGCTTTTTCTTTGGCTTGTTCGGATGATGCAGTAGCTAGTCTACAAGCATCTATGATTCTCTTTCTCAGAGAGATCACATACTCATAAGAGGATTGAGTTTCCTCTTCAATATTCTCGTCAACCAATAAGTCGTGGATTAACGACATCGGACCGCGTGGTTGCATGCCAAAAACTAGCTGGAATGGAGAAAACCCCGTGGCTTGATTTTGTACTTCGCGATACGCGAACAGAGCAGCGGGTATGACCCGATCCCAGTCTTGGGGATGGTCTTGGGTCATCTTACCCAACAACTGCTTGAGTGTCCTATTGAGACGCTCAATTAACCCATTTGACATCGGATGATAAATAGAACTAAGAGATCTGTCTATACCTAATGTCTTCATAACTTGAGACATGGATTCAGAAATGAACTGAACCCCATGATCCGACAAGATTTTCCGTGGAAAACCAATGCGTGAGAAGATTAACATCAATGCCTCTGCTACACTGGCAGATGAAGTGTTCTTGAGAGGGATGGCCTCAGGCCAACGAGTGCACATATCAATGCACGTAAGAATATGCGTATGCCCTCTAGCAGATGGAAGCATCGGACCAATAATGTCTATAGCCATTTTATCAAATGGTCTAATCGGGATGTCCGCAGCTTGAATAGGAGCCGCATGAAATGGACCCCGTACCTTAACTTCCTGACATATCAAACAGGACCGACAATAGAGAGTGATGTCCCTATGGACGCCTGGCCAGTAGAATGCCGAAAGCACTCTGGATTTGGTACGCGAAAAACCCATATGGCCCGCACATTGCGAGTCATGCGCATGTCGTAATATACGAGATCTCATAGAGGATGGGACTAAGATCTGATAACATAAGGATGAATCCTTTTCCCGTATTACTCTAACCAAAATCCCATTTTTAAGTATAAAGTCATGTCTAGATTTTGCAAGTTTGTTGCTGGTATTCTTTTTGTTCACATACTGAAAAAATTTTTTTTAATGAATCATCATTCTTTTGCAATGTTGCAAACAACTCCCGTGAAATAGGAGCATCATCATCACAAGTGGTATGAACTGTAGGTTCAATAGGTGTATCATGCGACATATTAGTAGCTTGCGCTCTAGTCACTACTGCATTTGCAGTTTGAATATGTCGCTCTTCCCATTCAGCAATTTGCTGTGGTGTACAATCTTTAATACCATGTATGCGACCAAGTATTACATCACAAATTGGATTCGGAAGGAGACATGCCTGGATCTTTCCTGAAAAAAATGGTGTATTAAGGTCAATAATAGCAGTGGGAAATGTTTCAACGGTGCCACCAAAAGTCACACACTTGACAACCCTGCCCGTGGCCCAACTTGGGTTGATCAGCGAAGTCCGGACGCCCACAGTACTACAACCTGAGTCAAATAGGAGAGAGCATGAAATGTTGTTGACAAATCCCTTGTTAAACTTAAGAGAGCCCTGTCCCTGGTGTACTGACGCAGCAGTGGCCGTACAGACTACAGGTAGACTAGGCAAGGTATGTCCGCAACGCAGCGTCGTGATCGCCTTAGGCTGGAAAAGAGTCGAGCATTCTGGACAGTCTTTCACCTGGGTACAATCAAGAGAACAAGACATAGCATTGTGAGTTTCAGCTACTTTACCCTGTTCAATGTTAGCCTGTGTATCACTTAAAGCGACATTAGAATGTCTACCCGTATTACTCGACGATCTATCTCTACGACGCGATCGATTTTGATTATTTGCATTAAAATTGCCATAATTGTCGTTTCTGCTTGAGTTAAAATTTGGATGAGTCCGATAATTTGTATAATTAAAGTTATGATGTTCTTTAAAATTTTTATTCCAAGAACCTTGTCTGTTTTGCGGACCCTGAGATCTTGATCTCCAGTTTTGTTTATTATAATGTCCTTGATTATTTTTAAAATTATTGTTACCAAAATCTCGCGATCTGTGAGCTTGGTTCCAAGAAACATTAAATGGAGCAGATTGTTGAAATTGCTTCCCTTTGTAAAAGTTATCATTGTTAAAATTGTAATTATTTCCCTTATTGACATACCTGTCAGCACTAAAGGAACGATTTCGTGAAAAATTGTTTTGTTGTGCTGCAAAAGCAACAGGCAATTCATTCTTAATCTGTGCATTACTTAGATCCATGGTTGGGTGAGCAGTGCAGAAATTTTTTGCATGTTCTTCTAAGTCTTTCATAGATAAAGGTTTCCGTTCGTGTAAAAATGCGAGAAATGTAGGATTTACAGACGATAGTACCTTATCGCGCATCAGTAAATCGAAGAGACCTTCATACGACTTTTCAATTTTGGATAATTCAATCCATCTTTCTAGGGTTAGTCGTATTTGTGACAGAAAATCACTGAAATTTCTGCTTGATTGCGGTAGTAATGTACGAAATCTTAATCGGTATTCATCTTCTGTCATTTGAAATTTCTTCAGAAGTGCGGCTCTAAGAGCATTATAATCATTCTTCTCATTAATACTGGTAGTATGATAAACTGCTAAAGCATCCCCAGTAAGTAACCTGGATAAATATGTGCAATACAGTGTTTTATCCACGTTATAAGACCTACAAGTGGCCTCAAATCTATCTAGGAAAAATATTACGTCATCCGACGGGGGATTAAATTTAGGTAATTTAAGGTGAATTTCCTTAAAATGATCATGTCTGGATGAAGTTTGGCTTTCAAAAGTTCTCTGAGAATTAGCTTCCTGAGTTAACCTAAGTCTCTCATATTCTGACTCTGCTAATTTTAGTTCATGCTGTCGTTTTTTATCATTCTCTTCCATCTCAAGCTGAAGTCGTTTTGTATTTTGTTCAGCTATTAATCTTCTTTCTATCATTTCCTTTTGTTTAACTTCCATCTCAATTTTAAGTCTTTCTTCAGCCTCCCTTTGCTTCTGTTCTGCCTCTCGCTGAAATCGTTTCTCTTCTAATTCAGCGGCTAATCTCATTTTTTTCTCATTCTCCTCAGATTCAATCCGTTTTTGATCTGCCTCAAATTGAAGTTTTTCTAGTCTTAAAGTTTCTAACTTTCTCTGTTCGGCTTCTATTTCTTGAGCTTTCTTATATTCTGCAAGTGCAAATGCTTTTGCTTCATCAGGAGCCATCTGAAGAGCTTTTGCTTGCTTAATGAAATAATCTAGTGAATACATTATGCTTTATAAGTAGTCACAATACTCTTGATTTATAAAATGATAATTAATCAATGTAAATTAATTAACCTTGTTACTATAACAAGTGTTCTTCGTTCCTGTCCTAGAACGGTATATTTTGTTATCATATAATTATGAAATATGTTAATAATCAATACAGTAATTTATGTAATGAAATGTCATGAAAGCAACAACGTGAAAGACAATAGAAACATTACCGACAAGACACGATAATCAAAGACGAGTGAACACAATCGTAGAAATCAACAAAATTAGAAATGTATAACTAAAATAGAATATCGTAAAAATTTACGATGACAACTACGATCAGATACTCAACAGGACAATTGACAATACAGTGTAAAAACATAGGTTTTGTAAAAAACTGAACGACAGGAAAGGTGAGACGGACGCATAATACAAACAAAATTCATCATAAAACTAAATACGAGTAAAAATAACTACCAAAAACAACAAGTAAACGTGACGAAACAGCTAAACAGATACTATCATAAGGAACAATTAGCGATCGGAACTTCGGCAAGGTTTCTAGCCTTGGACCGGAATTATCGCTCAATTGAAACTTACAAGTTGAGCCCTACAGAACGTCTGACGAAGAGCCCGAATTGGCTTCGAGATGGATCTCGTTCGTCAGATCAACCTCCCTACCTCCCACGACGAATGTACAACATATAACATATAACATGGAAAATGTAAAGATGGACATAACTATAGAAGGCACAGCTAAAAGTAATAAAATGTACAACGAAAGCACGTTATACTCATCTCGCGTGTGCCGGGAAAAAACAATGTGCCTCGTCTCCGTGGATGTACGTCTGAGGATAAAATACTTCGCTCTGCGTATATAACAACAGCTCGCACGTAATAATGACGAATAGGTGATCCCAAGGCAGTCAGTCACTGTAAAACTTGACGTGGAGGTTGATTGATGACCTTGAGCATTTGGTAACCGTAAGTTGATTCTGATTCATCATCACACTAGGTTCCAAGTTTGAGATGTTGTCGCCTTGAAAGTTCAAATCTTCTTTTCAACCGATACTTGGATTGAGTACGTTCCTGTGAAATTATTTATTTCCAGACCACACTGGCATACCATTTACTGTTGGGTCGTTCAGTTCTACTGGTAAAGAACGTCATTACGCGAATGGTTGCAAAGGAACAAAAATGTCAGAAAATGTTCTTCAAAACGAACTCCAACAAGTAGTGTTTAACTGGTCACTTACTGGCAGCACACAAGTCTGTGATGACTGTACATATATTTTATTTAACGTGACACATACGGAGTGGAACACACAAGACGATCATGGTTACAGATTACAGATGCAAATGTCATACTTTAAAGTTGCTGATCATACTCTTAAATTCTTGGAGATTCTTCAACAATCAAGTCCTCTTCTATCCAAGTGAGCTGAGGATCACTTCTGTTACCCTCTAATATACATTTACAATGAAGTCCGTTGACCTTCTTCCAAGGACGTCTATCGTGGTAAACGGATTCATGTTCAAGGATCAATCTTTGATATCATACCCGTAAAATTCCCAGACTTTCTTCATACAATACTTATGTAGCATATATATAATCCAGACAAAGTCATACACGACAATACAATCAGGTTAGAGTCTTCTGTTGACTAACCTCTCCCAAAATCCATGCCATGACTTTGGCATTGGCGAAACGGCATATTAAAACATGTGAAGCATACAAAATCAATTAACTTCGTTTCCTCGTAGGTATCCTCCCTCTACGGTAATTCAAACAAGGCAATCGACTCCGTTTGTCCATTCTAGGAATGACATACTACGATGGATCCCCGCTAGACCATAACTAGGAGCGGCCTGATACTTCAATTAAAATCAATAAACATTCAATGTGAAATGGGGCGACACTTACATGATACTTCCACTATTGGCTTCGACATGAAGACCAATATATATATCAATAGAAATAATGGCTTCCACAAACTTGCCACGAATACAAGAAATATTCCACGGACATCAACATGGTCCGTACTGCCCCATACAAAACATGACGTCACAATCCCTAAACTAGGTTACCCGTGCGTCCAAAGCAACTCACACTGCATTGTGCATGTCAGTGCGTGAATCAATCGAACGCTCAAATAATATAACTATATTAAGACTGGTGCGTACATTTGGCAGGACCGAAGACTACCCCCTTAGGTAATAAATGTACGTAACAATATATATATATATATATATATATATATATATATATATATATATATATATATATATATATATATATATATATATATATGTATATGTATATATATATATACATATATATATACCTAGTCATATATTTACCTCTAAATAGAGCTATACCATTATAAGAGGAATTCGCTGAATAGCTGGGGGCTTGAACGGGCTAAAAACCATTGCCTAAATCCTTCACAAAAGGCGACGGACAGATATAAGTTAACCATTGCTCAGCGCTATGCCGCATGTTTCTTGAATTCTGAATTATCTTGTGAATACTCCCTTCGGATAGAAGCGCCACTACACTTCTATCTACATCTCTGTCAAGAGTAATCTTGTGCGAAGGTAAACACCTTTGACAACCCATTTAGTTACTCTTGAGTTTTGGCCATTGTTGGACCACTACTGCAAAGCAGGGGAGGCAATCCGTGACACGTATGAGTATATTGGCTCTTTGGAGAGTTGTTGCTGCGAGTTGTTGTTCTTGTCTTGTTTCCTTCTTTGCTAATCTGTCTGCTTTGTCATTACCTGGTGTATTTGAGTGACCAGGGATCCACTGCATAAATATTCTGATGCCTTAGGTAGTGATAAGCTGATCAACATCCAGGATTAGTTTGGCTAATTCAGTTCTACAATGCATACTGCCATCCAAAGCATGAAGGGCAGACATTGAATCAGTAAAATGACGATGTTTCGAGCCTTTGAGGGAAAGGCATCAAATACAGTCTTCAGATAGTATGCGGCTGTTTCCAGTGCAATGATTTCAGCTTCGTAGTTGGAGCAAAACTCCTCGCATGCATAAAACAGCTCGTTGAAGATCCATCTGGATAACATATGTAGACTCCATAACCTGCTTTGATGCTGGCTTTTAATGCAGATCCGTCAGTGTGTGTGTGTGTGTGTGTGTTTATATATATATATATATATATATAATATATATATATATATATATATATATATATATATATATATATATGTGTGTGTGTGTGTGTGTGTGTGTGTGTGTGTGTGTGTGTGTGTGACGGTATTGCCTTCCCTGCTTTGCAGTAGTGGTCCAACAGTGGCCAAAACTCAAGAGTATCTAATATGGGGTTCAAAGGTGTCTACCTTCGCACAAGATTACTCTTGGCAGATATGTAGATAGAAGGCTAATGACGCTTCTACCACAAATTACTTTTCACAAGATATTCACCTGGCAAAGGGGCGACCGACCCCAACCAGGCGCGTCCACGGGTGGCGGATAGTGGAACGACCTCCAGATATGGTGTGTCAGCTGCGAATAAAGTCAGCATAGCTGGACGAATAAGCAGTCGCGGACCAAACGGCGATGTCCTCCCAGCAGGACGGGGAAGGGTAACAGGTGGCACTGATACCCCCACTGAAATCCCCCATATGTCCTACGACGGGTGCATCAAGCGAGTAAGAGCCGCTATAAGCTCTAGCCACGGGGAAGGTAAACCTCGGTAAACAAACCAATCTGCTGCCTTGCAGCTACCACCAGGAGATGGAAAGGCTATGGGAGACAACCCTGAACAACAAACACAACCCGGCCTGCCGAAGACGGAGTGTGTTAGCTACGGCGCAGACACCGGGAAAAATTAGGACACACACGCTTTTGCGGTATGGAGTCATGCGACAATCTCGACTTACGTCATGGCGTCGCTCCTATCAGCTACAACCGGGGAGGAGCGGAGCCGGGCCCCTAGCCTCGAAAGGGCCCACCCAAGCAACCGGTGCCTTTGCCAACCAAATGGTCGGGGGAAGGCAAAGTAGAGCAACTGACCAACCAACCCACTATCTTACAGTGGCTCAATGGAATGCAGAAGGAGTGAGGAACAAGAAACCGGAGTTACAAGAATTCCTCAGGGAAAATAACATTGATATAATCTGCATCCAAGAAACTCACCTAAAAGATACCCAACGATTCTTTGTACGTGGATACCAATCCTTCCGCCAAGATAGGGCAAAAAGAACTAAGGGAGGAATCCTCACACTGATTAAAACCTCAATCCCAGCAGTAGAGACACACAGATCTGGTGAGGATGAACTTGAATACATAACAGTCCAACTACTGCTGCCCAGTGGAGACTTAATGATCACAAACTGCTACAGCCCTCCAACCACAACTCTGGAGCTACACAAAGTGAAGCTTGCAGCATCGAGACACCTCATTATGGGTGACTTCAATAGCCACTCACCCAGCTGGGGCTATAACGCAACAGATCCAAGAGGAGAAGAGGTGGAAGATTGGATGGTAGAGAATAAACTAATTCTAATAAACCAACCAGAGGATAAGCCCACCTTCTATTCCAGAGTATGGAAAACAACGAGCACACCAGATCTTGCTATGGCTACAGATGACATACATCGACTCACCACCAGAACAGTAAATACTCAACTTGGGGGAAGTGACCATGTACCAGTCACATTACAGATATCTGAGATAAGAAGTGCAGGAGAAATCAATATGTCTCCTAGCTGGAATTTCAAAAAAGCAAACTGGGGATTTTTTAAAGAACAAGCCGACAATTTCTGTCAGAACATTGCCCACTCAAATAACATCAATAAAAACATCTCCATCATCAGTGAGGCAATCATCCAAGCAGCAAAGAAGTCAATTCCACGAGGTAAACGACGAGACTACAAACCATACTGGAGTGACAACCTGGGAAAACTCCATAGTGAATTAAATAAAGCACGGGAAACTATGGAGCAAAATCCCACATTAGAGAACATACAGAGGCACAACAGCATAAAACAAGCCTTCAATTAACAAAAGAAAGCTGAAATCCAAAGGAGCTGGCACCAGAAGACCAGCAGTCTCAACATGGAAAAGGACTCAAGCAAGCTATGGAATCTGACAAGAGTACTAAATGAAGAAACAACAACCAGCTATTGTAAGACTGTCATCAAGGAAAATGAAAAATACCACACAGGAAAGATGGCAGCAAACATCCTGGCAGATTTCTACAAGGAAGAAAGCACCACATCACTTTCACATGCACGGATCCAAGAAGTACGTAAGGAAGTAAAAGAAAAACTGAAGCACCAAAACCCAGATATCTGCATGAAGTCACCCCTTACTATGAGAGAACTCAGTGCTGCCATAACAAAACTAAAGAACAGAAAAGCTCCAGGAAAAGATGGCATCACAAATGATATGATCAAGAACCTTGGACCTGTAGCCAGGAACAAGCTCCTCCTAATCTTCAATCAATCATGGAGTACTGGAAAATTTCCAGATCAATGGCGAGAAGCAATCATTGTTCCCATCAGAAAGAAACAAAAGGAGAAAACAAGCAAGTCCAGCTACCGACCAGTTAGCCTACTGAGCTGTCTGGGTAAGGTAATGGAAAGAATGGTGAACTCAAGATTACTGAAACATCTGGAAAAAAAACCATCTGCTTGATAACACACAGTCAGCATTTAGGAAAAATCGCAGCACCGAAGACCAACTAGTATATCTAGCCCAGGAAGTAGAAAATGCTTTTCAGGAGAAAAAGAAAGTGCTGGCGGTTTTTGTAGACTTGACAAAAGCTTTTGATAAGGTATGGAAAGAAGGACTCCTCCTTAAGATGCTCAACAGCAAAATTGAAGGGAGAATGTTCAACTGGATACGGGACTTTCTTCGATACCGCACAGCAAGAGTAAAACTTGACGGGAAACTGAGCCATCGCGTCACTCTACAACAGGGTGTGCCACAAGGAGGAGTTATCTCCCCCACACTTTTTATCATATATATAAATGATATTGCAGAGAAACTGTCCGGGCATATCTCCAGGGCCCTTCATGCTGATGATTTTGCTGCCTGGTGTGCTGCTGAACATTTGCCTACTGCGAAGTTCAGGATGCAAGCAGCGCTAAATACCATCGGTAAATGGGCATCAGATTGGGGAGTACAGATAAACCTCTCCAAGACAGTAGCAACCTGCTTCTCTCTGTCAAATCGCCGAGAAACGATCAAACTGCAGCTAAATGGAAGTGAACTTCCAATCGAGGAAAACCCAACATACCTAGGAGTCAAGTTGGATAAGAGACTCACCTGGAAGCCGCACATAAAAGCAGTAGAACAGAGAGCAATAAGAAAGCTCTCTATTATGAAGAAACTGGCTGGCACAAGTTGGGGGGCAAATACCAACATACTTAAAAAAGTCTATACAGGCACAGTCAGACCTGTACTTGAATATGGCATGTCAGCCTGGCCCACAGCATCTAAAACAAACACAGAATGTCTAGGGAAAGTGCAAAATTCAGGCCTTAGGCTAATCACTGGAGGGATGAAGACTTCTCCAATCCAGGCAATGGAGCGATACACCAACATCCGCTCTCTTGATGACAGACGTGAGGAAAAGGTATTCACTCACAGTGAGAAGCTTCTACGAATGCCAAGTCATCCAATGCATGCCAAACTCCATAGTGTGACAAAGAACAGGCTGAAAAGAACCAGCTTCCTAAACATCTCCAAACATCTGCATCGATGCCATGAAGACCTCCTCCCAAATCGATCTACTGAGATTGAAATGTTAATTGATTACGAGGAGCCAGACGACTGCCATGGAAATATATCTATCATCACAGAAGTCCCTGAAATAAAAAAGAAAGGCCACCTGACCCCTCAACAACTAAAAACTTTGGCTCAATAAATGATTGAAGAAAAGTACAACCCGAAGGAGTGGACACATGCATACACAGATGGATCTGCTGAGGGGGCAGTAAAGAACGGTGGAGGAGGCATTTTTATAAGATTCCTAAATGGAAAGATCATCCGAAAGGCCTTCCCAACTGGAAAGATCTCCTCCAATTTTAGGGCAGAAGCTATGGCACTACTGCAAGCCCTGAAGATCCTCACCAGACCTGAACAGCAGCCACAAGCTAAGATAGTAATCTTCACTGACTGCAGATCATTACTTGAATCAATACAAAACACCAGAAATGATAACATGATGAATGAGATCAGATCTGAGCTTAACATCATCCAAAGGTCATCAACCATTGCCCTTCAGTGGTTACCTGCCCATTGTGGAATCGCTGGTAATGAGAAAGCAGATGCTCTATCAAGAAGCGGCAGTAAAATGGAACAATACAGCCACCCATTGCCCTATCGGGAAGCAAAAACCATCATCCACAACAAGTACAAAAATCAGTGGAAGGAGGAAGGGGATATATACAGCAGAGATGACCCAATCCACCACCTAAACAGACACCAACAGACGACAATTTTCCGCCTGAGAACTGGACACTGCAGATTACTTGGACATCTCTATCGCCTCAAGATATCCCACACGAATGAATGCCCTTGTGGAACTGATATCCAGACTCCAGAACACATTCTCCAGAACTGTCCAACCCATGATAAATTGCGACGTGCGACCTGGCCAAAGGGTGATGAGCTCCAGCAGAAGCTATGGGGCTGCCGCGCCGACCTGGAAAAGACTGTGGACTTCGTCCTGGCGACAGGCCTGCAGATTTAGCATGACTACAAACCGAACGCAGAAGAAGAAGAACAAGATATTCAGATAAGCGAAAACAATGCTGCATTTGAATGGGCACGATAATTCTAGAATCTGCCGACAACTTTTGTGAAGGATTAAGCAATGGTTTATGTTAGCTCGTTTAAGCCCCCACCTCTGATTAACTCAGGGGAATTCTTATTATTCTGGTATAGCTCAGTTTAGAGTGTGTGTAGTAAATTGACTGAGACAAACATGCAGTACATTTAAAAGGATTAAATCGAAGTTAAATTCGTAAAATTACAAATAACAAAATTTAATAATCACTTAAGTTTTAACAGTTTGAAAATAATTGAATAGTTTAGAAGAAAATTGTCATCCTTGTTTGGTAATAGAGATGATAAAAAAAGTTCACTTTAGCAGCGTATATTTTTCACTTAGCTGCCAATAGTAGTTTCTGCTCCCGCTGATGGTTTCTTTTTACACTGCTCTCGCTCGTCGCTGGTCAAGGTTGTAGGGTGTAGCTTGTTTCCCAGAAATGTCAAGGAGAGTCTACAACGTTGGTCCCTCGTCTTAAAGCTTAGGCCACTGTTCTCTTCTTGTTCCAGAGATACTACTTTCTGCTGGTACTACCAATAACTATGGTAAAGAATAGAAACGAAACGTTCTTCTGAGTATTGCGTTTTCCAACTCATGTTATGGATCCCGATCTTCCCATTCCACTATCCCATTTAACTCAGAATTTACCCTCGATGAGAATTAAATTTAATCCCTCGGGATAAAACTTTCTTTACATTTAAATTGAATAGCATTTACAGTTACTTTTACATTTAAATGACAAGGTTAATAGTACAGATAGAATATGTTTACACTTACATTTCCACTGGTTGAAAAGTGTTCACAATATAAATTGAATATTATGTTTTCATTTATGTTTATACTGATGTGAAAAGTTTGAAACTTCCATTAATGTTAAAGTGCATATGTTAACATCGACATTTACACTGGTTTGAAACTGTAAGTGTTATACTTAGAATGTACATCATTTCTTTCATCTTTTCCTCCCTGCTCCGTGTGGAACCTGGGACTACTTTATGCTTTTAGTTCTCTTTACGAAACTTGCAATAAAGCAATCACCAGCCCGTGCTGTGGTGTTTCATGAATCATCATTCTATACGCTGAGGTTGCCAGCCTCAAATGACTGGGACATCCACAAGCTATTTACACTTATTAAAATTCACATAGCAATATACATATATATGTTAGTTCACGTGTTAGTAATAAGAAATATAGAATGTAAACTGACAACTTACGCCAATCCTGGCCCACAGACTTCTTTCTCAGATGAATAAAAGAGACTTGAATCGGCCTCTTACATGCGTCTGGGATGTAGTTAATTTAATAAGTTCCCTCTCTGACTTTGTGTATTTCCTTCAGTTTCCTCAGACAGCGGCTTTTCTTATTAAAATGATAGAGATTTCCTGTGCTGTTTTTTTAAGTCCTGATAGATACTCAAATAAAAGGTGTCCAGTCTGATAAGATAGAATTATGAATTCTAGGCTTCACTCTAGCATGGTCTGGTGTCTTGGCAAGCGATCTTCACAGTAGTTTTGACTGACTGAAGCGTCAGGTTATATTCACTGCCTTCCCACGCATCTGTGTGTTATGGAGTCTAACCAAAAGCTCCAATAATTTTCAAACAGGCGGGTTAGGGTGTGGTACTTTCAAAATATTCCACGTGAAATAAGGTGCGTAAAGCAAAAGATCATATATTACCATATATGGCAATAAGACATACGATGCCTTGTGTACAGACTCGAGAACATGTCGTTAACCTCATATGACAACGTGTGTCAGATGTAACACTTATTACTTTCGCTAAAGTAATGTCTTATCTGTTGCTTGAGCACACACACAGTCCGTCTCTTCACATCCTTGGCGTAGACGCACCCGTGCCTTATCAGTGATTAAGCAGATTGCATTGGGCGATGTACGTGTTACTCTGTGTACTGATATCGGCCGCGCCTGCGATTAGCCGACTTGGTTGTCGATAATGCTCTCTCGGCCCCTCCTGCAAATGTTTAGTGTTATCATCCACAAGGTGTGTCAGATAAACAGACAAGACACAATATACTGAAAGTAGCAAAGAATGTAGATACAAAATATCTGCTACTTAGCAGAGAAAGGAAGAAAGAAAGTGCGACAAGTGAAAGCACGCAATAAAATCCGTACCACAAATGTACCTGATTCCTGCCGTAGTGAAACAGAGATTAGGAAGAAGGGGTCGCCCCAATCCATTCTGTTACAATATATATATATATATATATATATATATATATATATATATATATATATATATATATATATATATATATATATGTGTGTGTGTGTGTGTGTGTGTGTGTGTGCGTGAGTGAATATTTGTGTGCCAATGGTCATTACATTGCATATTTAAACATAGATGAAGAGGTTAGTTTAAAATACAAGTCAGCGAATTCTTTTTATTCTGGATTTAAATAGTATCAACTCAATCAAATTATAAATGATTTAGTTGTTTAGAAGACTTATAGATGTCGATGAAACCATTAGAAGATTTGTGTGGTAAAGTACAGTGATACAGCGATAAAATCATAAATTATATGTAATAAAGTCATAATTAGTAAAGTTGTAACACGTCTTCTTCCCCGCGCCAGAAAACGCATTGATTTAAGCAGGACAGAAAACACGAACGCATAAGATTAAGAGAGCGGACACCTGCTGCCGGCTTGTCAAGTGTTAGAGGTTTGAATTAGCTACTCAGGCCAACAGTGCGAGACGATGCCGTTAGCTTGTGTCGAAAACGATGTCGCAAGTTTGAAAATTTAAAAATACCCCGCTAGTCCAATACATTTCTAACCACAGACACTGTGGAAAAATATATATATTCACACACGCATAATTACTTCCTATCGGGAAAAAGGAAGATCTGAGGCGATTTTTATAACTTTCAAGTAGTTGAAACTTAGAAAACAACGAACACCAAAATGGAAAATATATTGAATTCTTTATTACTAGGTTTATGATCATAAAAGTTAGCTAGTCTAAGAGCTGGTCTTGTCCTGATGGGTAATATGCTTTCGAATCAAAAATCCGACAGATAGAAATAAAGTTATAGACAAAAGACGGTATTTGTTCGTACAGACAGACCAACACATGCTCGTTTGGACTTGCACTAACGGTGACATTTTTTGACGCGTCCTTGAAAAAGGCGGGAAAAGGTTACAACTAGTCTGTTGTAGAAAGGGGCAGAAAAAGGGGGAGAAAAATTATGGGATGGCTTAACACCAAATATATTTAGCAGTAGAAATCTAAGAATGAGAGAGGAACAAAACTTGGTAGTGTCCAAAAATCAAGTCTGTTTTTGCTTTTAATTTCAAAATTGTCGTTCGTTCATTGGCCAAAGCCTTTCATATTATTGAGAAAATTCAAAGGCTTGACGCCATTTGTAGAAGATAGTCCCGAGAGCAGGACGTTGTGTATTTCTGAAGAAAAGTGATTAGCCTTATTAAAGCAAATATATATGAAAGTACTAGGCATCACAGTTCAGTCAGCAGTATATCTGGAATCAGCTATTCAACGTACCTGTGTTTTTTTCATTGAATTTCTGGTAAGACCGACATTATTCATATATCTTTTGTTTAAAGGTGTGAGTGAGAGATGCTGCCATCACGACTGTAAGTAATCAGGTCCCAAGCTGATTTGTGCAGGGCCTGAAGGAGAATTAAGAAAAAACACATTGCCAGTTTTGTAAATGCACATGTTTTGTGAAATAAAATGTTTTCTTATCTAAATAAGATATCAACCAGGAGACATTGTTTCATTATTACAGGGTTTTATCTGGCACTAGTCCGGTGCCAGATTTCTATGGGAAAGCCGTTGAGGAGTTTTGGAGTCCAGTAGTAATAGGGGTCGCCAGTATCCCCCCTATTACTTTTGGAGCAGTGGTCATTCGGCAGAAAGAATTCAGACAGTTCCAGTGGGCCAGATAAGTGAAATATCTGGTGCCCTAACAGTACATCAGCTATAAGAGCAGCATACCCCTGTATTCAAGAAATAAAATATTTCCCTAGTGAAATTGACAGTGACATTGTATTGTAAAGAGACTGGGAGTAATTAAAGAATCCCAAACAGCCATCCAGTGTTAGAAACCAGTAATAGACAGATGTTAGTAACACTATTAGTATAATTTACCAGTATTTGTTTGGACACTTGTCCCTGTGGGTCTAAAATTTACATTTGTATATATATCTTGAATTCTTTTCATTTTTAAAGTCCTGACCAGAAGAATACTAGGTTCAGGACCAATAAATCGTACAGAAAATTATTAATTGTACAAATTTATCCGAGGTGTTATTTCCTTAATCATAGACCTTAATACTTGTTTATGTAGAGGTGTATTATTGTTAAAGTACCATCACACCACACTTGCATATCCCTAGACATTAGACGTAGCTATCATTCATACTAGTCAAGAATAAGTCTGCTTGAGGCCATAAGGTGGTAGCAGAAAGGTACCCTCACAACGGGCTGATCACCCGTTTGCCAGTCACTTTGATTACAGAAACAACAACAAACGGATTGATTTGTCGTTGCCCTAAAGACGCCATTAGGCGTGATGGGAACAACGGCTAAGAAAATCTATTCGTTGTTGCCCTTAAGACGCCACTAGGCGTAATGGCCACTTACTGCGTTGACGGTCGTTGGCTAAGGACGGAAGAAGAAGAAGAAAGGTACCCTGATAAATCAACCCTAAATTTGTTAGAATCAGGGACCTTCACAGCTGGCCTCATTCAGTACATTAAGGAAAAATATCAACATCATTTCATAACATCAAAACCCACCACAATTTGACATATTTATCATGAATGACTGTACACTGAGTACCAAAAATGGGATGATGTGCGAGCTTTTAGTCAATATTTACTTGATAAAGATGTATATGACGGTGCAAGTAATGTGATCAACTGAGCAGTCTAATACCATTTATTGAAAGTAACATTAATAAGGAAGGATTCATGCAGTTGCTGAGACATGAGAAATGAATCAAATTTTTTAAACTATTAGTAACAATTTAATTCCATTCTGAACTTCTAATGATTGCACAATATTTCATTGCGGCATCAGGTCATAATACAAACGTGGACAGTCTTATTTCTTTGATGGAAAGCCACTGGACAAAATACGAAACAGGTTCTTTATGTTTCCGCAATATAATTTCAATTTGTTAGCTGTCAATTCAATGATTATTTAAAAGAAAATATTGAATGGTTGAAGAAGATAATTTCGGCAAAAATAAATAAATAATATTAATATATAATAATATTAATAGTAATAACAATAATAAAAATAATAATAATAAATGTATTAATGTGCTGATTAATATGTGGAAGTTAAAATTATTTTAATACATACATTTTAAAGAAGATTTTTTTTCTAACCTTTATAAAACTAGCTCTAGTCACCAGAATCAAGCATTAATAGATTGAAATTAATGTCATCTTTTTGGTCGACTTTTAGTGTATATTGTCCTCTTTTCTACGTAAACACATAGATAAACTAGTGGAGTCTTGCAGAGGATTGACTAACTTATTAAGATATTTGAAAGGTAATGGATGGGGTGCAAGCACTAAGACAATGATCACTTTTTATAAATCTTTTATTAGAGGAAAAATAGATTATGAAAGTATAATATATGACTCTGCTGCACACAGTAACAAGATTAAATTAGACAGAATTCAGCATCAGGCTTTATGTACAATAGCAGGTGCAATCAGATCAACATCAATGGGAGCTACAGAGGTGGCTTTAGGAATTACACCCTTAGAATTACGGAGAAAGGAGTTAAGACTAAATTACATGAACAGAGTTATGTTAGATAAGTCTCACCCAGCACATACAGCTTTTACCAGATGCCAACTAACAACTCAGGCCAAGCCAATGAATACCACTAGATACCCTACAGGATGGAAGTGTATGGAGGAAATTGTCCATCTGGGTACATTAATTACATCAATTAATAACAGTTGTGAATACAAGCCAGTGATTCCGCCCTGGGAGATCAAGAAACCAGACACGAACTATCACCTAGCAGAAATACTTAAGAAAACAAATAATATAGAAAATATTAAAAACACCGCCAATAAACATATACAACAAATATCAAAAGACAGCATTACTGTGTACACAGATGGATCCAAGGGAGAGGATGGCGAATTGGGGATAGGAATATATATTCCAATATGGAAAATGGCAAAAGAATATAGCATCACGGAAAATACATCCATTTTCACTTCAGAGATGGTGGCAATACTAAAAGCACTAGAAATATTCTCTAATAACCCTCCCAAAAAATTAACAGTTTTAACTGACTCTCTTTCGACAATTAAAGCACTTAGAAACTTACGAGAATGTAGTAGACCTGATATAGCAGAGGAGATATTTCTGGCTACTACATACTTATATTCCAGAGGATGTTCAGTCTTAATTGCTTGGATACCTTCACATGTTGGCATAGAAGGAAATGAAAAGGCAGATAAAGAAGCCAAGAAAGGTAGATCTGATAAAAATCTAATAAATGTAGGGATGAGTAAATCAGAAATTAAGAGCTTAAAACCTTTAGCACGCTGCGGTCGACTTCATTAGCCCGCAGAAACCTATGTCCTGGCCGCTGGAGGCGACTTAAGTCGCCTTCGGCGATCTTCTGTTTCTAGCATTAGGAATTGTGTACACGTGATTTCAGCCCCGGATGTTAAGTTCTAATGTTATTTGCAAGAGAGTTAGCTTCCGTTTCCGATCTTAAAAAAGTGATGGGTGTATTCGCGTTTATTTTTTGTAAATTTTTAAAATCGAAATCAATCGGCGTCGAGCACGCGCCATTTTCGCTCTAATTTTATTGGATTCTGACGCCATGCGGTGGGGATGAGATTTTTGTCTTTATAAGCACTGATATCGGTTCTCAGAATATGTTTGATGCCAGAGATGGAAACGAAAGTAGAATGGCATTGCTAGTATGTATAATTTTAGGAGTTAGGATTAGAATTATCGGAAAGGTTTAGGGTTACGGCCGAATGTCACTGCTGACGAGGGCGTTTGTTGCTTTGCTACTGATGATGGGTGTAACGAAAAGATCGTCATTTGATTTGTATTGGTCAAATAACTTTCATTGAGATGCAAGGGATATGGACTCTTCGTTTGTTGGTCATTATAAAAAAAATTATTTTAAAATTTAAAAAAAAACATTTTTTTTTTCTTTTTACATGTGTTTTTCGTTTTTTTCATCTTTCCTATCACATCTAACATGTACACAAACAAATTTTATATCATCAGATTCACCATTCATTTATTTATATAAATTCCAAAAATGATAGCAATTGACCAAGAAACACAAAAACTGTAAACATTACAAGTCACCCACTATAAAAACGGGACGCTGTGAAAAAGAATGCAGCTGCAGGAGCAAATTTTCGCCAAAGAATGCAGCGTGCTAAAGGAATTAATAACAGATGAATGGAAAGCAGAGTGGGATAAAAATCTGAAAGGAAGACATGCATATAAGATGTTCAAGGCTCCAACAAGAAAATGTCAGATATCTAGGGAATTGAAAATTCCCAGTAATAAGAAACTTCTCAGACTACAGCTGGGAAAAGGCTATTTCAGAATAGAAGAACCTTACTGTGCAGGATGTCTTCAAGACAATAATATAGAACATTTCTTGTTAAAATGTAAGAGGTATGAACAAATGAGAATACCAATATTAGATTATTTGCAAGCATCCAACTTATCTATAAATATAGAAGAGGTGTTGAGAATAGACAGACCTAGGGAACTGCATAATATAGTCAAACAATATTTAACACGAACAAATGTTAATATATAGTGGCTGGGAATGTGAAGGACTGATGCTGTTCTTACAATGCATATGACTTTTAACAGATGAAAGTCAATTAAATATCTGTTAAAGTCAGTTATATAACTAGAACCACCAGACCTTTACACCCCTCCACTTTAATACTATTCTTGTTCAGAGTTTATTCCTGATTTTTTTATTTTTTTTTTTTTATTTAACGTATAAGCACAATTGTGATTGTCCCTATTTATATTTATTTGACAAATGTGATTCCACTTTTTCATATCGGTGGTTGTTCATATTATTTGGAATTGAAAACAATATATAACCTAATTATAACCCATCAGAGGTTTGTGACGGACAACTCAGCTGTCCCTGAATTGTTAGATGATGGTAAGAACCCTCTCATAACATCAGTACCCCTGAATTGTTAGAGGATGATACGTCCCTTGTATAACATCAGTATTGTTGGAACTTTTCGTCTACGGGGAATTCTCACAACCTGGGCTCATTAGCAATGCACAACAGAAAACGTTGACTCATTAGCATGCAACTTTTCCGCGCAGATTGTCAACACGTTTGCTACTTAATATGTAGACTGCTATCTTCCGTGCATTCAGAGAATCACATTGTTTGGTTAAATCACGCCCACGGATATCTCTAGAGCAATTATATGCTCTATATTATAGTTATTTTCATTACCTTGGTCAGTACGCCTGCCCAGTGGGGCGTTGCCAAAGTCAACGAGAGAAGTGGCTACGATCAAAGCAGTGATGGTCCACAGAAGCAGGCGAAGCAGCGTCTCAGCGGCATTTCGCATCTCTGTGTTAACCAGAGTAGAGCGCTGAAGCGCTCGAAGACTAAGACGAACGGGAGAAACGAGCCGGTCAGGAAGTGAGTAATCGGACGAGGAACGGGCGGCTAGAATCTCGATTTTCCCCTGAGTTCAAGAAAGGTGTTAGATTCTAACATGTCCCCCTAATCTTACATTCCACTTACTATATATAGAGACCCTGAAGAAATGCATTTTATCATTCGTTTGCCAGAGATTTTAAAATACACTAGCGTATAGTTGAATCCTGCTAGATTTCATCTGAATTGTCAGCTATATTGGAGTGCTATTCTGTTCTGTGCAGTCGGTATAATATATTTGTTAAAGTGATCAGTTGTCTAGTGCTTTCATTTTAGTTCACTGGATTTGTGTGTTAATTTAAACTTATTAAATAAACCCATTTCAAAGTTCCAGTTGTAAACTAAATGATATAGCTATAAGTTAATTCCCAATACAACTAGATGCTTAAATTAATTTTGGAAGCTGTTAAGGGATTTTAAACTATTTAATACAGTTTAGTTCTATATATATATATATATATATATATATATATATATATATATATATATATATATATATATATATATATAGATATATAGATAGATAGATAGATAGATAGATAGATAGATAGATAGATAGATAGATAGATAGATAGATAGATAGATAGATAGAGAGAGAGAGAGAGAGAGAGAGGGGGGGGAGAGAGATGTGTGTGTTTTAACTATTAGACTCACGGGGAGTTTTTTTTCTTGAATTTATATAATTAAAGACGCGAGTGCTTAAAATAGTTTTGACAGTAAATTTATCACGCGCCAGTATATAATTAATATTGGAAATTATGTTGTCATGTTTTTCTATCTTTTCCTATAGAATGATCATACAACCTTTGCGTTCCCAGCAAAGAATAAATTATATAGAGAGTCCAGGCTCGGGTCTACCTTCAGTCATTACATAAACATTTTAAATTAACTCTTGTGGCGATCCTCTGTTGGGATCCAGCTAACTGAATTTTTCCAGAAACAAAGCACCCCCAAGAACGTTTTTTTCTTTTTTTTTTATTTTTTTATTTTTTTTTTTAAAATAAACATTGTCTGTTAAAGATAAAACTGGAGCAGAACATTGCCAGAAACGATACATATAATTTTACTGTTCTACTGTGGAAATAAGAAATAACATTTAAGAACACTGACAGTTTTTTTCGTCATCACGCTAGAGAATATTGTCTACCACCAGCGGTGAATAATACCTGAGACCACACTATTCACACCCCCGTATCTGTGACTGTGCCATCCTATAGAAACCTTTTGATATAAAACCAACAGAACGCTGAGGCTTCATCTTCTAGCGATTCTCTGGCAAATCTGTGCAACACAAAACCCGCTAATCTGGGGCTAGAAACGAAGGAAAGACATTTGTTTATTATGCAAAGTGTTTAAGCTGCTGTTGTGTATTTTCTATGAAGTGCCAGATTCCACGATTGGTAAGTGTGTGTGAGAGACTGAGTGCTGGCCATCACGAGCGTGCATGAATGAATGGGATTTATTTTGCAAACCTTGTTAATTTGCTTTACCTGATAAATACCTTTTACTGTATGTCTTGCATTGTCCTTTAAGCGGGATTTCTTAAACTCTGTTATTTTCCCTCCCTTATATCTGCTTAGTAAAGGGAAACACGTTTTGAGAACGATCGGATTTTTTTTCACCACCAGACCTAGTATTGTAACACCTCTCTTTTTGAAGTAAATTTAATTTACGGGTTGGGTTACATTATCTATTCTGATAAAACACCTGTCTTTGGACTGGGGTTGTTTTCTTTGTCTATTCAAGCGGGAAGGGCATAGTTGACACCATTCTTCAACAACCCCCCCCCCCCCCCCCCCCCCCCTTCCTCTTGTTATTCGTATTTTGCTGTAACTATTGATTATTCCTGTATTTTGATAAATGTTGTGATCTGATTTTAATGGTAAATAAACACGTAAAACTTCTAGTATTGTGTTGGAAGGCCCAAGCCCAAACTTACCCCATACTTGTTATATTCGTAGTTTGTATTCACGTACGTCCGTGTGTTTGAAGCACCAAATCGGTGTTAGCGCATGTGGGTTTGGAAGCTGGCAAATAATTGTTTGTCCAGGAGAGTTAAGGAGTAGAGTGAGAGAAAACGATTGTCGTATAGAGTCTGTCCTTACTCTCCCCAGCACTCGGTGAATCAACTATTTACTTTCTAACCCTTTCTTTCACTGCGCATTCACCATCATTCTTCCCTCTAAACGGGACCACTATTTTCTAAGAACTCTCTCAAATAAATTTACGACAAGGTTTTTTTTCATTAATTTAAAAAAATAAAATAAAATAAAATAAAACGTACAAAAGTCAGAAAATGTCTGCTTTTTGTTAAGAAGGAAATGTTCACCTTACATTTAACCTATTTTGCCCTAACTCGAGTTGCCACCTCTAGTTTTGAAAAATAAAATAATAATAAACGCCATACAGAACAGGATCGATTGAAAGTTCCTTATTGAAGATAATTCACCAAGATAAACTGACAAATAACATCACTACTTTTTAGTAGTCTTGTTCTTCTAATTAATGTCACGGTCAAGAGAGAGAGGAGAGAGGTGTAGATAGACAGACAGGGAGATAGATAGATAGATAGATAGATAGATAGATAGATAGATAGATAGATAGATAGATAGATAGATAGATAGATAGATAGATAGATAGATAGATAGATAGATAGATAGATAGATAGATAGATAGATAGATAGATAGATGGATGGATGGATGGATGGATGGATGGATGGATGGATGGATGGATGGATGGATGGATGGATGGATGGATGGATGGATAGATAGATAGATAGATAGATAGATAGATAGGCAGGCAGGCAGGCAGGCAGGCAGGCAGGCAGACAGACAGACAGACAGACAGACAGACAGATAGACAGATAGACAGATAGATAGATAGATAGATAGATAGATAGATAGATAGATAGATAGATAGATAGATAGATAGATAGATAGATAGATAGATAGATAGATAGATAGATAGATAGATAGATAGATAGATAGATAGATAGATAGATAGATAGATTATTGTTCGAAAATTCAGTATAACGAACGTAGCATGTCTGTAAAGTTAGCAGATTTAAATGGTCATATGCAGGTCGAGGAAATTTGTAATCATAATATTTCTGCCACATACATGGAACCAAATACAGTGTTGTGCTTCGCCGAAGTGAGCCCCAGTTCCTCCACGAATAATTAATCCTCCTAATCAATCAATACCCTTTAGCTCCCCAAGGAGCATAGGCCTTCAACAAACACATGCCAAGTCTTCCTGTCCTGTGCCATCCGCTCAAGTTCTTTCCATGTTTTCCTCATCATTTTCACCTCTGTTTCCAGTTCTCTTTTCCATGTGTTTTTTGGTCTACCTCTGCCTATCTTTCCCTGTGGATTCCAGAACAAGGACTGCCTTGTAATGCTATCAACAGGTGTCCTCGATGTGTGTCCTATCCATCGCCAGCGTTTTCTTCTCAACTCTTGTTCCACTGGCACTTGTCTGGTTCTTGTCATCAATTCCACATTTGTGACTTTGTCATACCATTTCAGTCCTTCTATTCTATGCAAGCACCCGTTTATAAAAGTCTGTAGTTTTTTGGTTGTTGTTTTTGTTGTTCTCCATGTCTCAGAGCCATACAATAGGAGTGACTTCACATTTGAGTTGAAGATTCTTATTTTCGTGTTGGACTTGATGTCTCTTGTTCTCCATATGTTTCCCAATGCAATGAAAGCTCCGCTTGCTTTTTGTATTCTCATTTTGATATCACTGTCTGTCCCTCCAACTTTGTCTATATTACTTGATTCTACATCTTTTAGTGGTGTTTCTTCAAGTTCAACCTTGTTATCATTTCTTGCATTTATTCTCATAATCTTTGTCTTTTCCCTGTGTATTTTCAGGCCCAACTCCGCCAATGCCGGTCCCAAGCCCGGATGAAAAAGGAGGAGGGCGGCCTGCATGGAGGCCGTAAGGAGGCAGCCCCTCCACCATGCAAAGGCACAACAGGCCAATCACCTGTTTGCTTTAAATCACGATTACTAGCAACACAAGAGAGAAAACTGGACTGATTCTAAAGGCGACGAACTGGAACGGACTACGGACTACGACTTATGGAACTTGGAACATAAGAAGTATAAATGGGAAGGAAGAGGAGCTGGTGGAAGAGATGAGGAAAGCAAAACTAGAAATCCTGGCTATAACGGAAACAAAGAAAAAAGGACAAGGAGTCATGGATCTCGATGGCAACACGATGCTCTACAGTGGTGTACCCATGTCTGAAAGAGCTAAAGGGGGCGTGGGTTGCATTGTGGCCCAAAATCAAAAAGATAGTATCAAGGGATGGAACTTTGTCTCGGAGCGCATTATGGTTGTTAAACTAAAAGAAGGAGAAACCATAGTCAACCTGGTCATAGTGTATGGGCCAAATGAGGATGAGAGAGCAGAGGTCAAGGAGGAATTCTTCGAGCTTCTTCAAAGGACAGTGGATGACTGCCTAGATGAAGTTATCATGCTCGGAGATTTTAATGCCAGAGTTGGAAATGACCATGCTAGATGGGGTGGAGTTATCGGAAGATATGGAGAAGATACTCTCAATGACAATGGAAAGCGACTCCTTAGATTCTGCAGTGAGCAGAATCTGATCATTACAAACACAAAGTTCCCCCATAAGCGCATACATGCATACACTAGATGTGAACCAACAAAGAATGAGAAGTCAGTGATCGACTATGCCATTGTTCGGAGAAGCTCATTCAAATATGTCCGAGATGCTAGAGTCTGGAGGGGGCCAGAGATTGGAAGTGATCACTACCTGCTAACAATCAAAAGAACAACTGAAAGAGTTGCTCAGCCTAGGAACTGTCCAACATCACGCAAGAAACCAAGTAAACGAGCAGGAGAAATGAGCATTAGGACCTACAAGCTGAGAGAGCCAGAAATTAAGACCAGATATCAGGGGCTTATTGCTGCAGCGGTGAGCAACACAGAAGAACGACCTGATGACTTGGAAACCCTCTGGATTAAATTCAAGGATATCATAAAGACAGCTGCTGCAGAAGCATGCGGTGAAGTCCGACTTGGGAACAAGAGAAAGAGGACACCTTGGTGGACAGAGGAAGTCAAAGAGAAAATAAGAGAGAAGAAAATGGCATGGAAACAATACTTAGGAGCTAAAAACACAAAAGGACAAATGGAAAAATATAGAGAATATGTGACACTCAGAACAGAAGCAAAGAACAAAGTGCTAGCAGCAAAACAGAAGTCCTGGGAAGAATTTAGAGAAAAGCTAGAAAAAGATGCACAAGAAAACCAGAAATTGTTCTATAAGACCCTAAAGAACATGAGGAAGGAAAAACAATGCCCTCTCAAATTTATAAAGGACAAGCAAGGCAAATTGCTTACTGCCCCGAAGGAAGTAATGGGAAGATGGAAAGAATATTTCTCAGAACTCCTGGATGGTGAGCATGGTGAAGCATCAGAAATGATAAACACTAGCACAGAAGAGAAAACCAATGATGGTGAAGATGACATAAAGATGGAAGAACTGAAGGCAGCACTGGAGAAAATCAAGATGGGCAAAGCAGCAGGGCATGATGGTATAACACCAGAAATGGTTAAGTTCATGGGAGCATCAGGCGACCTATTACTCTTAAGGGTTCTACAGGCAGCGTGGTACAACAAGACCATACCAAAGGATTGGGAGATTGCCATCATAACACCAATTTTCAAAAAGGGTGACAATCGACAGTGTGGAAACCATAGAGGCATATCCCTTCTCAGTGTCCCTGGTAAAATCTACTCTAGAATCCTAGAGCAGAGACTCCGACGCCTGGCTGAGCCACAATTGGATGAGGTCCAGTGCGGATTCCGAGCAAACCGAAGTACTCAAGACCTAATCTTCACACTCAGACAGCTGAGTGAAAAGGCCCTTGAGTATAAGAGTGAGATGCATCTTTGTTTCATAGATCTGGAAAAGGCGTTTGACAGGGTCCCCTGGAGCAAACTTTGGGACTGTTTGGCAAGGAAGAATATTCCAGCACCTCTGATTCATGCTATACAGAGCTTCTACAAGTCTTGCAGAAATTATGTGAGGACAGCAAACCATAAGTCGGAAGAGTTCAGGACCACCACTGGTGTAAGACAAGGTGATATCCTATCACCTTACCTCTTCATACTCCTTATGGACGATGTCATCAAGGCATGTAAGGAGAGAACAAGAAAGTATTCAGTGGGGTACTGGAAGATGAGACAGGTCTATATTTCAGAGCTGGCATTTGCTGATGATGTTGCCCTGATTGCTAAATCAGAGGCACATCTCCAATCCAACCTGCAAGTCTGGAAGGAAGAGCTGGAGAAGAGAGGGATGGTCATAAGCAGCTCTAAAACAAAATCCATGGTGATATCACGAGAAGAAAGAAAACATCAGATTTAGCTGGGAGAACAGGTCCTGGAGCAGGTCGACCACTTTAAATACCTCGGAGCTATTATAGACCGAAAGGGAGGCATCAAAGAAGAGTTGGCCACTCGAAAAGCAGCAGCTGGACAATCTTTGAAGGATCAAGGACTAGAATGGAACCAGGCCAGGAGGAAGACATCCGATAGGATAGTCTGGCGCTCTCTCTTCCAAACCTCTACACCTCACGGTAGAAGGGGAACGACTAAGTAAGTAAGTAAGTAAGTATTTTCAGGCCCACTTGTTGTGACCTCTCATCGAGAATTTTCATTTTCTCTTGCATCTGATTATGGTTATGGGACAGAAGAGCCAAGTCATCTGCAAAATCCAGATCATCAAGCTGTTTAGTCAGATTCCACTGGATTCCATTTCTGTTGTGTGATGTCGATGTTTTCATAACCCAATCTATTGCTAGTAAGAAAAGAAATGGAGACAAGAGGCATCCCTGTCTCACTCCCGTTCTAATCTTAAACGGTTCTGTAAGTTGTCCTTCATGAAGAACTCTACATGTCATATCTTTATATGTCTTCTTTATTAAGTTAATGATCTTCATGGGAACTCCATAATGCCTCATCAATTTCCAAAGTGATTTTCTGTCTACACTGTCAAATGCCTTTTCATAGTCCACGAATCCGATGTATAGCGGTGAATTCCATTCCAGACTTTGTTCAACTATTATTCTCAATGTGGCTATCTGGTCTGTACAGGATCTATTTTGTCGAAAACCTGCTTGTTCATCTCTCAGTTGCTTGTCTATGGACTCCTTTAATCTCTCCAGGATGATTCTGTTTAATACTTTTCCTGGCACTCATAGTAACATTATTCCTCTATAATTTGTGCACTCTTGTAAGTTTCCCTTCTTAGGCAACTTGACCAGATAACCTTCCTTCCATTCTGCTGGTATTTCCTCTCTCTTCCAGACTTTGCCAAATAGTTTGTATAATATCTCTGTAGATGTATCAATATCTGTTTTGATGGCCTCTGCTGGAATGCAATCTGGACCAGCTGCTTTTCCATCTTTCAGAAGCTTTATGGCTTTCTTTATTTCTTCTCTACTTGGTCGTTCACAGCTGATTTCTAGTTCCTCTTCTGCTGGCTGGATGTCTGGGGGATTAGTTGGAGATGGTCTATTGAGAAGTTCCTCAAAATGTTCTGTCCATCTCTTCATTTGTTCTTGTATATTACTAAGCAATTTTCCATTCTTATCTTTTATTAGGCCATTTGCTTGTTTATATTTCCCTGTTAGCTTCTTTGTGTTGTTGTACAGGTCCCTCATATTTCCTTTTGCTGCAGCTTCCTCTGCTTCCCTTGCGAAATCATCAATATATTTCATCTTGTCTCTTTTGATGTTTCTTCTTACTTCTTTGTTTGCTTCTGTGTACACTTCATGAGCCTTGGCTTTGGAGCTTCTGGTTTTGCTTCTGTTTAAATCTACTTTCTTGTTTTTCCTGTCTTCTATCTTACTAATGGTTTATGTTGTTATCCATGCTTTGTGCTGATGTTCTCTTTTTCTCAGTACTTCTTCACATGTCTCGTTCCATATATGTTTTACTTGTTGCCAGTGGTCTTCCGTATCTGTTTCATCTTCCAGCTGTTCGAGTCCTTGGTATTTGTTGGATACTGTGATTGAAAATGTTTCTCTTATTTCCTGATTTCTTAGATATCCCAAATTATACTGTTGTCTATAGTTATATGCTGTTGTAAATTTCTTGAGTTTTAATTTTGTTTTAGCCAACAGAAGATGGTGGTCTGATACAACATCTGCTCCTCTACATACTTTCACATCATGCAATGATGACCTAAACTTCTTGCTGATGCATATGTGATCAATCTGATTCTCAGTTCTGTGGTCTGGTGATATCCATGTTGCTTTATGTATTCTTTTATGTGGAAATATGCTTCCTCTTATAGCTAGTTGATTTGAAGCACAGAAGTTTGCTAATAGTTCCCCATTCTCGTTCATCATACCTAATCCCTGCTTTCCCATGATTTGTTCAAGCCAGTGTTGTCTGTTCCTATTTTCGCATTTAGGTCCCCCATCAAAATTGTGATGTCCTTTCTTTTCTTATTGTCCAAGACACTTTGTAGTCTGGTGTAAAAGTCTTCTTACACAGATTCTTCTTTATCGTTTGTTGGTGCATAACACTGAATGATGTTTATATTTACTTTCTTTTTGGCTGATTTAAACCTTGCTGTTATAATTCGGGGTCCCATTGCTTCCCATTCTATAAGTGCCTTCTGTGCTTCTTTGGACAGCATTAGAGCCACCCCTTCACTGTAATCCTCCTAATGGGGAACGCTTACTTTGGTGGTGATTAGTGGATATGCTAATGTCACGTCAGATAGTTAGGTAGCAAAATAATTACCAAGATCTACTGTTCACAGTGGACAGCAGTTAGTACTTCCCATAGTTAAAGGAAATGTCTGGTGGGTAAATCTTTCTGGATAAATCCACTTGACAACACAATGGTCAGTAGTCGGGAACAATGTTATGTATAGATATTTTGCCACAGCGGGCTGATAAATTTGAATGGAAAAAATCTGGGTATATGGTACCTCCAGTTATAATTAATTGTATTTAGACTTAGACCTAGACCACTGGTCGGGAACAATGTTATGTATAGATATTTTACCACAGCGGGCTGATAAAATTGAATGAAAAAAATCTGGGTATATGGTACCTCCAGTTATAATTAATTCTTAATGTCTATAAGTTTGTACTCTCTCTCTCTCTCTCTCTCTCTCTCTCTCTCTGGATGAAACAAGAGGACCGCACAGGTCAACATCGAAGACACAATAAAGACTAAGAATTGTTACTGGTTGTATTTAGACTTAGACCTAGACCGCTGGTTTGTGATCAGTATTAAATTTAGGAGAAAACAAAACATTTAATCACAATATCAATATCCTATTCTATCACGCGCAAGGTAAGATCTCTTATCCACTCTGTCATTTAATTAAATTAAAAGCACACAGGTCTTAGCCTATCTTATCCCGCTCCGCTGCCCTGTTACGGGTTGGGTTTTAAAGTATGCGCCTTTTCCCCTTCCCGCCCCCGGTAAACTCTCAGCGCACAATATCAGTGTTAATTTAATTATGACTGTTTTACAAATATCGCTTGTCATTACTAGCTATTTGTTTCGCCACATGATATTACACTAGTCACTTACACAATTACACGTAATGAATTAGAAGTAACTTTATATTCCGTCAATAGTCAGTCGCCTAGTGTATTTATTAGTCAATTAAAACATCTCTTTCTGGGTGTTAGCGATTAGTTACATTTACATTACAGCTGGCAAAATTAGCTATATGTTATTTAATACGCCAGTCAATTAACACACAGAAAATCCCAGTGAATTATAGTTGGAACTTAACACATTAAATCACTTAAATGCTAATATATATTACCGCAAATCATAAAAATGAAACAATCTCCACGGAATCTAAATAATCCACTTTTTACAATGGCTCTAGAATGGCGAGCTAGATGTCCAAAATATCCTGAGCGAACTGATCTGGCATGTTTTTGCGTCTCAAAGATTATAAACCTAAGATGGGGAAGCAAGGTGGACGGGACACTGCTGCACTATTTACATACAAATGTGACAAACACCCAATCCACCAATTATCTGCCATCATCCTTAGGGATCGTCCACAGATAGGAGGAACTGGCATGGCCTACAAAATATATCTAATTTGACTAGAAAGTATAAACTTAGATGTGTGTGTGTATGTATGTATGAATATAACTGCACACAATTCAGGGAAACCTTAAAACCAGCGAACATATTGGTAAGTGCGAGGAAATGAATACCGTACCCAGCTTTAAATATTTCCGCTGCTCTTAATGCATCCGTATTTTCTGTCTATCTCCCCCCCCCCCCTTTTTTTTTCTCTTTCACCCAGTTTGACAATGAAATATGATCAATTTAACAAAAAATTAATGATGAAAAATATCCAGTTCAACCTCTGATGGGTTATAATTAGGATATATATTGTTTTTCTTCTTCTTCTTCTTCGTTCACCCTCAGATGTCAACTTGAATAAGTTCAAAGAACGCAGTGGTTAGCCTGAGGCTGTTGATATCTCCGTAGATTTTCTCCAGGAATGGTACTGGTGATGGCCATATGCGCTTTCTCTGTTCCTCATATGTTGGGCACCTTTGAAGCAGATGTTCGGCAGTCATTTTATCGGTGCCACAGTCACACTCATCAGTAGTTCCTATCTTTAGTTTGTTGAATAGATGGTATCTCAATCTGTTATGACCTGTGCGAAGTCTGAAGATTACCACTTGTTCTCTTCTGCTGAGCTGGTAATAAGGATCATTTTTTGTGTGGCCTGGATGCTCTTCTTCCCACTTGTGCCTGTATCTGCGCTTGATAAAACTCTTGGACTCCTCATAGGTTATATTTGTGTCAAGTTGAGAAAGTTGTCCCCCTTCCTTTGCCAATCTGTCAGCCTCTTCATTTCCAGGGATGTTGCAGTGAGAAGGGATCCACTTTATCACAACTCTTTTGTACTGCTGACATAGTCTGTGAAGTGTTACTCTTAGGTCATCCAGTTCAGCATTACTTTGACTTTTCAATGTTGTAATCACTGACAGCGCATCTGAGAAGATAGCTACTGGTCTCTCTGAGCTTTCTTCTGTCATTAGAATTTCTGATGCAGTTTTTAAGGCCTCTGCCTCTGCTCTGAAGTTAGTTGAAAATTTCCCTGTTGCGACTGCTATCTTCTTTTGTGTGCCATTGCTTAAGCTCAGGAAGATTCCTCCACCCCCATCTTCTGTTGCATTAGTTGCTGATCCATCTGTGTACGCATGGATCCAGGTGTTGCTTGGGTAATGTTTCTCTATATATTTTGTGGTTAGGACTCTCCTTTCTGTTTCATTTTGGCTGTTCTTTTTCTCAATACCAGGAATGTTTTCTATTATTTCAGGGAGGCACTGTTGTTTCCAAATTGGTAGCTTGTGTGCAGTACATATTGGTGTAGCTGTTGACATTGCGTTAATGGGGTCTGCTCTCATCTTTGTTTTGACTGTCTCTACAAAGTTGCTTCGCTTCAGTCTTCCCCTTCCAAGTCCATTTATTCTCTGGTGTATTGGGTGGTCTATCAGCATCCTGAATTTCTCGGCTTTTGCTGGGCTCTGCTATCTCTTCTATCCTCCATAGGTTGGAGGTGAGTAATCTTTTCCAACTCTTTTATGGGCGTTGACTTCATGCCCCCTGTTATGATTCTCATTGCTTGGTTTTGGGTTCTGTTTATTTTGTCAAAGTTCGATTTGGCTGCCGTTGACCATGCTGCAATGCCATATTCTAGGACTGGTCTCACTCGCCCAGTATATAGCTTCTTTAGTACACTCTCATCTGCTCCCCAACTCGTGCCAGCAAGTTTTTTTTTCATGATTGCCATTCTCTGTCTTGCTCTTGTTCTATTTTTCTCAATCTGGGTTTTCCAAGTCAAGCGGCGATCAAAGGTAATGCCTAGGTAGTTTGGGTTGTCATCCAGATGTAGATTTTTCCCATTTAGCACCAATTTGGAGATCTGTGGTTTGTTAGAGAGAGAAAACACTGTGAATGATGTTTTCCCTTCATTTATCTTTACTAACCATGCCTTGGCCCACGCCTCTAATGATGTTAGGGCTTGCTGCATCCGAATGCTTGCCGTAGTGATATATTCCTCTGAGATCCACAGGGCTAAATCGTCTGCAAAGGAGGCATTGTGGGTTCTTCTTGGAATATTCTCTGATATGTCATTTATATATGTGAAGAACAACGTGGGTGACAGGACTCCCCCTTGGGGAACACCCTGCTCCAATACCATCTTCCTACTGGTCTGTCCTTGTAGTTGGACTCTGGCAGTTCTATTCTCAAGATAGTGGCTGATCCATTTGAACATTCTCCCAAACACTTCGCTTCTTTGCAGCTTGACTTTCAGTCCGTCTTTCCACAATTTGTCAAATGCTTTTTCTAAGTCTACCCAAACCACCAGTGTGTGCTTTTTTTCTTGAAAAGCGTCCTCAATTTTCTGACTTATATAAGTGATCTGGTCTTCAGTGGATCTGTGTTTTCTGAATCCTGCTTGCTGTGGAGCTAAGAGATGTTTTTCCTCTAGATGCCACATTAGTCGAGTATTTATTATGCGCTCCATCAATTTTCCAATACAACTAAGTAGACTGATAGGTCTGTAGCCATTTGGTTCTGTCTGAACTTTGTCTTTCTTAGGTATTGGAATCAGTATGGCGTCTTTCCATGCCTGTGGTACTATTCCTCTTTTCCAGCTGCAGTTTAGGATGACCAGAAGCTTCTTTTTTGCCTTTGTTCCTAGACCTGTTAGCATTTCATCTGTTATCCCATCTTTTCCAGGTGACTTCTTTTTCTTTAGCGCCCTCATTGCCTCTTCCATTTCTTGCATTGTTAACTTTGCCATCATGTGTTCTTCTGGTGCAAGCTTTTTGTTATCATGACTCCTTTGTTCATCAGGGATGGCCTTTCTTCTGTCTACAGGGACATCAATGTGGTTTGCACTAGCATAGTGTTCGATGAGTGCATTTGCAGCTTTTTTTCCCGAGAGCATATTTTCACCTTGTTTGATTGTGATGTGATTTTGGTAAGGTTCTTCGTTGTTCAAAGCTCTAACTAGTTTCCACAGCTTGTTCCCTTCTTTATCTAGGTTGAGATTTTCTGTTGTTTGCCTCCAGCAGTCTCTTGTTGTTTGGTTTAATGTTCTTCTGTACTTTGCAGTGGTTGCTTTGAGCAAGATGTTTGCCTCAGTTGTTTGTTCTGTTTCTGCCGTGTCTCTGGCTTGTGCTACCTCATCTTCAAGTTTTTGCAGTTCTTCATTCCAGTATGGTTTATAGTCCTTTCTTGCCCCTCTCGGAATAGTCTCAATAGCGGCTTGAAGTATTGCTCCATTAAAGCTTTCAACCATATATTTCATGCTGTTGTTTCGTGTGTTGATGGTCTCGCAAAGGCTGTCAGTCAGCACTGCAAAACTGTCCCAGTCAGCTCTTTTGTAATTCCATCGGGGCAATGGTTTCACTTCATTGGGAACATACTCCATATTAACCACTAGCTTTATTGGTCTGTGGTCGCTGCCAGCTAGCTGGGCAAGTACCTGTCGGCCAATTTAGTGAAGGATGTCCCCTGTGGCAAAAGCTAGGTCTGGAGTGGAAGTGGAGTGCCATCTTCTAGAGTAGAAACTGGGTTTATCATCTGGCCTGTTGATAAGGTGAAAATTTGTGTCTATCTCCCAGTCCTCTACTTCTTCTCCTCTACTGTCTGTATCCGGATATCCCCATCTTTCCGAGTGGCTGTTGAAATCTCCGACCACTATGCAGTTTGAGCTCTTTATTTCCATACTTGCAAGTGACAGGTCTTTGCTCGGTGGACCATACAAATTGTAGATACGCATGTTTGTGTCCTTTATTTTAATATCAACCCCTAAAATTTCTGACTGGTCGTTGAAGTTCACGGATACCTCGCTACTTGGTATTGAGTTTCGGGTAAGTAATAGCACACCTCCTTTGTGTCCTTCTCGATCGAGTCGGAAAGCCTGGTATCCTCTTATTGAGAATCTGTGGTTGCTGTTGAGATGTGTTTCTTGGATGCAAACCATATCTATTTGATCCTCATAAAGGCGGTTTTTTAGGGGGACTGTTTTGTTGAGAACTTCTTCTGCATTCCACTGCAGAATATTGAGTGTTCTTGGTGTTTGGTCAATAGCTTTTGCCCTTTCCCCCTGTACTTTGACTCCACAATTCAGGGGAAGGTGACCACCAGTAGTATTGGTTGGACCCCTTCGAGGCAGGGGGTCCGGCACTCTCACCGCCTGGCGGGACTCCACGGGATGAGCACCACAACGCTTAAATTGTATTCGTGACATCTTCATTAGGCGAAGTACGTTGCACTGTTTCGTTGAGCATGTAGCCCAGTGCATCCGATTTCAACAAGCGTTTCTGTAGGGTTGCATTCCTTAGCCCTCGACTGTCCCCAGCCTACCTGCAAGGCAGCAGGTGGTTTAAAATCAGAGTTTTCCTTCTCCTAGACGAACTGCCTTCCAAGCTTCATCTACCCGGGATTTAACCCATGCCTGGGGTTTGGGTTGATGCTGGCCAGAGCATAGTCCACTCGCCGGTGGGTACTGCGCCTAGACTGTAAGGGGTCCCAAACTACTCCCGATAGACGACAAACAGTAAAGAATGAGGCAAGAAAGCATTTAACCCATGAAGTGGAAGTGGATTGGTGCAGACCAGAGCATGTACCACTCGCCGGTGGGTTCTGCATCTACACCTATAGGGTTCCACCCACTCCTCAGCCCATTTAGTCTGGCCCCTCACCAAGGACCTGTCAGGCTTGGGTGACCCTGCCAGGAGTAAAACTCCCGCCGGCATAGCTCACGGGATCATTGGGGCACTCAAGCTCTCCAACCAACGGCAAGGTAGGCTTACATGTGGAGAGATATATTGTTTTCAATTCCAAAAAATATGAACTACTGCCGATATGGGAAAGTGGCATCACAGTTGTCAAATCATTGTAAATAGGGCAAATCACAATTACCAATTATGCTTGTATGTTAAAAAAAAAAACACCTCAAACAAACAAACAAAAGCGAGATAAAACCGAACAAAATCAAGCAGAAACTCCAAACAAGAATAATATTAAGGGGGGAGGGGTGTAAAGGCCTGGTCGTTCAAGTTATATAACTGACTTTAACAAATATTTAATTGACTTTCACATGTTAAAAGTCATATGCATTGTAAACTGGCTAAACAGACAGTTCAACTTAAAATAATTGTGTCTGCTACTACAGCAGAATAATTTTGGTGTACAAGTATTTCTCTGATCGATATGGCATCTTCCAGTAGGCCTAAAGCATATGAAAGGAACCGCAATCTTTTGTCAATTGAAACGAAAACAGAAATTATCAAGAGACTAGGAAAAGGTGAAACTGTGTCTTCACTTGTGAGGATTTTCAATGTTGGGAAAGTTACCGTCTCTGACATCAAAAGTAACAAGGATAAAATTAAGAGTTTTGCATCGACATTGGATAGTGAAAATGGGTCGAAGAAACGTAAAACCATGAGAAATGCGAAAGATTTGAAATTGGGAGAGGCTTTGTGTATATGGTTTGTGCAAAGAAGAAGCAAAGGAACCTATCTCTGGCTCTCTATTGTGTGAAAAGGCACTTCAGTTCAACAATCAACTTGACGGTCCTCCTGACTTTAACGCTAGCCAGGGATGGTTAAGAAACTTTAAATCTCGTCATGGCATACGAGAATTGGAGATTCAAGGGGAATCTTTATCTAGCGATGCAACTGCCGCTGAAAATTTTAAAGAAACATTCTTGGCTTTTTTTGGAATAAGGCGGCTATTCACTCGATGATGTGTATAATGCCGATGAGACTGGCTTATACTGGAAATCATTGCCTCAAAAATCACTTGCATCTCAGCGGGAAGCAGCTGCCCCTGGGTTTAGAAAGTGCAAAGAGAGAGTAACAATTTTGGTAGCCGCGAATGCCAGTGGAAGTCATCGTTTACCGGTGCTAATGATCGGCAAAGCCAAAAAACCACGTTGTTTAAAGAATGTGACATGTCTCCCATTGTGCTACAAAGCACAGAAGAGTGCTTGGATGAATAGTGAAATATTTCTTGATTGATATACAAATCAGTTCATCCCAAATGTGAAGAGGTTGAGAGAACAAGAAAAGAAAACTGGAAAAGTAATTCTTCTACTGGACAATGCATCATCTCATCCAGAGACGGATACATTGAATGCAGTTGATGCAAATTTTAAAGTAATTTTTTCTGCCTCCCAATGTAACAGCACTGATTCAATCAATGGATCAGGGTGTTATAGCAAAGCTTAAAAAGATGTACAAGAAGAAAGTCCTGCGTCGTTTATTGTTGGCTGAAGATGAAGAAAGTGTGGTGGCGTTTTCCAAAAAGCTTAATCTCAAAGACTGCTGCTATATGTTAGCTGATGCTTGGACCATCCTGTCACAAGATAATCTCAACAAGGCTTGGAATAGATTGCTTGGGAAAGAAGGAGGAAATGAAACTACTGCAGTGGACACAAATGATGATTGCATAAATGAAGTTGAGGAACTGTTTCAAGCAATGCCCGGATTTTTGGACTGTAACAAAGATGATGCACACATGTGGCTAGAAGATGATAATGATTCTTGTTTTCAGTTTTTGAATGACGAAGAAATTTTGTCTTTTGTGCAAGAAGAAAAACAAATACATGTAGTGACCGATGATGAAGACTCCTCAGAAGTACATGATGTACTTGTAGATTATGAAGAAAACCCAAAACGTCGACCAAATCCTGAAGAGGCCTTTATAGCACTAGAAACAGCGATGGCTTGGTACGAGCAAGAAGATGACAGCTGTCCTACACAGCTTCTGCTGTTGAAGAGAATGCGGGACTTAGCAGCCAAAAGGAGACTATCCAGTTTGGTGCAAAAGAGGATTCCTCATTATTTTAAATAGTGGGCTACATCTGTGCAAGTACATGTATACGTAAGTTGCGCCTGGTTTTGAATCGTTTGTAATGTTATTTTGAAAACATTTCTCTTTCTTAAAAAAAAATAATTAATACAAATAGTACATGCACTGCAGTGTAATGAAAAATTTTGGTGATACAGTGATCTAATACAGTGTGGGTATTATTATTACAGTACAGGTAAATATGTTTTATAGTGTATTTTTCTTGTGATGGTTAATTATTGTTAGACATATGTGTACATGTACTCGATACATTATGTAATCCAATTATCCGAACATTTGATTATCCGAACGATGCTCGGTCCCATGGGGTTCGGATAAATGGAGTTCTACTGTATTATATATTAACTTTTGTTTGACTATATTATGCTGTTCCCTAGGTCTGTCTATTAACACTTCTATATTTATAGGTAAATTTGATGCTTGTAAATGGTCAATGTGGCTATGACTGTATAATAAAGTAATTCGCTTTTGTTAATTGATTGAACTTAGCGAATTTACAGTGCACGTTCATTACACTGGAAATAAAAGGGCAGTTTGTAGTGCGCGTCGATAATTAATGTTAAAGATTGGCTGTTACGTCTATAAATAGGGCTGACGTAAAATATAAAAAAAAAATTATAAACCACCGGTTAAAAGTTCCAATTTCAACTCACTGTAAGAACAACATGTGTTGTCTAAATAATTTATTGTAATTGACATGTCTCTGATCAAATGAAATAAAGGAGGTAGTAGACGAAGAGTTCAACATACAAAAGAGAGAACGTTTCGGGGATTTCCACGTGGACATTGTGCACCTATAAAACTGCATGTTAGACATCATGGACCAAACTTCTGTACCCCGACACATTTAAAGTAAAAACAAAAAAAAGGACTGTTCTGGCTTAACAAAGATACTTCTAATTTTACAACAAAGCTAAAGCGCTTTAAAAAAAATCAATGAAACAAAAAATTCAGTCTTGGATGAGCCGACTGTATGAGGATCCAGCCGGTTCATAAATAACCGAAATTGCATCCTCAGCCTGCAACGTTTCTAATTTTTATCATTCAACATCCGGGTAAGCACACGGCAATCGACGTAAGTTACTGGAGACAGTACAGTAGTAAGTTGGGACAATTTATTCGCTTGTTTGATGTTTAATAATGTTTCGTTTGTCTAATAAAAACCAATTTCGAACATATAATATAAATATAGTCATCTTCTTTTACAGATATCTGTGCTAGTCAACTTTCCTTTAGCGAAATCAAGCGTTTGGAAGGCCGATTGGTCCCTTGGCCTGCTGCCATCACTTTGCTGGTAAAACGCAAAATCAAGACAGCATTTTTATGACTTTATCGTGTCAAAACGGTGAGTTCCGTTTACTTTAGGCAAGATTTATGTCGGGTAAAATTATTTCTCTAGAATTTTGTAACAATCTTGTCAAATTTTATGATGGAAATGTTCAAACTGAGGTCAACGTGTCCCAGACATAACCGCCATTTTTTCCCCCACAAACATCCATGTGCATTTCCAGTCGTTAAGAAAAAAAATGTACCACCAAGGTACTGTTAAGACTGCAAATGAAGGAGCGTTTGAGCGTAACATTAATACACTGTCCTTAGGATGTACTTTAAAGGTTTGAAACTAAATTTAATGCTGGAAAGACACTGAAGGTAACCTATCACTGATTAGGCTAACCCCTGAGTGGAGAGGTGCATCATTCATCATTTGGACATTTTATGTGCTGTATGATGTTCTGTGATAAAGTCAGTAGAAAGTAGAACTGCTAATGTTCTGAAATAAGAAACTCTGAAAGCTGTGGGTAGTTGAAAAGGCCTATGATTATTTGTCCAGTTTAAATCTGTCAGCTGCCTCCTGCCCCTTTCTTTTCTCCACCCAACCCCTTTTCCCATTTTCAAACTTCATTTTGATTCTGTATGATTTGACTGCATGAATGGTTATCCATGTTTATTTCATGTAATTTTCTTTTTTATTTAGGTAGAAAACCATCCTGTTCAACCTCTAATTGATTATAATTATTCATGGTACCAAACCAAAAAATCCCTACTGCAAAAGACTGCAGGGTGTATGATGTCTCACTAAAAGTCACAAGGGCAGTTCAGCAAACAAGAGAAATGGCAGAGGATTGCAGACCATAGACCAGAACAGACTCATAGGAAAGTTCAAACTGTGATGCCTCCAGTTCATGTTGATCCTCAAACTGCTATGGCCGCTGCTTATATATATATGAAATAGGCTATGCACAATTATAGCGGAAGCTATAGAGAGTAAGATCAAGTTAAAAAAAGAAATCGTTAGGAGTGACACCAGGTCTGTCAGATGTCAGTAGCACTGTACAGCAAGAAGACAAAGCTTGTGCTCCCTTTCAAGTCAGTTGTGGAGAATACAAAGCAGGAAAGGCAAGGCTTGCAATTATTCAGTGTGAATCAGCAGATGACATAGTTAAGTCCATTCAGCCCACACTGAAAACTGGAGGGAAGTGGAAAGTGGATGAAACTGTTGGTGCTGCCCAGGAGTCTCTCTAGCTAAAGTAGGTAATTGGATACACACAGATTATTAGATGGGGATTTGGCAATGGTGACATTCGCTGGTGGTCAAAAGCATCAAGCAAGGAACACAGAGATATAGTAATTCAGGAAATCCGAGAAGCTGAAAATGATTAGAGGATGCAAAAAGCAGTGGTGCAAACCCAGTAAGGCCTGTGGACTACATGGGAAAGAGCTCTGTAAAGGTCATTGATGTGGAATGGCATATTGCACCTCTTAGACTCAGCTACATTATCAGATCAATGTATGACCTTCTGCCATCGTCCGCAAACCTTTTGAGATGGGGGAAGTCTGATGCTCAGTATCCCCTGTGCCAAGAGAAGCAGACACTGGAACATGTGCTCTCAGCTTGCAAGGTGTCGTAAGGGCAAGGGCGCTACACATGGCGCCACAACAGTAAACAAGCTGACTGCTGCAGCAGACCTGACAAGGGTGAAGGTGAACAACAGTCCCACCGAGTACCACAAATACATACTTTCTGAGAGCAGGAAAATCAGCACATCCAACACCAAGTAGCAGTTTACCATCTATTCTTGACTCTAAATGACTGGGAGATAGAGGTAGATCTACCTGGGCAAGGAACATATCCAGAAATCATTAGATCTCGTAAACGACCAGATATATTGCTACATTCCCCATCGACATACCAGATTATAATGATTGAGCTGACCATACCATTTGAATCTACACTGGACGAACAACACTTATTCAAATTTGCCAAGTGCAATGATCTGGTCATGGACTTGAAACATGATGGGTTCACAGCAAAAGTCATAGCTGTTGAGGTAGATACAAGATGTCTAGTAGCTGCTTTAGTGTATGATTTACTGAAGCTATTCTTCGTTCGTCCTAAAAAGGACGTTGGTTACGTTGTGTCGCCGTTTACAGCAAAGCTGCAAAATTTGCACCTTTCGGACCAACTTCAGCACAGCATTTTTTGGTACCGGGTTTGCCTTCCCTCTTCGATCTCTGACTGAAGCTATTGAGTGTTAAAGGACAGCCGAGAACAAGGGGATTTATGGAAATTAGGACAGCAATTTATATACAATGGTTATTTTAACAGTTGCATCCAGCTGGCAGCATTGATAAAACCAGGATACAGGTTCTATTAGAGTATCTGATTTTACTTTTTTCATTCCAGAGCCCTTGTTGCGGCACTCAGAAGCAATTGAGTCAAAATTATTGGCATTTAGAAGCTGTCACGCTTCAAACGTGTATATGAAGTTTCAAGTCCCCCAAAAACATCTGAGTAAAGTTGACAGCAGTATTCATAGAAAAAGAAAACTGATTCACATAAACTTGCGGCAGATATGGCTCTCAACATTGACAGAAGCAATACAGACCCGTTCTACCGCTATAAGATGCCTCGGCTCATAGCCAAGGTTAGTTCGCCTTCCACTTTGTTGCACATGATTGTCTTTTAAGGCATTGTTGGCATGCTGCTGTGAAAATGGATATAGTAGTACTTTGTCATTCATGTTGCTACTACTGGTATGGAGTATGTTTGATTACAATGTTATTTACATGTGACAGGTTGATTAAGATTTTCATTTCCATTCTATTATTAAGGCATTCCATTTATTGATTGAATGGTTTTATTAGAATTTTTCTTTTCTACTATGGTGTTCAGATTGATTATGCTATTAGCTTCCTTGCTGTTTTGATGGTGATCTATTTTATAAGAACTTTCATTTCCATGTTATTTTGGTTGTGTAATGTTTTATTAGAATTACAATTTACATTCTAAATATTTGGTGTTTAGGTAGAGGGCAAAGGAAATGGCATTAAAACTGTGATTGTCAACATGACAGAGGTGGCTAAAGCATTGGCCAGGCCTCCAACCTGTGAGTATCAAAAAGTAGCATGTTTTTCAATATTTAAATAATACAGGATTCAAACATTTTGGAGACTCAAGAGACAGCTTGTAGTGCAGTTTAGTTAAGTAGAAGTCATGACCTTCTAAAGTACATATACATATCAAAATTTCTGCACTAAGTAAGAGGACATTTTTTGGTCAGAATTAAAAATAAAGCATATTTTACACTTTTTTCCCCCTGTGAAATGCAGTCTGTAATGTTTCATATTTTTCTTCTTCAGCATTCCAATTTTAGAATGAATGGTCTGTGCTTACCCTTGAGTTCACTTCCTGTCTGTCTTTGTGTCTACCATTTTACTACAGCTGCGTAACCCAGAATCCGAACATCTGTAAACCGAAATATTCAGAAAATTAGAATTTTTTTTTGGTGGACAGATTTTTGGGCTAATGTAAGCAACTTTTGGTTTCAAATTTTTTAAAAACTGGTATGCAAGGAACCGAAAACGCGCAATCTTCAGTTTATCAAGTTTCTGGCCGTGGCTCACAAGGTGCAGTACAGGATGTCCATAAAAGATTGTACCCTTTTCAAAAAAATTATTCTCGGCCCCATGATGTGGTACGAGGATGCTTTCTATCACAAAAGTAAGATAATCTCTGCAAGTTTTTAAGCATACTTTACTTCTTCTTCTTCTTCTTCCTTGTTCGTCCTGAAAAGGACGGTGGTTGCGTTGTGTCTGTTTATGCCTAAGCTGTGATATCTGCACCTTTCGGTTGACACATCCGACTTCTGCACGGCATTTTTTAGGACCGGGTTTGCCTTCCCATTGCGATCCACACTCGCTCAGCCAGACTGCACCGCTGCAGACTGTTTCCAGGACAACCACGTGGAGGTGGAGTGCGGTCTTGACCAGCTCTAATTCGCTGGTCCTGACGCAGGCATTCAAGCTATGAGTCGCTGACTGCGTTCTCTACTGTTGCGTCTTTGGGTCCCAGCATACTTTACAAAGACTCAATATGTGCACCCTTCGTGACGTGACATATCTAGTCGATAGTCCATTTCTTCCCACACTCGAATCAGCATGTCTCCAATGGTCCGCTCTCTCAGCTCCACCAGATGTCGAAGCAATGGTGGGACAAAGACTCTGTTCTTGATGAAGCCCCACAAAAAGAAATCACATGGTGTCATGTCTGGGGACCTCGGAGGCCATCTCAACAACACTGCATCATCAGGACCACTGCGACCGATCCACAGTTGTGGGAGATCTTCATTGAGGTACCCTCTCACTGCTCCATGGTAGTGGGGTGGAGCTCCATCTTGTTGGAAAACGAAATCCTGTGAGTCCTCTTCAAGTTGGGGCATCATCCAATTGTCGAGCATGTCCAGGTACGAGAGTCCAGTAGCGGTTTTTTCCGCAAAGAAAAATGGCTCGTAAAGCTTCCTTCTGGATATGGCACCAAAGACATTTAACTTTGGCGAATCTCTCTTATGCTCAATGACTGCATGAGGGTGTTCTGAACCCCAGATCCGTATGTTGTGTCTGTTGACTCTGCCGCTGATGTGGAAGGTCGCCTCATCACTGAACACGAGCCTCTCCCTGAAATCATCATTCTCAAGCAATTTCTGCATGTTCTTGCTGAAAGCCATGCGAAGTGCTTTGTCTGGTTCAGTGAGTTCCTGCTCAAGTTGCAGCTTGTAAGCCTTCATTCTCAAATGCTTATGAACCACTTTCCATACATTACTGCGGGGCATTTTCAACTCACGACTCGCCCTTCGAACCGACTTCATGAGCTACATATACTCCTGTGGATAACAGTAGGAATAAGAAAAGGAAGCATGTTTCGTTATCGATGATAGCGCAGAAAGTAGAGTTATTGGAGAAGCTTGATCGTGGTGTCTCTGTGCGTCATCTTACAGAAGAATATGGTGTAGGAACTACCACAGTATATGACATAAAGAAACCGAAAGACAAACTGCTGAAGTTTTTACAGGGACAGCGATGACCAAAAACTAATGTCAGATCGGAAAACTTTGCATAGAGCAAAAAATGAAGATCTTGACCATGTTCTAAGGGAATGGATTCGACAACGGCGAAGTGAACGCATGCTGCTGACTGGTTTGTTGGTTGTGAAACAAGCTAAAATATACCATGAAGAACTGAACATTGGAGGTAATCCTCCAACAACGACTCCAAGCTGCAGATGACGATTAGAGCATAGTAGGCTACATTTACAGGTATTTAACAACGTTCATTTTCAAAATTAAAAAAAAATATTTTTCTGAAAAATAAATTCTTCTACAGTTGTACATAATTTAAGTTGGGATAAATTTCTCTACTTTCGGCGATTTTTGGGCGCCATTAACCGATTTTGGAGCTACTTTGGGCGAAAAACAGCCGTCCCCGAGCATTTCGGTTTCTAGGTTACCAACCTGTACTGCAATTGGTTCATCACCGGAGACAGCTTACATTTGCCATACTTTTTTTATTTCATATTATTTGCTGTGTTATTGTAGTTACTTTCATTGCTTTGGTATTTCTGTCTCATTATTTTCCCCCTAAGTGTCCTCCTGTTATTTTCTCATAGCCCTTGTTTCTTGTCTTTGTTAACTGTTTCTGCAAATTAAATGTCGGTAGGTTTCTTCTGTTACTGATAAAGTAGGTCAGTTTGACCAATTTAGTGGTTAATACAGTTAAGCTCTCTTTGTAGTAGCATAATAGCATTAAGCCATCACTTTCCATCAATTGTTTTGTTTTTGTTAAATAGTGCTTTTTATAAAATGAAACCAAAGTAAGCACAATACAAGGCATGATTTGGTAGTTTTATTTATTTTTCTGTAGATCCCACCAAGTTTTTTGGCTGTGAGTTAGGTGCTCAAACCCAATTTGACACTAAAAATGACCGCTACATTGTTAATGGCTCGCATACTGACGAAAAGCTGCAAAACTTGCTGGATGGGTTCATCAAAAAGTTTGTTCTCTGTCCAGAATGTTCAAATCCTGAAACAAACCTGGTATGTATAATAAAGTTTCATACATATAGCTTTTGTTGAAGCATAACATAGAATCTGGTCAAATACAGTGTAGATTTTCTTTAAAGAATTTTTACCATAACATTTTAACCAGAATATACATTTTTCTTGTACATTGGATAAGGTGTACAATAAAAAAAATAAAACTCGAACCATGAGACATTATTTCATCTTTGTTCCTTTTTTTTGGTATTTCGGCACACACTAAAAAAAAAAACACCCAAAGAAAAAAAAAAGTTAGACATAAAAGAGAGCTTACACAATAGAATTGAAATGGAATTACAAGATACCACGTTGTACTGATGGAACAAGAAGTGAGAGGAAAGATAGTGCTTTCAATAGTACACATGCAGAGGAAATCTGCTAATTTCATTGCAAAACATTTATTTTTCTGTAAGAGAAATAGGAGCTGAAAAACACTTAAAGAATGTAATTGGAGACCGATATTAAAGGGATACAGAAGACATTTAACAGATGACACAGAACAGGAAAACGTGGCGTGACTTTGTTGAAGCATGTGCTCCACAGGGAGCTGCAGGGTAATGAAATAATTTTGTTGTTTTTAATCAGTTATAAGGGTGTTTAAAAACAAAAATGAATTTATTACATAACTATATGGGTGTTACTTAAACTATTAGGTGTCTTTCAATTGTGAAGAGAGTTGTGGTTTTTTTTTTAAAATTTGGAACAAAACCGTTTTCTGAGTTGCATTTGCTGAATAATAAAACAGAATCCCCATACATCTTGTAATCAAGTTTTCGGTTTATAGATTCTGCATGGTTTTTTAAAAATTATTTGATTGATTAGGTTGTCCATGTGAAGCGAGGAACTATTCAGCAACGCTGCATTGCTTGTGGCAATATTGGCCCAGTGGACATGAGGCATAAACTCACCACATTTATCCTAAAGAATCCTCCAGACCAGGTGTGTATTTAACCGACTAGAAAGAAATAGCTGAGCTTCAATAAGAGGATATTTGTCAAGAACATTAAGGTTATGTTTAAACGCCAAACTGATTGAGCCATGGAAGCGGGCAGTGGAAATTTAAATAGCTGAATTGTCCACTTCGATTTTGAACTTAAAACAAAGTGATTAATAAATGGTTCTTCTATTTTTTAAGAGTATGTAAATTTGTAAAACATTACACCACAGATGCTGAAAAAAAAAAACGTCATTTGATAATAAAGTACCACAAACTAATTCACCACACATTTTTAAAAACATCAAATGTAATTTTAGTTGACCTTGTTTAGTACTGAGTCTTAACATCAGAATATGTTCTTGATAAAAAGTAGATAGACAGGATTTATTTATTTTTAATTTAAAGCAACTAGTGTATGTGAAAATTGTCTTCGGCAGTTGAGATAAAACCAATTGTTAACAGTACTGGGGTTGAATTTTTGCTTGATATTAGTAATTGTGATTTTAAAATTTTATACTTTTCAAGGAAGCTACTTCTGCTGCTGCTCCAACTCCTAGTAAAAGCAAGAGAAGCAAGAAAGGTGGCAAGAAGGATGATGATGAAAAAGAGAAAGACAGAGCTAGTCCAGAGACCACTCCAACCACAGCACAGGAGCAAATGGCTGCCATGAGAGAGTCTGGCCACATGATGAGTCTACCACCAACAGTATGTCTTTCCATAGCCAATAAAGATCTCTTATTTAGTAGCGAGAATATTTACTTTACCTGTTGATATGATGAGCAGTTTATTTATTTATTTTTGTCAGCTTCAGTCTATTTTGCACAGTAGGCATTGCATTGTGCAGCATAATCTATTATGAGTTTAGTACAGTCATCTCAGACATAAGGGTCTTTTATATTTGGACATGCGCCCTAATATAACCGACTAGGTTGACCGGAACGCGCCTCGCCAAAGTGAGGAAAAACTTTATTTAAAAAGAAAAAATTATGAGTTTAGAATTCACAGTAAGCAGATATTTTCAATGCAGGGAATATATCTTAGGTCACTGTGTCAGGTAGAAGTCTGGAAAAATAGAAGACTACATGTATTTAACTGCTAGGCATATGTTGTGACCACAGTATGTGCTTATTGATTTCAGTTCAATAAAACTAAAGCTATTTTGCTTGATACTGAAGGAATGATGAAATTATGTTGGATTCCCCTTCATGAATATTTGTGACTGAATATTCCAAATCTGACCTTCAGTATTCTTAAAAACTTACTTCTCTTTATCTTAAAAAAAAACTACAAGTACATTTGATTTGTCTGTTATTATAAGTTAGTTTACAACGGGCCAACATTTTTGGTGGCAAGCAGTAGTGTCATATTCCTACAGATTTTTGCAAGTGACAGGATATGTAATTTCTTGTTTAATTTCAGAAGAAGAATGCAGGTAAGGATGATGATGATGACTGGGGAGATGAATTTACTGAAGAAGCAATTAAACAGAGAATGGAAGAATTGTCAGATGCTGCGAAAGGCTTGGCTTTTACAGATGACTTGGAAAAATCTGAAGAGGAACGTCTGAACATGATCTATGAATTGGTTAAGGTACTGTTTTTCTATTTTGGTAATACAGCTATAAATATTTTACCTCTGAAAAATTGCAGACTTAACATTTTCTTATAGAGTTCTTTAATTATAAAACAGGGTTCGTAGCGACCTGGAAAACGGGGAAAAAAAATTCCAGGCCTTGAAAAGCCTGGAAAAATGGCTAAAACCGTTGAATTTCCCACATTGGACCTGGAAAAAAATTACAAATCGAAATTGTCCATTTTTCGGTTATTGGTGGTATTTTTCGTTAAACTTAAGTTACCGTAGAATTTTTACTTCCCTTTGCGCACTAAATCCAAGTCCAGAAGTTTTCGGTGGTTTGTGTTTTCAGCGATTTGCGTTAATGATGTGAACAACACTTTTGAAGTTACATAATCTCAGGTTTACCATTTTTACTGCAACAAATAAAAAATGTTAGCTATTTTTTAAAACCAAATTTCAGTTTTATCATGCTCTAATGTATTTCATTTTTTTCCATGCAGATCAAAAGAGACGACGATGAGCTGACCAAAGCTTGTGCCATCAAGGATCTGTTTTCTGAAGCAGAGAGAGTGGAGGTGACAGATAAAGTGCCTCTAGTCTTGGTAGAGCTACTTCTCAATGAAAAGGCTTTAGCTCAGTTGCAGAAATACAAAAATCTGTTTCTCAGGGTATGTTGGATTGCTTATTTTTATAAATCAGAACTATGTAAAAACTGAAGGCATGAGTAGTATTTCACAATCATATATAACTAAAGATAATACAGAGGCAGATTTATTTACAGTAAGGATTTAAATAATCCTAAGAATTACATTCAGATTAACAATACCTAGATTTTCTGAGTAACGTATATGGCTGGTGTATCATTTGAGATTTATAAAATGAAATAGCTCATGTGAATTGAAATGGTGGAATTATTTCATGGCGTGGAGAATCTTTAGTTCCTTCATTAAGCTCATAAAAGATTCATTCTTTAACTGATACTTACGTAATAAAAAAGAGACGACGATGAGCTGACCAAAGCTTGTGCCATCAAGGATCTGTTTTCTGAAGCAGAGAGAGTGGAGGTGACAGATAAAGTGCAGTTAAGTGAACTTCCAGAGCAAATACGATCCATACAATTATTTTACTAACTGTAATAAAATATATTTGAATGAACTTTTGAGTGGGACACGAAGGTACTATTTGTATAAAAGTTGTGCATTATTGAACAGTGTGGTGGGTTTGATGTTAATACAGTTTGTTGTTAAGAAATCTTAGTGTACTAAATGAGGTCAGCTTTGAAGGTCCCTGAATATAATAAATATTAGAGTAAATTTCCAGGGCACCTTTCTACTACCACCACTATGATCTCATTCAGACTTATTCTAGATAGACTGTAAGATGACTACGTTTGGTGTCTAGGGTTATGAAATGTTAGTGTAAGGTTGCATTAACCAACTGAACATATAAACAATTACACAAATTATTTTATTATCTAATACAACACAACAGTACCACGACAATCACATACGAACTACACTTTAAAAGACTATCTTTAGTAAGTCAGTGGTTGAAAGTTTGGTAAAGTTAATGTTTTTCAATTTATTGTCCTGAATCTGATTTATTTGGAATCAGGACTGACAATCAAAAGTGAAATCATAGAAATTAATTACATCAATCAATTTACACAATGGATCTTCTGACCATAATACACATATTATTATATAAGGGTGTAGTTGTATTGTTTAACTGAGGTGACTTCTAGTATACACTGGTTGATTGTTTATTATCATCATCTCTGCATGTTGTTTGTAAGTTTTTGTGGACACTGATGGAATGTTTATATCACTATTCCCAGTCTCTTATTTTTAATATAATGTTAGTTGAGCGATCAGGTGCCGAACATGCACCTATCTTTGTAATATGATGTAGGACTCTTCCTGCACTTCGCTGAACGACAACCTTCAGCTCCCACTTCTTCAAGAATGATGGTAGTTTACAGTTGTCTCCGAAAAAGGCAAGACTGTGGCATGAATATATCGGCCCACTGTAGTCTGGCACCAGTTATTGACAGCAACCAAAACCCTCTGAAATCAGAAGGATATGCCTCCTTCGTAATCAACAGCCTACAATAATATTCAACAACCAGTACAGGCACATTACAAACAAACATGCAAGATCAGCTCTTTACGACAATCCCTTTCACCAGTTTCTTTTGATGTGACCAGGTATACCAGTATTCCTCTCCCCTAATAGTTACAACGCCTCTGCAATTCCAGCAATAATCTGTTGTCCATACAATAGGATAGGTATTATGCTCCTGATGATAATCATATATAATTTAGTTGGTCTACACCTCTCTGATAGTCTTTCATATGCTGGATCAATCTCTAGACTCTGTTTTGAGTCTGCCATAGACTCACTTACTTACAGTCGTATGTTAGTATCTCACATTCAAATTTTATTTTAAATAAAATGTTAAGAAAATCAATCTTACCACAGATGCAAGGAAATAACACAAGTAAACGATGACTAGGCAATAGAATATGGCACATTTTCGATCTGCCCTATGTCCAGGCTTTTCCTGTGTTAGAAAATTCTCCGCCAGCTCTCATCGATCTTGCTTTACACAAAATTTACTTGAAATGGCAGTGAACAGTCCCCGTTTCGTACCAATATCTACTGCTTTGTCCAATGGGACCATGTTTACATTTATTTTTGAATCTATCGTTTCAAATAACAACTCCCAATATGTTTCCAAGGCAAATATATTTTTAGTTTTAGGTCAACCAATCATACTTCACCTTCCTTCAAAATCCACCCAATCAAATATCCTGTACCTTTTAACCTCATTTACCCAAAGTCGTTTTTTCAAAACATGCCATAAAAAATTATAAGCAGGCATGATCTTTACTTGACAGTCTGGTCGGATCCACTATAGTATTATGGCTATAATTAGTTAATTAATGGACTATTTGCGTAACTATTACCATATTCTTTGTCAACAAGTCCTAAGGTACACGAATATACAATTTATATGGGACTAGTTGGCTTGGTTCAGAAGTACAGAGTTTTTTTTTTTTTCTATGTTAGTGTTTTTATTTTTAGTCTACTACACGTTCAATTCTTTTCCATGTGCTGTCTTCTCTATTTACGTGATAATTACGTCCTTTGAAATAAGAGCTAAGGTTGTTTTTCTGACATGAGTTGTCTACATGTTCTAACTTTTTCCTCGTATTTTGGGGAAACCCCTAAGGCAAGGCTTTCCCTGTGCTGGTATTGGCTTTTAGTTTAAAATCAATGCGAAACGAATTAGCATTTCATCTATCCTTTCCCCTCCTCGTTCCACAATGCATTTTAGGCACATATTTTCTTAGAACTAGGAAAAGTGATTATGTCAAAGACGAATTTGAAAAATTGGGTACCGTTTTGTTCGGCTATTTGTTAGCAATAATAATCTGAAGGCGTAGGCGATACCAACAGTTCTAGCAGAAAATTCTTTTATACTTTCTTATTTTGCCTTTATGCCCTATATTGTTATATATTAATTTAGATATTGTATTTAGAAATTCACTACAAACAGCAGGGAGTTGATTGTATTATTTAGTATTTGCTTGTCTGTAGTTTTGTGCCCAGAATCAGAAGGCCCAGAAAGCTTTACTTGGTGGATTGGAAATTTTGCTGTGCAAGGAGTATCCTGAGCTCAAGCCCAAGACTAGCCATATTTTAAAAGTGCTGTATGATCTTGACATTCTGGAAGAAGCTGTCATTCTTGACTGGGGCAAACAGGTAGGTAGATATCATGAAATGCCTGTGATCACTGTATGTGGCCATTAATTTGATACCTATTAAGAAAGTCTAATTTCACATGATTAAGTTAGTAGGTGCCCTTTGGCTACATTTGAAAGTTTATTACATTAGTTGTTGGTGCTGCATCCTTTTGTTATTTGTGGCTCCTGTTTGTATTACCCGGTGGTTCCCAAATCTTTGGGGGTGGGGGGGAATTGGTAACACTCAATCGAAGTGTCAAAATTATTAAATTAATGGAACCTTTACAATGAAATATTACTATGGCAGCTGGTTGTGTCCAGTCTCCTTGATTTAAATGATAAACTGAATGATATTCAGATTTGCCAGAAAACTTAAATTAATTTAAGCTAAAGATGTTGTAACTGGAATCATGACAAAGCTAAAATGTGACTTAATCGCTATAAACTGCAATAATTTTGAGTTTGAAAACAGAAAAAAATTGGAGGCAAAAGTTAGCTGTCATATTCTGATTTTGAAACATATTGTTCTAATCATTAAGCCATGAAGAAAATTTAGAAATTACATTTCACAAGGGGGTGCTGGGTAGTTGGGAATGACTGGTTATATCTTTAGAGTTTTCACAAGGCTCAGTCTGCTTAACCCTTTTTCATCGTCATTACCCTTTAGCTCCCTCGTTTGTCACTTTAATAACATTATTTGTCAGGTAAGCAGTGGATTAGTCCAGGAGGTGGAGCAAGTTTGATTTGAAAATGAATGGATGTTATTTTTTAAATTCTTTCCGGAGTTAAAAGTTGTATCTCTGTGTTCTTTGGGTAATAAAAAGAATGGGTAACGATTATAATACTGGTAATGGCATTATATTTTAAAATAATAATGTATGATTATAGCTACAGAGAATATGGAAAATCAAAATTGCCTTAATGATAGTTCATGGCACATCCTTGACAACTGATGTGTCAGTAGCAGTTTTATCATCATCATCTCAACCCGTAACCCGTCATGGGTCGTTGGGGTGTAATGGTGGAAGCATCAGCAGACAGGGTATTCCACTGCTCTCTATCCCCAGCAATGCGTACAGGTGTGGAGAAACTGTGCCTTGCCCATTCTTTGATGTTATCAGCCCAGGATTTTCTTTGCCTTCCTCTTCTCCATTTACCCTTGACTGTTCCCTGGAGGATCGTTTTCGAAAGGGAGCCATGACGAGTTACACGCCCAAACCAGGCAAGCTTTCGACATTTCACTACTGACAAAAGTGGTTCTTGGTGGCCTGCATACGTGTTTATTTTCTCTCTAACATAGACATTTGTTTTGTGCTCTTTATAGCAAATGCGCAAAATTCTTCTATAACATTTATACTCGAAAGCCTGAATCCTTTGCTCCGTTTCTGCAGTGAGTGTCCAGCCCTCACACCCATACAAGAGAATAGATAATACAAGTGATCTGTATAACTTGATCACAGAAAACTGATGTTACTTTTCCAGATCACATTCAGCCTTGTCATGGCAGCTGAGGCCATCTCAAGTCTTGTCTTGATTTCTTTACTTGATCTTCCATCACTACATATAGTAGACCCCAGATATTTAAAGGTGTTCACTTCTAACTTTTGACCATTTAACGTAAAGTTGGTCGGAACATGTTTCTTATGGCTATTCACCATATGTTGCTTTTTTCTATATTAATTTCCGTCCCATACGTTCTTTTTACTTTCTCCAGTCTAGAGTTTTATAAGAAATGCATAATACTTTTTGCCTATTTGAAGGTTTTTAATGTTTCTTGTACTCCTATTGATGTCTGTAATGATAATTTCAGCCTTCAAAGAAATATGTAAGTAAAGATGGAAGTGCACAGATCTTAAAAGAGGCACAAGCTTTTCTCACTTGGCTGGAGCAGGCAGAAGAGGAGTCTGATGAAGAGGAGGAGGATGGTGAGGTAAGTTCATGAACTATGCAGATTTATAGCTTAAAAAGCCACACTTAAACCTGATATAACGCGGGATTGCTTTTTACGTTTAGGTTGGACCCCAATTAAGGTGATTGCCCCCTTGTTGCGTTGTTCAAATTTTAATTTAGACATAACATTTGGGTGAAATCTTTAATTTTAACATCTAAAATAAATGATGTACATGATTGATATATCTTTTACTTATTTTCACTCATTCATGTGTGTCAATAGTTGTTTTTACTTATGCTAGACGTCCTCCAGGTTAATGATTTCTGTCAAGTATTGATAAATTTGGTACTTATAACATTATACCAATGTTTGGACCAAGCCTTCCACATTCTGTCAGATCTGTGGTGTATTTCTTAGCTCTCATGTTAACTGGATAGTAGTTACTAGTCTCGCATTTTCCTTTCTTTGTCCCTGAAATCTAACCCAGAATGAAAGAGTTCCTACCCTATGTTCATTACATGGGTACATGCAACTTTTTGATCTTTAATATACCCTTATGCACAAGGAAAAAGAAATGATACTTTCATTGACATTGGTAGTGTCTGATTCTGTTTACAGTTGCTTTAAGACTGGCTTATGATGGCAAAAGTGGCACACTTTCTAGTAGCTTGAGATTTTCAAAGTGGCATTCTTCAAAGCAACTAATTTTCAGATCAAACCAATCTTTTAGCTTTAAAATCTGATAATCCAAGAGTTGTTTTTAAAAAAAAATTAATGGCAACATATAACAGTCGTCTTAGTCCCCATATGCCTGCCGTTTCTATGCAGTCTATAATGTCTGTTTTTCTTGTTAATGTAGGTTAGAATTATAGAGGGCACAAAAAAACATGGTCTGCCGAAAAAGCAAGAAAGAGAAAAAGCTGAGTAATGGAATAAAAAAAAAATTTGTTCCTGGTTTGTACCTGACAGTTTTATATTGGATAGGAAAAGGTTTTGAAGATGAAGTATATGTTTACAATATAATTTTGCCTATTATTCATTAAGGTGTTTACAGTAAAATATGTGTTAAAAATTTTAATTTACTTCTTATTAATTTTATAATTCTTTTCTACACAGATCATCTATTCCAACACGCAAAAGGTGGGTGAGATTACTGTGGAGCCAGTCAAGACTCCTACTACAGCTCCAAATACCCAGGCTGTCAATGGCACCAAAAAAGCCGTCAATACTCCTGCTGCAGATGATGATGAAGATGACATTGACATTGATGACATCTAAAGTTTGCATACTAACACTTTTCTTAGACATTGCTGGATTAGATAAGTGTTATAAGGATTTGATTTGCATAGAGATTTAAAAAGTTTATTCAGTATTGTGCTAAGCTCATCCACATATTGATTGAATATTTGGGTATAGGGGGAAGAGTTACATATTCCAGTGATCAGTAGATTTAGGTTTTAACTCATTCTAACCCAGGCAGTTTTCCAATTTTACTCGGACCCCAAAATGGAGGCATTTTTATATTATTATTTTTTACATGTCATGTTTTAAAAACAGGCAGTAGTCATATATATTAATTTAGCAGATATATGTATTATGCATCAAACTTTAGGAAATTAGCTGAAGAATGTTGTGAAACAATGTTGAGCTCTTATGTGATGTTGTAGTAATTGTTTTATGTCTTGCGAAGTGTTGAAACAATAACAAATTAAAACAAAATATTAATTAAAATTGTGCATTAATATTTCAGCTCTACATAATCCCTTGGCGGTTAAAGCCCGGAATCGAAAGTATATCCAGTTGAAAATTAATCCAAGAAGTTTGATTATAAACAAATGAAAATTATAATTTTTATTTTTTTGTTTTTGATGAAGTCACATATTGCTGAACTGGCATCTCACACATTCCTGTCCCACACAATTAATTTATTACTTAAAAGTATCAAATTTTTTAAACATCTTTATCGGAATCGAAAATAGGTTATTATCAATATCGCTAAAATTCATTTAGAAATAATCTTTTGTGGTTCATCTGTTAACAGTTTATGACTTATTTATGAGACTACGCTACTTGTAAACAAAAAGCCTCGTGACATCATTAATTGATAAATGTATGCAAAAATTAAGCACCAGAATACTTATTTTGCTATTAGTTCAAAACACGTGGTCCACAGGAAGTGTTTACATATCAGGCGGGTGTGCCACGCAGCCCATTGGTAGCTCTATAGCAGTGGATGTAAAGCACAAAATTTCAGCATCACAAATATTTTTCACATTCACTCGTGTTCTGGATGTAATGCAATGATTTAAAGCCAGGTATTTTCTAATTTTCCATTCATATTCGACATATGCCATGCTAGCGCAGGATGCACCCGTGGGTAAAAGTAAAGGCCAAACTGGAGCACCATACGGCTCGTGGGTTAGAATGAGTTAAAGCAGTTAACTTATTTCAGTACAACTTAAGTGGAGATCCAGAGATTTGAATTTGTGGATTGTATTTTTCGATCTCTGACAGAAAATCAGGGACCTCAAGTATGTAAGCCACCTTTCTTTGCTGTTTCCTCTATTCCTGTCAAAATATTTGTCTTGTCACATGTTTAGAAATGTTTATTAAAATGAAAAATAATCATCACATTGGTTTCAGATGTCATATTTTAATGAAACCAGGACAATGTTGTTATAATTTTTTTTTTTTTTTAATTGGCACTAATATTAGTGCCAGATAGCCAGCCAGTCATGAAGTGAAAATATAATTGTGAATTTCTCACTTGATAAGTGCAATGTTTTAATCTTTCAGGTTTGTAAATTTGCTGTTATTTCTTACATTTTGTTTCTAGTTCTTTCATTCTTGTGGCTTTTATGAGATCTTTGTGCTTATTATTATGCATCATCAGCGGCTTTATAGCTGAAGACTTCGTCATTCAATATTGCCGCCATGAACATTTGTCAAAATTATCACAAAAACATCTTTTCATACTGAACATTAAACACCAATGGCAAGTGGGATGACCAAGGAGCATATCAAATTGAACTTGTGAAAACCCATTAAAAGTAAGATCATGTTTTGTGTACATCATCATTATCGTGTTAAATGATTTCACTAATTGCTTCATAATAGTCTGTATTTTTGTACACAAGTTCAGGGTTAATCCATAGCATCATGAATTAATGAAAAGCCTCTAGTGTGTAAAGGCAGGAGTTTTATAAAGAAAATTGATACTAAGAAGATTGCTGATGGGCACAGAAATGTTATTCTATAGAAATTTGAGAATTTCAAATAACTTATCGTGATGTCCTGATAGAGGGTAGCATGTGGCTTATTACGTACATCAGATGATAAAGGCGGTTAACTTTTAACATACTTGCAAAGATCGATGAAATACACTGTGATGAAAGAAAAAAGTGATGAAGATAAGTGAAAATGTGGAACAGTAATAACATAGCATGGAAGGTAGTCAGCAGGGGTACTGATAAAAAATTAGTCGGTTTAACACTTCAAAAAAATGGCAGGGAGTGGGGATTTAAAAGGGGCACAGTTGAAAATAAATGCTTCAGACAATAATTCATTACTGCAGCAGTTAAGCTGTCTAAATTTTAATCCATATATTGCTACAGTGGCTAGACACAGACCTAATCGTACGGGACTGTGTGACACTGTTCAATATAGGATATTTTTACATACAGTATTATGTTTATAATAATGATTCCTGGGGAAAGCTACAAAAGGATAAAAAATATAAACTTACATTCACATTATTTTTTTTAAATATTACTCAGATTTGTATTTATGTTGTCATATGCATAAGACATGTAAATACAGCACATAGGAAAATTGTTCTATTAGCTAAATTTGAACAATGTTACAAATATTATTAAATAATAAAATGATATTCATCTGATTTTAATAGTTAAAACTACCTTGCTATATATCTGCTGCTTCATAAAAAAATACAGAATCTTTTCTGCCATAGATTCGGGGTTTTTGGAATGTCAGAGTTAAATTAGCTTTTACTATTCGGTTTTGAAGAAGTTCACACCTTAACCTTGCTTTCTTGTTTTCCTGAACTTAGGGTTATGGTTATTATTATTTGTATTATCTTCTTCGACCTGTTATCTCTTCATTCTGCATTTGGCCAGTGGTACTTTATTGCAGTGTCACTTCAACACATGTCTGCATGTGGCTTGTAAGCCAATGCACTTGTCAGTACACAGTATCCACGAATATCTCTGCTTGTTAACACAACCCTATAGAGAGAAATCTGTTTAAAAAAAAGCAAGAACCTTTTATCCAACTGTTTTGTGTATGCTAGTTTTGTCAGATTTGAAAATTGAACAGACAATGTGTGAGGAAAAAAAGGGAAAAATTGCCCACTTTTGGGAGCAGCTCTTTTGCTGGATGTTAATTTTAATTGGTTGTCTTCTATATGGATTCTGGTTTATTTCTGGTGATTGCAAACTTGAGTTATATAACTTATAACTGTTGGCCATTTTTATTGCTAATGTTTAATCTTGAGGTTCTGGGATTTTGTTCTATTATTTTCTCTCTATTGGTAATTTAAGTAGACATAAGCTGCCCGATTCCCCATACTTGTAACTTGGTCAGCACTGATTTGAACATTTCAGTCCCCAAATATTTTTTTGTTCTTGAAGTTTGCAGTTAATGTCTGATGTTATTGCAAAATCTAATGGTAGTCATGAAATTAGCTCGTATACTAAGAGTTAAAGCAGTGTAGTCCTGAAATCTTTCTTAAAAAGTCAAGTCACTAATAAAAAAACATGAACTTGAGTAGAGTCGCTAATTAATAAATAAATAAAAACTTGAGTTTGACTTTGAGTCATCAGGTTGTAGTCGCCATCACTGACTCGCATCACTATCAGGTCTAAAACATCACCATTGTAAATATCAATAGTTTTTTAACTGATAATGTATTAAGTGACTTGAAACAGTTCACACCAGTTAAGGTAATTTATGTTAAAAAGAAACATACACCACGATCATATAAAAACAGTGATTTCACTCACAGACTACAAATAACACAGCTTGTTTACTCTATGAGAGCTCTGGTAAATACATGGCTCGCTTGCTCCAAACACGGCTCGTGGGCTATTGAAGTAGCCATCGATTAGATAACGAATCCTCTTTACTATCGCATTGAGAAAATATGGCAAGTGTTTAAACTTGCTTTCTATTCATGTATTGTTAGGGTGACCATATTATTTTTTTAAAAGGACATTTTCTGATTTTTTTAATCAAAAGGAGGACACATTAATTTCACTAATTGAATACATTTATGTAAAGAATCATGATAAACAGTACAGAGATACTTAAACGAAATAAAAAATCTTCATAAAATGCGTTTTCATAATTTTTCCATCAAGTATTATTTTTTCAACATCACTAAATATTCAGTCTTTAATATTGTACTTTTCACTTTACATTATTGTTCTCAGTAAGTCTGAATTTCTAACAATACTCATGGGACAGTGTACATAGAACATTCTGATAATTGTATTGAACTTTTATTAATACTAGGTACCACAAAGTGATTTTTGTTTGCACAGAAACACCAGAGAAAACAATGCAGTTTGGAAGCTCTTGGAAAACCATGAAATTTGTACTTTATTTTTTTAAATCGGACAAAAAATAAAAAAGTTACGATATTTTTAAAAGTGTAGAAAAGTTGCATCACACCAACTTCAGAGTGCTCCCGTTTTCTTGAATATAATCTTACAACCTTCTCTGACAAACGGCATACAGTCTGCAATACACTGATCACATAAAGAAAACTATAGGGCTACAACATGAATAATTATCAATATATACACTATACATATATATATATACAATATATAGACAATATATACGCTGGAGCTGGGTTGGTCATTTCCTCAGAAGAGACCCCGATGCCATCACAAGAACAGCTATGCTTTGGACTCCTGAAGGAAAACGAAAGAGAGGCCGACCAAAAACAACCTGGCGGAGGACTGTGGAGGCTGAGATGCAAAGAATGAACCAGAGTTGGGGCACTGTATGAAGGATGGCCACCGATCGAGCAAAGTGGAATCAATTTGTTGTTGCCCTACAAGACGCCACTAGGCGTGATGGCCACTGACTGCTTTGACGGTCGGCGGCTAAGGATCAAAGAAGAATATTTGAGACCAAAAATTGCAAATCTGAAAAACACATTACCAAAAAATGTAGTATTTTGCATGAATGTCAATTTTCACAACATCATATTTCAAAAATTGTAAAAGGTACAAGCTTTAAACATGTACATATTAATCTGCATGCTACACAAATACAACCCAATTTTTTTTCAGAGGATTTGAAGCATCTGTTTGTTCTTGTATAATTTTTTAAAATGTGTCCAGAGGCCAATTTGTCGTAGGGGAAGAAAAAAAATGTGAAAATGATTTTTTTTTTTAAGATACTGTCCATATTTCATAAAAAATCATTTGTAGTTAATAATTAACAACATATAAATGCTATTTTTCGTTAAACAACTGGTTATTAGCATTTAAAAAGACATTTTAAACTGGAGGAGAATGATCATGGTGCACTCTAGTTCCTGCGAGAAGGCAATGATGAAGCCTCAAAACCTAAATGCTTCAGAAGTCCAAAATACAATTCTTTGATATTTCCTGATAGTTTAACGTCCTTATCATTCAATATTAATTTTCTGTATCTTAACTGAGCCTTAAGATTTCTAAGGGCATTTCGTCATTTACAAATTTTATCCACATCCTCCTTTGTGAAAATATGGGCCTAACACCATATTCCCAATGGGCGTGTAACGGGATCCTTTACCTTTTCTTTTTTATTACTATTATATATATATATATAGCTACCGCGGCTCCTATTTTATGAGAGCTGTTTATATATATATATATAAATATTTCTTATTTTCGGGGAATTTTAAGACTTATCAACTGTTGGCTGCGAATCCGGACATTTCAGTACAGCATCAGCTGCTTTAATTATGGCATTTTCCGGTCTCCTAGCCTTGACTCAATATGTCAGCAATTGGCTTTGGCCTTGCGATAACCTTCGCTTTTGAGATCATAATTTGCCCTATTATGTTGAAAAATAAACCTTCATTCAATTACACATTAATCAAAACATGCATTTTTTATTCAGATTGGTAACTGTAAAGTTTACATTTGAAGTTCAAAACATTGTTAATAAGTGATATACTTACGTATAGTCATCTTCAAATCAGAAGATGTGATGAAGTTTGAACACGAACCAACATAAGTGGCATGCTGGTCGATGTAACAGCCTCGCTCTCCATTTTTCGCTAAAATTCTTGGCTGAGAGAGCATTACTCAAAGTCAATTCGCTCCACCAGCAAATATCAGAAGTCTTTGATATTTTACAGGAATAAATAAAAATGGCTCCCAAATCTTCTCATACCATGCAAGGAATTATAACACCACTTAGAATGTCAAATCTTGTAAAATTTCAACTTCACTTTGAGAAATCAACATCTTCCACTTTGTTTTCTACAGCTTGCATTATACGAAATTAAAGCTATGCATCTGCCCCACCTAATGGTGAAAACCGCATGCAAATCAGAGGTCTGCTGGTCAAGCGAAACCCGTTTGAATGAAGCGGGCTGAGGCAGAAACGATCAGAGTTGGCAGCGCGCACGGGCCAACTACGTGTAACGTTGCTGTTTGTTTTTATTAGTAAAAAAATACTTCAATAACTTTTATTATTCGGGAATTAATACATTTCAAAAGAGAAGAAGATAAAGAGTATCGTGATATAAATTTTATTGCAATCCGCTTAATAGCAAAGGGACAGTGACGACTTAAACTTGACGAATTTCCATCAGTTTTCTCCACTTTCGTCCGTTTTCAACAGCACGAAGCGGGCACTTTGTGGTATCTATTAATACATTAAACAGTGAATCGGTTTCTGTCCTTTGTCCACTGACTTTCTATTAAAGAAAAAAGCCTCTCCATATTAGCATTATGTCTTGGAACAGCAAAAAAATATTGTGCAATTAGCAGTAATTCATTAACTCTGTCACGGATTGCCTTCCCTCCTTTGCTGTAGTGGTCCAACAGTGGCCAAAACTCAAGAGTATCTAAATGGGTCGTCAAAGGTGTCTACCTTCGCACAAGATTACTCTTGGCAGAGATGTAGATAGAAGAGTAATGACGCTTCTACCTTAGGGGAGAATTCACAAGATAATTCAGAAGTCAAGAACAATGCTGCTTAGCGCTGAACATTTGTTAACTTATATCTGTCCGTTGCCTTTTGTGAAGGATTTAAGCAATGGTTTTTAGCCCGTTCAAGCCCCCAGCTGAGTTAATTCAGCGAATGTCCTCTTATAATGGTATACCTCTGTTTAGAGGTAGATATATGTCTTAATGTATATATGTGTATTAAATATTCTGGCTCATACGTTTCCTTTCATATGTGTAATAACTGAATAAACAACTATTGATTAGTTTTAAAACAACAGGTACAATTTAATAATCAATTAGTATTAACAGTTTAAAACAAATGAAATGCTGGTGAATTTTATATTGGAATCTAATTTTCTCGTCACAGAGATTTAGGGTGAGGATATAGTTCAGAAAATTATGTCCGGTTGCTGTTGCCTTTTTTATAAACACTTAACTGATATAAGGGGTCCTGCAGCTGCGGTTTTCGTCACTTCTTGGTGTTGAAGGCACTTCTTCACACAACTTGTCCGATTTAGGCGGTTGGTGTGGATTCCCTGCTTTTCACTCACAACTAGCTTCTTTCCACGAACTTTTTAGACAAAATAGAAAAACAAATGCCTCTGCTAAGTACATTTGTGGGTTGCCAATTAACAGGCACATTCTCGCTGTCCACCCACCAATGTTAAATCTCTCAGAAGAATTAAATTCCCGCGTACACAGGGAAGATGATAAAAAATCACCAATATTCTTCCGGGTATTAAACTGGGGAAATGTGTCTGGACGGCATGAATAATGAGTTGCCTGAGCTACAGTTAACAAAGTGCCTATATCTCAAAATATTATACACTGTATTCACGTGTGATGTAATCATCAGTCATCACTGCTCCATTCGGAGTCTGGGGTCACCTCTGCTGTCGATTTTTCACACAACTAGCCAGACGAAATCACCAGTGCTTGCTGTAGTGGTTTATGAAGTAAAGTCCTGGTCGCTTAAGTTTTTCAGAGTTTGTATTTATAAAGGCCCAGGTGGTTAGATTGATTCAGTTAAGCGTATCACCCGCTGAGGTCAGTAATTACCCTGGGAGAACATAACCAGTCTGTCTAGGATCGGCTTAGAGCACAATGTAAAAGATATAGTCCCATAGCAGATACTTCCGTAGGGGAGTTGGGTGTTAAAGACTTCACTCTACTGATCCAACATAGAGAGTAAAAAGAATGAGATGGCATGATTTATGCCAAATAAAAGCGATTGGTGAGAAAAATGAAGAAAAAGACATTATACTGCTGTAGGGCTGAAGGTGTTAGAGATCACACAAAAGAGCATGTTCAGACGTACCGTGACACTCTACATTTCTTGATTGTTCAAAGAATTTGGTCCACTTTTTATGTGCCAGTAATTCAATAACAGTATTATCATTCAGATTATATTATTACTTACTCAACGAACAACAAGAATAAAACTCAAATTTCAGTCGATTGATGTAGATTGAGGTTAGTTGTGTCAAAGTTCAAAGTAGAATAAATAATGATGGATACCGGAGTTGCCATAAACAGTAAGCACTTGACAAAAGCTAACGCTACGCGCCATCCACATGTGACCGAAAAGTGAAGCTGCTTGCTAATGAAGATTGGAACTGGACACACAGAGCGAAAACTTACTTACTTACTTAGTCGTTCCCCTTCTACCGTGAGGTGTAGAGGTACACAGAGCGAAAAGCGATGTTAAAAATGTAATATCGGAAGTGGAAACTGTACTCAATTGCCGATGTAATTGGTCGGGTAGTCAACTTCAGAATTCTAAATTTAACGCTACGCTGTTAATAAAGAAAATCTCCCATTTTTCGTGGGGTACTGCCCGAGTGAAGAAAAAAACGTCCAATCACTGGAAATGCGGACAAAACAGAGAATTCAAACAAATGTGTGCGGACAGCAATTTTTACCCCCAAAATGAGGACGTGTCCGCATAAATGATGACGTATGGTAACTCTACGTGTTGTTGGATTATAGCATACGAGAAGTAAAGGTAAACGATAATAAACATGTAATATGGTTGAGGATTCAGTGGTACTCGGTTAATGATTTGGTAATTTGTTGCTATTTTAATGGGTAGGGTGAATCTTACAAAGAAAAGATCGCATTCCTATCTCATGCAGTTCACGAATATGTTTTATTAGCGAGCTCAAGAGTTTTCTTAGGGAATGTGGAAACGGTACCTTTGATCTTTAGGGAAAACACGATTGAAAATACTGGAGGGAGAGGTCTTGTCAGAAATGTCCCCTAGTTTAAAAAGTTGTCCCCTCACCCACCCCACAGTTGCCTAAAGATCTACCAAATAATCCACTGGGGATCTACCGGTTTATCAGGATCAGCTAGTTGCCTACTCCTGCCCTAGAGTATAGGCTTACTTTGGTTGTCTTGTCTGTTTTTCTAACAAAGCTTAGTTACCTTTTTCTTCAGCCAAGTATTTACTTACTTAGTCGTTCCCTTCTACCATGAGGTGTAGAGGTTTGGAAGGGAGAGCGCCAGACTATCCTATCGGCTGTCTTCCTCCTGCCCTGGTTCCATTCTAGTCCTCGGACCTTCAAAGATTGTCTAATGTTGTCCTCACAGCGGACTCTGGGTCATCTTGGGGGTCTGGATCCCTGGCTCTTTGTTTCCCATGCTTGTCGTGGTAGCCAATCTTCTCCCATTCTGCAGACATGGCCAAACCATCTTAGCTGGGACTGTTCTACGCCAAGTATTTACACAAACAGCAATGGCAAAAGGTTATACGTTCAGTTTTATTGATATTTCAGTATTAATCGATTTGCCGACAACTTTATGTTGACACAATGTGAGGCAATTACAGACTTGCGCCACAGACATGAACCTTGTAGGAAAATATGCCACTAATATTTGACATGCACAGTTTATAAATATCTCACAAATGCTGCCAATAAGCAAACATACACACACAGAGCAAGAGACCATAGTAGACATTACACGTCACTATACATATTTTTAATTCATTAAATGCAGCCTATGAAAAAGTTCACAGTAGCCTATTGAATCATGGACCAATGCATCAAAGTCTTGGTTACAAAAATAGAAACGCTGAAACAGGAACACATTAACAGTGACATTCAGTTTTTATTTAAATATTTGACAATTTTTAAAAGGAACATAAATGTGAACTTTTTTTAAAAAAAACTGCCAGAATTTGTGACTGACCCCAATTTACACGCACACACACCTCTGTTGGAATGCCATCTGAACCAGCTGCTTTTCCATCTTTCAGAAGCTTTATGGCTTACTTTATTTCTTCCCGACTTTGTCGTTCACAGTTGATTTGTAGCTCCACTTCTGCTGGATGGATGTCTGGGGGATTTGTTGAAGCTGATCCATCAAGAAGTTTCTCAAAATGTTCTGTCCATCTTATCATTTGTTGTATATTATTAAGTAATCTTCCATTCTTAATGGACTATAGCCTCTTTGATGAGGCCATTTGCTTGCCTATATTTCCCTGTTAGCTTCTTTGTGTTGTTGTACAGGTCCCTCATATTTCCTTTGGCTGCAGCAAAGCTTCCCTTAACATCATCATCTTTCCTTTTTGTACCCTTTGGAACATAGGGCAGAAACAGCTGCTCTCCATCAATTTCTATTCTGGGCTGTCTTTTTCAGCTGTGCCCAAGTCATTCCAATTTCCCTAGCCTCCTCTTCAAGAGTTTTTCTCCAAGTTCTATTCCCACTCTTCTTTTCCCCTGTGGATTCCAGTCAAGGGCAATTCTGGCTGTGCTTGATTTTTCTCTTTTGGGTGTATGTCCAATCCATTCCCACTTTCTTACCTCAATTTCTGTTTGTATTGGCTGTTGCCCGCATCTTTTCCTTAGCTCCATATTATATGGAGGATCCATCAGAGACATCTATTTACAAATGTCTGTAGCTTGGAGGTGACACATGCCATGTCTCTGAGCCATACAGCAAGACGGACTTCACATTTGAGTTAAAGATTCTGATTTTGTTCTCTCTGAATATCGCTGAGGAGTCTGAGGTTCAAGCTCTAGAGCAAGCTGCAAATATGATTTATAACACCAACTCTGACTGCCACTAGGTAGTCATCCTCACAGATGCACTGTCTGTCCTGCAAGCTCTCAAGGGTGGTAAACTCCCGCATCTGAGAAATGAACTAAACAAGGTAGCTGCCAAAAAGAGAACCATACTTCAGTGGGTACCATCTCATTGTGGTGTACCCGGAAATGAAAAGGCAGATAAACTTGCAAAAAAGGGAGGAGAATGTGAACAAGAAGATAATGAAGTCACATACTTTGAGAAAAAGAGAGCTATCCAGACTATCAGAAGAGAACAGAACCAACCCAAAGACGACTATCACACTCTCGACCGGCAGGGACAGATAACTATTTTTCGACTCAGGACAGGGCATAACAAACTGAATAAACACATGCACAAGCTACGATTGTCTGCTTCACCACTGTGCACATGTGGATTAAACGAACAAACTGCTGAGCATGTTCTACAGGACTGTCCTCTGTATGACCAGTTAAGAAAGATATACTGGCCCAATGACTCAACACTAAACTCAAAGCTATATGGAGTTAAAGAGGAACTTCAAACAACAGTCGAATTCATCATGAGAACTCGTCTGACGGTGTAATCATCAAAGATGCGATCGCAAGAAGAAGAAGAAGCTGAGGAGTTCCATATTGGTCGAAGGGCATTAAAAGTGCATCTGGCTTTATTTAAATTCATTAAAATCATCCTCTTGTCTATTTTGATGTTTCTTCTTACTTCTTTGCTTCTGTGTACACTTCATGAGCCTTGGCTTTAGATTTTCTGGTTTTGCTTATGTTAAATTTTGCTTTCTTTCGTGAAATGACACTCAGCCAAGGGGTGCAAAATTGGCTGAGCGTCCTTTCACGATGCACTGTCACAGCATGGCGATGGCGCCGTTTGGTTGGTCCTAACATCAACAGCACACAACAGAAGTGGAATCTGACTAAACAGCTTGATGATCTAGATTTTACAGATGACTTGGCACTTCTGTCCCATGATCAGATGCAAGACAATGAAAATACTCAATTAGAGGTCACAACAAGTGGGTCTGAAAATACACAGGGAACAGACAAAGATAATGAGAAGAAATTATAACAAGGTTGAACTTGAAGAAACACCACTACAAGATGTAGAATCATACACATATCTTGACAGCAATATAGACAAGTTGGAAGGACAGACAGTGATATCAAAATAAGAATACAAAAAGCAAGAGAAACATGGAGATCAAGAGAAATCAAATCTACAAAAATAAGAATCTTCAGCTCAAATGTTAAGTCAGTCCTACTGTATGGCTCTGAAAACATTGAGAACAATAAAAACAACCAAAAAGCTACAGACATCCATAAATTGGTGCTTGCATAGAATAGAAGGATTGAAATGGTATGACAAAGTCACAAATTTGGAACTGATGACAAGAACCAGACAAATGCCAGTTGAACAAGAGATAAGAAGATGCTGGCGATGGATAAGACACATTGAGGAAACCTGTTGATAGCATTACAAGACAGTCCTTGTTCTGCATTCGCTAGGGAAAGAGAGGCGGAGGTAGACCAAGATACAGAAGTAAAAATGATGAGGAAAACATGGAAAGAACTTGAGCTAAGGGCACATGACAGGACTTGGCATGTGTTTGGTGAAGGCTTCTTGGGGATTGAGTGATCCTCATAAAATAATACTGTTTAGAGATAACAATTATGTTCGATGGAATAGAGCAGTTGATGTATAACTGAGATACGAACTGCTGTTATTGGAGTATATAGCGTGTTAAGTGTGAAAAATGCTTTGCTGGTGTATTGGTAGGCAAACTGTTTATGTGGTGTGGAAGGCTTTTCCCTAGCTCAGCTCTGGAGTAGACTAACCTATTTTTAGTACAGGTTGATCCCAGGTTTGGGTAGTCCTGATGGGTACAATTGTTGTCTCTTACTTCGGGTTTGAAACAAGGACGGATGTACAAAGTTGTGGTATTGTTTGTTTGAATAAAGAGGCAGCCTGATTTGACATTTGAGGAGTCCTTTTTTAGATAGTATTTTGGGTTCTTTCTTGTTTGTATGTGATATTCGTGTGACAGGAAGATTAGATGTAGTCCTTGTATATGTATGAAGTGCAGTCTGTTTTTGGTGGAGGCAGGGATCAGTCTCCTAGTTGTTTTTTTTTTTTGGGGGGGGGGGGGGGGTTGTAGTCGATATATTGGTATATGTGAGAGGTAGACTTAAAGTTTAATGTCTGAGTCTAATATGCGTTTTATTTTATTTTGATCAGTTGGTACTTCTTTTGAGTTAAACATTTAAGTACAGCACATGGGAGTGGCATGTTAAATCGATCATCACGCCTAAAACTATTTGTGTTCTGGTACACTTTCTATTGGTAGCAACCCTTCATGTTGCTGTACCGATCATTTTGTGAAGTTGAGTTTCTGTGGTAATTATCAACATCGATTTAATATTTGCTGTATTTATTGACATGATTAATATTGCTTCATTTGATTGAATTGCCCATGGTATTTTGAACAGAATCGACATCATTGCACTCCGGGCAAACCCATAGGAGCTCAGTCTCCCTCAGCGAAGAGTGAATGCTAACTGTAGCTCGCTGGTTATAAACACGACAGATGCACCCTCTCATATGTCCATCTCTGCTAACCTGACGTTTGATACCAAATTCCAAGTCTTAACCTTGATGATTCATCTGTTGCAGTGTCATTCTCTAACAGGTGATCATTAATTGTTCTCAGTATCTCTCCCTTATCCATATCCAGTGTTCCCACTGTTGGTGCACTAGATGTTAGTCTGTCAGCTCTCTCATTACCAGGACAGTAGATCCACACCAGCTCCTGCAGATTCAAAGCTTCTATGAAGGTTTACCGTTCATGCCGTAGCCAACCATTTTGAACCTTTCGAAGCATGGACTGAGAGTCTGACACAATGACTGCCTTTGTTAATGAAGTTTCAGTTAGCCACCTTAAGGCTGTAGTAGCTGCCTCTGCCATCATTCTCATGCTGGAAGTTATTATCTTGTACGCCCCGCTATGTTAACTTTGAAGAGTGTGTTCCTATTTGAGTGTCTATGCTTCCTTATCGCTTAATACACTCTTTACTATTTCAGTGTTGGTTACAAACATTAACAAAATTATTAAGATCTGTAATTGCGAAATGAATGAAAACATGTCTTGTTTTATTTAAAATCACAGTGTAAACAACATTGTTTTTGTAATTTACAAGCAGAATTACATAAAAGATGATATCAGTTTCTCAACAAGTTTATAACAAAAGCGAAATTACATAACAGAGGTCATGTTTTGAATCATTCTAATGGGTTTTTATGTTTGGGTTTTTGTTGTCAACAAAGTGAGGGGGTCGGAGTGGCTAAGAAGTATGGCGTCCACCTCTAATTCTAAAGGTATCGGGTTCGCTCCCAGTATGGTGAATATAATTGATGGACATTTTTTTCAGAATCAGTGGTTCCTAATAATGTCATAAACATCTCTCTCCCCACCCCCTAATCTCCTGGGTAGTGAGATCGGATGTCTAGCCTTCTCGGATAAGGGCGAAAAAGTAGGAGGTCCCGTTTGCAAGTTGCGCACGTTAAAAATCTCTCGGCAGTTGGATATCGTAAGGAGTAGGCCATACGGCCGCTGCTCTGGCAAACTTTAAAAATTAGGAAACCTACTCACCACAAAAATATTTATAGAATGTGATTCCGATACACACGTTATGTGCACTGTGATGAGATCCTCCTTGCGTGAGGAGATCGGAGCACTGATGGAATTGTCCATGTGCGATGACATGGTCCTTAATACCAAACCAAAGTTTAAACATTTGGTGTTTAACATAGATATATGAAAGAAAATCGTAATATGACACCACCTTGCTAGTCAACTAAACCATAGTGTGGCTGTTAGATGTCACTGATTATGTTACATAGTCCAATGTGGGAAGAAAAAAGCTAGGGGTGTGGGCATTCCGAACGCATAACATGGACTTTTAAAATATACTTTCTGGTTATTTTGTTTTCCTTTTCATGGCTTCACTCCCACCTTACAATGCCCTCATGCCACCCAAGTTTGGGAATCGCAACAGTAGTATCCTACCGTCATGCTGGTGTCGTGAAAATAAAAAATTAGTACTGAAAATTTAAAACTCACTTTATAAAGTACAGTGCCAATAATATAACCATTGAAGCTATGCTGCAAATACGGCAACAGGTGTTCGATAAAGTGTGTTCCCATTTAAATTAAAGTTGAAAAAGTCTGCTCTAAAGTGTCCAATCCGTGGAAACAGAAAACCCATATAAGAATTACTTGTGACCATGTTAAATTTCCAAGTTTTCCCTTTGGTTCTTTACTTATCTTTCCATGTAGGCTCTAGGACAGTGTTTCCCAAACTTGTACGGGTCACCGCCTCCTTGGCTCACAGAGAACATCCCCAGCGCCCCCTGTTTCCCATCTTTCATCTCATGCCTCACTGATGTCTCTCTCAAATCCAAAACATTTTTATTTTGCTAACACTGCTACGCAGTATTTGATAAGGATAAGGCAGTTAATTACCACATATTCATGTACCCCTTGAAAAGCTTCTCATACCTCCTGCTACGCGTATCTCAGGCTAGGAACCTCTGCTATAATGTTTGAGAAACTGGGACGAGCGAAGTTAGCGAGGAGCGGTGATTTGGGTTTGTTCAGTTATGTTCTCCCTTTAAGCGCTCACATCAGGGTCCTTTGTAATCAAACAGCTTTTACATGTAAGCGTTATATTAAGTAATATTGTTGAATTTAGCCTGATAAATCCTAAACCACCCCCTTGCTACTAAACGTCCCCACTGGTCCTCCCAACGGCCCCCAGGGGGCGGTAACGCCCACATTATGAACCACTGCTCTAGGACAAGGGCTTTCTGACGATCATAAACAGTGTCATCCCGTGAGAGGGTTTATCCGTTTATGTTACCATATTTGACGGTGTCAAATATTTCCGACCCGTACTCTCGAAATGGTTCTCATCGGCAAAGGAGATTTTACAGAGCGTTGTTTATGTCTAAGTCATATCGATCCAGTTTCATATACATTTAGCACAACCAAAACATTCCGAAGCTGCCAGCTAATTGCACAACTGAAAAATGACGGACCTGCCAGCGAATTGCAGAGCCAAAACAATGTGGACCTGCCAGCTAAATTACACATCAAGAACATTCAGGACCCGTCAGCTAATGACACATTTATCACAACTAAAATACAGCGGGTCCAGCAGTTTCTTAAACATTTAAGACATTCTGGACATCCAGCTAATAACGCATTTCGTCAAAATAATCACGATTCAGTACTAGGGATCATAGTCCATAATTAGTTCATGCCAAGCTCGCATATCTTGTGCCATCCCTTCAAGTTCATTACATATCTTTTTATCTCTTTTAACATTTGTATCCAGTTCTCTTCGTTTATTTTTAGTTTTTTGTTTAAACTTGGATTTTCCAGAAGGACTACATGTGTAATGCTATCAATTGGTTTTCTCGGTGTCCTATCCAACGCCAACGTCTTTCCTTCACCTCTTATTTACAGGATATTTTTCTGGTTATTTCCATTAGTTCCACATTGGTGATTTTGATTAATGCCTGTGTACTACCAGCATTCGAAAGGGGAGCAAAGAACATGAACACAGTACCCTGCCGTGCTATCGTAGAAGGCGACTAAGGAGGGTTGGGCACACCCAATCCTATAGAAAATTTAAGCCAGCAAAAACATGGACAGGCCAGACCAAGCAAATAGTGTTAATATTTAAACTCGGTCATCCAAGACAGCAGATGGTCTTTTGTTACGGAAGGTCATGAGAAAACCGAAAGGAATCTGAGCTGTTAACTCATTTTTTGTCTTCTAGGAGAATCTCCAGTTTGGTCACCTGTAATAGTCAACTGTGATACAGGTGCCTGGAACATGAGATCAGGGTGGGAGATAAATCTGCTTGATCCGTAGTTATCTGCCAGGGTGACACCAACATCTGAAGACATGGTTAAGAAGGGATTAGGCTAGGCTCTTTTTGCACTTCTTCTTGGATCCTTAGCTCCTGACTGACAAAGCAGTCAGTGGCCATCACGCCTAGTGGCGTCTTGTAGGGCAGCAACAAATTGTCCCCATTTTGCTCGGTCGGTGGCCATCCTTCGTGCCGTGCCCCAACTCTGGTTCATGCTTTGCATCTTAGCCTCCACTGTTCTCTGCCAGGTTGTCTTTGGTCTGCCTCTCTTTCGCCGTCCTTCTGTGGTCCATAGCTTAGCAGTTCTGGTGATGGTGTCAGGGTCCCTTCTGGGGCACTTAGCATAAATAAAACATTCTGGACCGGCCATTTTCAAACAAATTTATGAGATATACCGAAACGACAGTCAGGGTCAGTAGAGTATACCCACTGCCACTGAATGAGGGCAGAAAACAGTCCAAATATAATAAAGAGAAGCAATAGGCACTCCTGAGATCTGAGCCAAATGTTTCCAGGTGAAAACTGTCTCACTTCACTTTTTTTTTTTTTTACATTATGGGCACATCTGTTTTATATGAACAATTTGTGGAAATAATATATTTTTTCGACCCGTGACCTGTTTTTTTTTCCCCTGATCTGGAATAACCATTACATTACGCCCTGAGATTTTGGTCAGTCACTATTTATTTTAAATAACTAAGTCTCTCCCAAAAGGCCAGTAGTAAAGTAAAGGCCTTGGTTTGGGCATCCTCTCATATTCTACTGGGTCAAAACAGAGTGGTATGTTAGCCCAATCACTTACTGGGAGACGTGATACAGGTTCTTGAAACATGAGCATGCGCTGGAGTCGTGGTGGGAGACGAGTCTGCTTGATCCGTTGTTCTCTGTTAGGGCTGATACCGAGAGCTGAAGACACGGCTATGAACGCTAGCTTGGCCAGTGGCCAGGGCTGACATGCAATCTGCTGTAAAAGTAATTGGGCTTCGTATGAACTGTTGAGTTCGTTGGAAAACCCACGGCCGTATAAACGAGGCATTGTGAAAGCCAAATTTCTAATATCTCTTAAATCTGCTTCGCTAAGATAACAACAGGCAATAAAATATTTTGCTATGTCTACAAGTCCAGATTTTAGTGCACGACTCAAAGGAGATAAAAAATTTCGTTGCATATTCCAGGTTTGTTCAAAATGTGTTACAAATCCATTGCAAACGAACAAACGTATCAGCTGTCGCCGACCTTCCGTTACTAAGGCTTCCATGAGGTATCCGGTGTTAGCAGACGGAGACCCTAGTTGCAATAGGTAACGGTGGCAGGGATCCAGCAGTGGGCTTGCTCCGTGCTGAAGATTCACGGTGACATTTTCAATGACGTCACTAATATATTTCTGACGTTTTAATAAATGGACCAGAGCAGTACATTTTGAGTTGTCTAACAGTTCGGTGTTGGCCCCGTTTGACAGCAGTACCAGGAGACCATCCCTTCTTGTGGCGTACATGAGAGCTGTCTTTCCGTCATTGTCTTGCATGTTAACGTCGGCGAAATGGTTTAGAAGAAGTTCACAACACAATGCTAAGTTCTGTTCAGCAGCGTACATCAGAGCAGTTTTCCCAGTGTTATCCTGAATGTTGGGATTTGCTACAGTCGTGCCCTGCAATGAAATACCATCGATTGTTGGTTCTGTTAACAAAGCTTGCAAGCAGTCTGATTTAGAAGCATACATCAGAGCTGTTCGGCCATCAGTGTCTTGCAGGTTCACGTCGCAACAGTGCCTAACCAAAAGCTCACAACAGTTGGCTAAGTTATTGTGTGCCGCGTGCATCAGAGCAGTCTTACCATACTTATCTTGGATGTTAAGTTGTGTACCAGGCCGCCCGTGAACATTGTCGCCATCGTTGTATTTTAACTTAGAGCCAACAGCACTAACTTTCATTGACAACATTACATTAAGACATCGACTGTCAGTTACATACATGTAAGCAGTTCTTCCATCCTTATCCTGAATGCTTGCATCTGCTGAGTGGTTTATCAGAAGCACACAAAAATTGGTCACGTTCCTTGCTGCTGCATAAATCAAAGCAGTCTTGCCGTCTTTGTCTTGTACATTTGAGTTTGTTCCAGCTTGGATTAATAGCTGAAGAATGTCAGAGCGCTGAAACTTCTTTTTGTATTGTAATGAATTCTGAACTGCCAAAATCAAAGCTGTCTTCCCATCTAAGCTGACAGCATCCACATTTGCTCCAGCTTGAAGAAGTACGTCAACACATTCCTTGTACAGTCTGAAGTCTAGCAGGGTGGTACACCTGCAGGCAAGCATAAGCGCCGTGGTGCCGTCATTAGCTGTCTGGTTGACGTCTCCTCCGGCCTGTATTATGGCTTTCAAAATCTTTATGGACCCGTTGGCAGCCGCAGACATAAGGAGACTATAGCCTGAGTCGTTTGTATAATCAACTTCTGCGCCAGCCTGGAGGAGTAATAAAGCACATTCCTCGTGCTGTTCTTTCCACGTTCTGTTCGCGGTCATCACAAATGAACCCATGGGTGATCTAATCCTAACATGTGTCTTTGCGCTGATAATACTTTTCACGTCATCGGAGCATCCTTCTTGTATAGCTATTGTCAGAGGTGTCTGTCCGTCGTAACGAGGCTCGTTCACTCTAGCTCCGCTGTCTATGAGAGCAAGAAGGCACTCCACGTCTCCTCTCTCTGCTGCGGTCATTAACGGCGTCATGGTCTTGTATTCAGACCCTGACATGTTCACATCTGCACCGGCCGCTATGAGAGTCTTTAAGGCCCTTACGTGACCTTGTTCTGTCGCCAGTATCAAGGCTGAGGCTCCAGTACGATCGTTGATGTTCAGCATTATTCCTTCTTGGTGTAGGTAAGATTTCAGTTTGCTCAGATCTCCACGGCTGGCACAGTAGCATAATCCCCAGACCTGTTCGGTCAGTGTATCACGTGACATGTTTCCTGGCAGACGGAAGGCCATGACTGCTGTACCGGCTCTCTGGAGGTTGAATAGATAAAATGAAAAATTTAAACAGCGTTAATCTGTATTTCTAGTTATCGCTTCCACTCTCACGACCAGACTATAAACACAAACCTTTCTGATCACCCTCGCTAGAATAATATGAATTTAATATTCGTTATTATGATCCATTCATTTAATGTTACCAGTGGAGCAAAAGCCTCCAATAAATACACGTCAACTCTTCTTGTTCTGTGCTATCCATTCAAAATCTTTCCATGTCGGTTTTATCCCCTTCATGTTTGTGTTAAATTTACTTCTCCGTGTATTAAGAAAGAAAATCTCTATTTCTCTTATACTGTGGATTCCTGAACAAGGGTTACCTTGTAATGCTATTATTTAATTGTTCTGAGTGTATGACAAATCCAACGTCTTCTCCTTACTTCTTTTTCAACTGGTACTTCTCTAGTTCAGTTATTGTGATTAGTACAACTTAATACATATACCGGTACTAATGATAATAACACAACAGGGTACAAGGAAAGCTAGATGGTAGCATACAAACAGAAAGTCTGATGTACTGGCAAATATGTATTCGTCAGCGAAAAAAACATGCAGTAAAAACGAATATTAGAATAATAATTTTTTTTTTTAAAGAACTTAAATGAAGTTAATGACAAAACATAAATAAAAGGAAAACGGGCTGACATAAACTACACGGGTCTGTCAGGTTAACCCAACCCCTCACCTAAAAACCCATGATGTATGTTATTTATGGTTATTACTTTACAAAGGACGTCAAGTGAAAATGATAGAAAGCAAAACGTAGTAATTTATTACACCTTAAGGAAATACTCAAATGTTTATTTCAAGTTCATTTATATCACGTACCGCACATTTATATCCCATACCTCAGATTGGATGAAAAGAAGCTCTCATCGCAAGCAGAAGAGAGCAGAAAACGTCAAAAGGAACACCAGGAAAATAAGCAGCTGAGGGCCGTCACCTCAGTGGCGCATTCCCATAGTCAGTTACGGCTGAAGGGGTTATATCACATACGACAGCATTGGCAGTTGTTATTCTTTAACAAGCGCTTACATGTGCTGCCGACATACATAATTCAAATACCGTGAACGTATAACGTGCTAGGCCCATGTGTTGTTCCCGCCGGTTTCTTATGAGACAAATAAAGAATATGACTGGCATGTCGTACAAGGCGACTCATACGAGGTTGTTCATGGGGCTGACAACCTCAGCATGTAAAACATACTGCTACAGAAACCACTGCTGCCAGTGCATGTGAATGTTTTTTGCAGGCTTCCTGTGAGGGGGACCGGATGTAGTGGTGGCTCCATGGACCGCGCAAGGAGCGCAAAGGAAAATGATTATGAAATAGCTGTCGTGAGTGTGTAGGTTTTAGAAGTATTTGTCGAGTCCGACAATTTGCGTGAAATCGACAATGTGAGTGATCTGTCAGAATTATAGAGAAAAACACAGATAATGTGTGAACTTAGGGAGAACTTAAGACAGCCTAGAAGAAGATCTATTAAAGCTATCTCTCTCGTTCCAAGCCCACAACTCACTTATATAGTCTTAAGTATCACCTGCTCTCTCTTCTTTCTCACAGACCGATAGAGAAATAGCAAGAGCTTAAATATGTAAGGATGAAGGTCTTCAACAGGGCATTAACAAATGAGTAAAATTTGTTTAAATTCTTGAAGGTGGTAAACCCAGAGATATATCCTTCGGCGGTATGTGTATGCTATAACTCTAACACAGTGTCTTTAAGTCTCTATCCAGATTATATATATATATATATATATATATATATATATATATATATATATATATATATATCTGCCATCACCGGTGTCAATACCTTGTCGAGGTATGGTGGCTTGCGTACCTTGATTACCCCCAGAGCTATGCCAGCGGGAGTTTTACTCCTGGACGGTTCTACCAAGCTGGACAGGTTTGTGCGGGCAGGGGTCAGACTAAAGCAGACACCCTAGTCCTCCAGGTTGGGGGTTTTAGCATAGGACTGACACCCCTGTCTGTGTAAAAAGAAATGAAGTTACGGAAACGACAACAAATGAACAAACTTTGCTGCGGGATGGACATCCGGAGTCTGAGGCTCGTATGGCTGTCAGTGGTGAAAGCCGAAAGGAAGCCACTGACACGAAAACAGACGTCCTGACCGCAAAACGTGAAACAAGAACAGGATTTTGGAATGTCAGGACAATGAACGAGACGGGTAAACTAAAACAGGTCACAGTAGAAATGAGAAACTATAGATTACACATTCTAGGGACAAGCGAGAGCAGATGGACAGGGGCAGGAAAAGTTAAAACGGCAACAGGAGAAACAGTACTTTACTCTGGAAGAGAGGATGGACAGCACAATGAAGGTGTAGCCATTATTCTACAGAAAGGAATAGAAAGGACATTACTGGAATGGAAACCCATCAATAACAGACTGATAAGAATAAGATTTAGAGGGAGATTCACCAACACTACAATAATACAATGCTACGCACCAACGAATGACAGCGATGATGAGGTCAAGGATGAATTCTATCAACAACTGCAGAAAGAAATGGAAGACACACCTAGATATGATCTTATCGTAGTAATGGGAGACCTCAATGCGAAAGTTGGAACACACAATACATATAATGAAAGAGTAATGGGGAAATGCGGCAGCGGAACAGAAAACGAAAATGGGGATAAATTCATAAGTTTCTGTAGCATTAACAACCTGGTCATTGGAGGAACACTTTTCCCACACAAAGAAATTCACAAATTAACACGGGAACCACCAACTGGTCGGGGCAGAAACCAGATAGACCACATTATGATTAACGGTAGATGGAGACATGCATTACAAGATGTGAAGGTAAGAAGAGGTGCGGATGTGGGAAGTGATCACCATTTGGTAGTAGCAAAACTGAAAGTGAAACTAAGAACGGCTGGACCAACTGTAACTACACAGAAAAGGTTTGACATCAGCAAATTGAAGGACCCCCTTACCAGAAAAGCTTTTGCGGCTGATATAAAGAAGCGATATCAATTTGCCAAAAGTCAGGAAAAGACATTGACTGATGATATAGACCAGAAATTCGACACCATTTCAACAATATATAAGGAAAGCAGCAAATCATGCTTGGGATTCCAGGAAAGGAAGAAGCAAGACTGGATAACATCAGAAACATTAAACACCATAACGATGAGAAAGGAAATGAAAATAAAGAAAACAAAAGCGAAGTCCCCCAGGTTAAAGCAACTATATGGTGAACAATACAGTCAGATGGACAAGGAAGTTAAACGCCAAACACGAGCCCAAAAAAGGAATTTCCTAGACGATCTTGCAAGACAGGCAGAAGAGGCAGCACTGAGAAATGAACAAAGCACAGTATAAAAAAATAACTAAAATCATCAGCGGAAAACGAGGTGCAAACAATATTACATTAGTAAGAGATAAGCAAGGAAATCTCATCACGACCGCGGAGGGACAGGAAACAAGATGGGCAGAGCATTTCAGAGAAACTCTGAACAAGAAACCACAAGAGACACAATTGAATGTTCTTGAGGCTGAAAATGATCTAGATGTTAAAACAGACATTCCACGAAAAGAAGAAATCATCACAGCAATCAAAGGATTAAAGAATGGGAAAGCTCCTGGCCATGATAACCTAAATGCAGAGCTATTTAAGACAGACCCTGAACTAGCAGCAGAACTATGTGACGTGGAAATGTAAATATAGCCTCAGTAATCCGACCACCTTTGCTCACTTAGTTAGCGTTTATGTTTTGCGAGGGCGAAATCACGCAATTCGCTGTCTGTTGACTCACACTTGAAGCCACGCCTATTTTCCTGTCTTACATGCGCTAATGAGTGTTTACAAACAGACATATTAGCTAGTCTGCGACCTGCCAGATAACAGTCAGCGAGCCATGATTCGCTTACCTGAATTCTCACGCGAGCTGATTTGCCATCATCATTGTTGACAGACAGAAGCACGCGGGAGATAAGCGGTTTTCTTTGAAGGGGAAACGCGGGCAGAAATTTTCCCGGTGTAACTGTTTGATGTTATTCATACAGGGAGATAATCGTTTGATATCAGAAGCGAACAGATAATCTCGGGAGGAAAACGGGAACACGAGTAAGCCTTTGTTGTCGATTGGCAACGGCTAACAGAGTGACCGAGGAATTTTGATAGGGGAGGGGGGGGGGGGGAATAGTTTCCTGAATTTCTGCTACTCACGAGAAGTGTGAAAATTCACATTCTCGCGATAATAACACTCAAATCTGTATAAATACTGTGCTCTCTCAAACTCAGTATTAGAGTCGTTCAGAAATTTCTTGGATAATCTAAGCACGTAGGACTAGAACCATTTCTTTCGCTGGATGTGTTAAATTGTTCCATGGGGATTTAATTTTCTGATTTGTGGTAACAGAAATTGTGCTTAAGTGTTAAAATGTGTTAGGTTTACCATTTTATTAAATATAATTCCCTAGCGTTTAAAACTAGCGAAATAACCTAACGCATAGATATTTCTTGCCAGTCGTTCAGAGTAAGGTAATTTCATATACCCCATTTTTCTTACACAAGAAGATACGGCTCAGCTGACTGAGATTATTAAGTGTGACGGATCAGTGACCGAATAGAATTTACATTATATTTCATTGTGTGAAATTAAAATAGTGACTAGAGTAATTGTTATGCGACTAAACAACAGACGTTGACAAATAGCTAGTAGTGACAGGCAGATTTTGTTAAAGTGCGTGTATAGATAAATTGAATAAAAGTCTTAATGCGCTGTTCACTTTCTCAAAGGCAATATGGGGGAGGGCACATACCCTTCTTTCCCGATATGCCAAAGCGAAAACTTATGGACAGGATAGTAGCAGTTTTTTAAAATGTTCTTTTCTTCCTTATCTAGCACTCAATCAAAACCCAGCTGCCAGCGGTCAAAATATCACCAGTAACATTCTTATTATTATTGGGTCTTTGATTTTTGGACCTGTTTGGTCCTTTTTCTGCATTCAGAGAGAGACCAAATATAAACAATAAGATTAATTGTAACTGGACGATACCTTACCCAGAATTATTTATCAAAATTGTCCAGCCCACTGGGCATACGAAAGAACATATATTCCTGACGTTTGACAGTCGTGGCAATGGAGTGATCCATAAAACTACGCTGTTTCAAAATCGGTACTCACCATAAGAGTCATCAATTTTTTTTTCATATGATAACATTTAGCTTCGCAACCAAATGCTTAGCAATACGGGAATTACTTTCTCCTCTTTTTCAAATGTGAACGTCCAGAGCACGTCTTGCTTCAGTAACTATTTGTGGTGACAGTGATTTCATCCAGGGAACATTAAAACACCAAATTTGGCGTCCACCTTGTAATTTATTATTCGATATATAGGCTGGACTGGGGCTATCTTTGGGCATCCCACCTGACAGTATATGCTCAGGGACTATTGTATGTTTTCAATGGATACCAACATCACTAGTAGGTAAGCGAGATTGTGTGTGGCCACAGAATGACAGAGTGAGAGACAGAGAGAGTGAAATAGTTTCCTTTGTTACAATCATTGTACTAACTATACTGTTTTTTATTTATTTCACTAACCTGAGTACTTTACTGGATAGCTTAAGCAGGAACTTTGTTCTTTTTCTTTACTGTCTATTCTATAATAATAATAATAATAAATTCTTTAAGCACAAAACACGGCGCATAAGGCAGAAACCAGTGCTCTCCAGGTTGTTCATTGTGACGCCACTCCTCTTAGCTCTTGCACATTATTTAGGCCCAACGTTCTTCCTTCTCTTATTATTGTTCTTCTGAGTGTTTCTTTTGGTCTTCCTTTTTTCCTCTTACCCTCAGGAACCCAAGTGAGCGCCTGTAGTGGTATTCTGTTCTTTTGCATTCGTAGGACATGACCGATATATGACCATCGTCTTTTCCTTATATAGTCGGAGACATATTTCTGCCTAGAGTCTTCTCTTATTTGTCGATTAGTCTTGAATTCTTTCCAACTGATTTCATGAGTTTTCTAAGACATTTGTTCTCGAATGTATTCAGCTTGTTCTCCAATGATTTTGTTATTTTCCAACTCTCACAGCCGTATGTTAACACTGAGATAACATTTGAATTAAACAGACGAAGCTTGGTATGTATATTCAATGATCGTAATTTCCAAATGTTAGATAATCTATTGAAGGCGCTAGCTGCCAAAGCAATTCTAGTATGAATTTCTCTTGTTGTGTCACCATCCTGAGTCATTTTACTGCCTAAATAATTGAAACTTTCAACTTTCTGTAGTTTTTCCCCGTTCAAGATGATATCAAAGGTCTCATTAGAAAAGTTCATAGCTTTAGTTTTAGAGGTATTTATTTGGAGACCTATTTTAACCGAGAGATGACACAAATTATTTACTGCTTCTTGGGATTGTCTGGGTGTTGAACTTAAGAATGCTAAATCATCTGCGAAATCCAGGTCCCCCAGGAATTTTCCATTTGTCCATTTTATACCTAATTGTTCATTGTGGGTATAGTTTCTCATAACCCAATCAATAGCTATTCCAAAAAGTAGTGGTGACATAATACAGCCTTGTTTCACCCCTGTTTCTACTGTAAACCATTCTGTATTCCCTTTATTTGTTCTAACACAACATCTTGCATTGTCATATAGCGCTTTGATTATATTCACATATTTTGTTGGAAAACCATAGATGATAGCTAGATTTCAGACAAGATTTTTCAAGCTCTCAATTGTACAATGTTATGCACCAACTAACGACGCTCTTGATACCACAAAAGATGACTTCTATGAAGCACTTCTAAGTACCATCAACACAATACCCAAGCATGACATAATAGCCGTCATGGGCGATTTTAACGCCAAAGTAGGTGACAACAACGATGGAGTACAAAGATATCTCGGTACTCATGGCATAGGCTGTATGAATCAAAATGGCGAAAGACTTCTAGAACTTTGTGAAATATCAAACCTCGTTGTGGCAGACACCATCTTTCCACATAAGAATATCCACAAGATAACATGGAATTCACCTGATGGCAGAACTAAGAACCAGATAGATCACTTCTGCATAAGCGCAAAATTTCGCTCATCAGTTCAAGAAGTCTATTCTATACCTAGTGTTAATCTTTGAACTTTTGGGTTATTAACTTCTTTTTGGGATCTTTTCTCAACAGGGGGGAGGGGTTATTTTCCAATGTCTGTAAACATGAATATATTGATTTGTATACGTTTGATGTTGTAAAGTTTAAGTGATAATAAACTAAACAAAAACTTAATTTAGTGTTTCGGTCAGACCCATACCCAATTATTCATAGTTTTTTTTTCACGTTTGTGTGTCTGGTTGTCACATAATTGTGTGGGTGTGTAGTGTAACTTATATTTCATATAGGGAGAGAAAGGTCGTCTGGTATTAAAATATTGTCGTATAGATATGCTGGACTAGATGAACTACTCACTCCAGAGACTGATCTTCCTCTTACACTATCCCCCTCGTGAAAATCTATTTCTTACACCTTTATTCTCACATATTTACCACTATCACCTCTGCTCAGACGGGACCATAAATAAATCTCTAACCTATCTAAAAATGTACGACAAACTATTAAAACCACTATTTGCACAAGTCTGGAAAACAGGGACAACACCAACGGAATGGAACAAAGGAATAATTGTCAAATTGCCCAAGAAGGGAGATCTTGCAGACTGCAATAATTGGAGAGGAATCCCTCTTCTCTCAGTTCCCAGCAAAATACTAGACAGGATAATTATACAGAGAATTTCAAAAGCAGTAAACTGAGGAAAGAACAAGCAGGATTTAGAAAGAACAGAAGATGTGTAGATCATATATTTACCCTCAGGAACATTATAGAGCAGTGCTCAGAATGGCACAGACAGCTGTACATTAAATTCGTTGATTTTGAAAAGGCTTTTGACAGTATACATAGGGACAGTTTATGGAAAATACTGAGGGCTTATGGAATTCCAAGCTGCATAGTGTCAATCATAAAAAGCCTCGATGCCAACTTTACGTGTAGCGTAGGGCAGAGAAACTTAACCTTTGAGGTGAAAACAGGAGTATGACAGGGATGCCCCTTATCAACCACTCTATTTTTAACAGTCTGTGTGATGCGCCAGACAACAGAGGGCAGTCCAAGAGGAATAAGATGGACTACATTTTCTACACTGGAAGATCTGAAATATGCAGATGACATTGCACTACTAGCACATTCACAGCAACACATCCAGGAAAAAAACGGATAGACTTAATAAGTATAGCCAGCAGGTGGGCTTGAACATCAATCTAAAGAAGACAGAGGTCATGACGCTCAATGTGAGCAACCCCGAGCCCATATTAGTAAGGAATCAGCAACTGGAACAGACAGACACCTTCACATACCTAGGATGCATAGTAACACCAGACGGCGGAGCAAGCAAAGACATCAACAACAGAATGAACAAAGCAAGAACAGCCTTTTTTAGTCTAAACAACATCTGGAAGTCCTCTCAGTACAGCACAAGCACACAATTAAGATTATATCAGAGCTGTGTGCTTTCTGTGCTTCTCTATGGTGCGGAATGCTGGAGAGTTACAGAGAAGGAAATGTCGAAACTGTCCTCTTTTCACACAACATGCCTAAGAAAAATTCTCCGAATCTTTTGGCCGAATACCATCACCAACCAAGATCTGCTTACTAGGAGCAAGCAAGAGGACATGCACACCATCATAGCTGGCAGACGCTGGAGCTGGGTTGGCCATGTCCTCAGAAGAGACCCCGATGCCATCACAAGAATAGCTATGCTATGGACCCCTGAAGGAAAACGAAAGAGAGGCCGACCAAAAACAACTTGGCGGAGGACTGTGGAGACCGAGATGCAAAGAATGAACCAGAGTTGGGGCACTGTACGAAGGATGGCCACCGACCGAGCAAAGTGGAATCAATTTGTTGTTGCCCTACAAGACGCCACCAGGCGTGATGGCCACTGACTGCTTTGACGGTCGGCGGCTAGGGATCAAAGAAAGAAAAAGATATATATATATATATATATATATATATATATATATATATATATATATATATATATATATATGTATATGTATATATATATATATATATATATATATATATATATATCATCAGAGCATGTATATTCCCAGTAGCAACATTCGGTGGAAACATGGACACTCAATAAAACAGTTGCAAAAAAGATTACATCATACGAAATGAAATGCTACAGAAGAATGTTGAGAATACCCTGGACAGAAAAAAAGACCAAAAGAGAATTACTACACTCACTAAATGTAGAGGAAAATCGGCTCTTAACTACCATCGCAATAAGGAAGCTGAAATTTTTCGGTCATACTGTACAAAAAAACATAATAGTCCGGAAAATTTAGTAATGGAAGGCATGGTCCCTGGAAAAAGGGGAAGGGGACGACCTAGACTACGGTGGATCCAAGACATCACAGAGAGTCTGAACAGCTGTAATGGAGACAACGTTCTGGAGAGAATACATCATATGATGATTATGATATGTATGTATGTGTGTGTGTGTGTATGTATGTGTGTGTGTATGTATGTATGTATGTGTATATGTATATGTATGTATATGTATGTATATGTATATATGTATATACCATATATCTTCTTCTTCTTCTTCCATCCTTAGCCACCGACCGACAAAGCAGTCGGTGGCCAGTACGCCTGTTGGCGTCTTAGGGCAACAACAAATCGATTTCTTTGCCACTGTGACCCATCATGCCTAATGGCATCTTTAGGGCAGCGACAAATCAATCGACTTGCCATTGTTTCCGTAATCCAATTGACTAGCAAACAGGTGATCAGCCTGTTGATATATATATATATATATATATATATATATATATATATATATATATATAGATATATATATATATATATATATATATATATATATATATATATATATATATATATATATATATATACGAGGGGGAGTCAAAAAATAACCTTAATATGGCAATAAAAAGTCAAAATCACGTAGTAGACGGTTGTACTACAGATATGTTATGCCCTCCCGCTTGAGGTACCAGTGCGCGCAGGCCCGTCGTCCTGATGAGAAGATGGCCGCCCCCTTGGAAGCATGTACGAGAGAAGAGCAGCGTGCAGTTATCCGTTTTTTTGGGTAGTGAGGGTGAGAAACCAGCAGACATTCATCGGAGGATGAAGAGGCAGTATGGGGACGCTTGTGTGTCGCTTCAGCAGGTTTATGTATAGCACAGGAAGTTTAAAAGTGGGGTGTCAACTGTGACTGATGCAGCTCGCTCCGGCCGGCCTAACACTGCGACTGCGACTACGCCTGACGCTATCGCTGCAGTGGAACGAGTGATACGGGAAAACCGGCGGGTAACAATCGACGAGGTTGCTGGAGAATTGAAGATCAGTCATGGCTCGGCGCACCACATCATTCACGACGTGCTGCAGTACCACAAAGTCTCCGCTAGGTGGGTACCAAAATAACTCACCCCCGAACTGAAAGAACATCGTGTGGATGTTTGTGAAACACTGTTACGACGTTATGAAGCTGAAGGATATGGCTTTATACACCGTAAAGTCACTGGTGACGAATGCTGGATCCACTACTTCAAGCCAGAGACTAAGCGAGCCAGCATGGAGTGGCGACATTCATCATCGCCGAAAGCAAAGAAGCTCCGTACAACGCGGTCGGCCTACAAATTGATGCTCACGCTCTTCTGGGACTGGAAAGACCCAATCCTGGAACATTACAAGCCCAGGGGACTCACTATCAACAGCGAATCATACTAAGATCTGCTTCAGAACCACTTGAAACCTGCAATCAGGTCAAAACGTCGAGGTTTGCTCAGTTCGGGTGCATTGTTTTAGCATGATAACGCGCGGCCGCAAACAGCTCGTTCGACAGTATCGAAAATCACGAATCTGCGTTTGGAGTGTCTTCCACATCCTGCATATTCACTGGACCGAGTGATTATCATGTGTTTGGACCCCTCAAGGAGGCACTCGGTGGCAAGAAGTTCAGTACGGAAGATGAGGTGAAAGAGGCGGTGCATACGTGGCTACGCAGTCAGTCAGAAGAGTTTTTTTTCTTGCGGAATCCAGGCATTAGTGGAGCGCTGGCACACCTGCATTGAACGTGGTAGGGACTATGTTGAAAAGTGATTAAGTGCTTTCATTCCTATCTGTGCATATTCTGTTAATAAAAAAAATTGTAATCTTACTTTTTTACTCCTCCTCGTGTGTGTATATATATATATATATATATATATATATATATATATATATATATATATATATATATATATATATATATATATATATATATATATATACTGTTCAAAAAAAGAAACGCAACTTTTTTGGTGTTACTTTTATAAAAGATATTCGCTGAGTGGACATCAGTCAACCTATCGACTATGTCCACCTGGTCATTAACTTCTCGTGGTTACCTGAATTGAAGAAAACAATGCCCTCTCAAATTTATAAAGGACAAGCAAGGCAAATTGCTTACTGCCCCGAAGGAAGTAATGGAAAGATGGAAAGAATATTTCTCAGAACTCCTGAATGGTGAGCATGATGAAGCATCAGAAATGATAACCACTAGCACAGAAGAGAAAACCAATGATGGTGAAGATGACATAAAGATGGAAGAACTGAGGGCAGCACTAGAGAAAATCAAGATGGGCAAAGCAGCAGGGCATGATGGTATAACACCAGAAATGGTTAAGTACATGGGAGCATCAGGCGACCTATTACTCTTAAAGGTCCTACAGGCAGCATGGTGCAACAAGACCATACCAAAGGATTGGGAGATTGCCATCATAACACCAATTTTCAAAAAGGGTGACAATCGACAATGTGGAAACCATAGAGGCATATCCCTTCTCAGTGTCCCTGGTAAAATCTACTCTAGAATCCTAGAGCCGAGACTCCGACGCCTAGCTGAGCCACAATTGGATGAGGTCCAGTGCGGATTCCGAGCAAACCGAAGTACTCAAGACCTAATCTTCACACTCAGACAGCTGAGTGAAAAGGCCCTTTAGTATAAGAGTGAGATCCATCTTTGTTTCATAGATCTGGAAAAGGCGTTTGACAGGGTCCCCTGGAGCAAACTTTGGGACTGTTTGGCAAGGAAGAATATTCCAGCACCTCTGATTCATGCTATACAGAACTTCTACAAGTCTTGCAGAAATTATGTGAGGACAGCAAACCATAAGTCAGAAGAGTTCAGAACCACCACTGGTGTAAGACAAGGTGATATCCTATCACCTTACCTCTTCATACTCCTTATGGGGCAAAGTCTACAGACAGGGGGTATGATGTGCTGGTGTTGTGGGTAGTGGGTTTCCCCCCTTGCTTCACCCTAGGCCTAGTGAATTCTGTTCATGAAAGGAGCGACCATTGCGGTGTTAGTCTCTTGGCCTAGCAAAACCTCTCATACCCCAAGATCGTTGTGCGTGGTGAAGAGCCACACCCTCCTCGAGGTAGTCCTGGTAACTGAGGGTGCGAATCCTCAGGCTAAACACAACGGATCTAGAGGAGCAAACCTCGATAATAAAACCGGTGCACTACACCGTACACGCCCTCTGTGGGTGGGAAGGAGCCAGATGGATACTGAACAAGTCTTGGGAGTGGGAACGAGTGTGGACTGCTCCCTGAAGATCGGAACCCATCGTACAGGCACAGAGACTCAGGACGTGACGATCCTATTGCCTTCAACTCTTGGTCACATGCCTAGAGCCTCGGAGAACTCGGCGTAACCAGCAGGCAATTTGGTGGCGGGGAAAGAGCACTGTGAGCCCTACCTTGGCTACGTATCACAAGGAGACGCAGAAACACCCCCTTTATCTCCCCCAGAGCTGGCACAGTACACTTCTGGCTTCTACCCGGGGCGTTAGGAAATCCACAGGCACCCCAGCATCACAATGCCAAGAAGATGACAAAGTTGGAATTTACTAACTCAAACCTGGCAGAGCAAGTCCTCCAACAGATGTGGCCGATGCTGGGCCCACTGGCGCGTGGACACGTCCCGATCCCCATCGAGACTTGCCCGGGGAGCCCACCCCGGCTCAAAAAAGCAGAGAAGGCCACTCTCCAAACCTCCGATGTCTTGCGGGCAGTGTTAGGATGTGCAAGAACATGGACAGGAAGACTCCACAACTTCCCCACTGAAGACACGCCCACGGCGACCGTTGCCTCAACTGGCTGTGTGTGGTGTACCCGGAAACGGGGCCTCCCAGTACTGAGACACAGTTAAGTCCCCGATGTCATTTATCGGTGCAGAGTTGAGAGAGATGGCTGAGCATCACAATCCCCCCTGTGTTGCAGCATGATGAGAACCCAGAATTGCACACTGAGCTTGGGGGGAATCACTTGGGCACCAGACTTAATACTGGCTCTTGACTGGATGGCCGCATGCAGGAGATTTCTACAATGGGGGGTTGGCAGGTGGTGGGTATCTGGAAGTGGCTCTGTGCAGGACGTGAGGATTCCTTGGGTGAGCCCAGAACCAGAGCACAGCATTGTGCAAGCTCTGCATAGTTGGAGAGCCCCCTGGATGACGGGGAATGCACAGTGTGCTACCCCACCTGTCCCCAACTGCTAACTTAGAACCAGAAGTGGGGTCCTCTGTATGCGTGCCAGGCCAGGATAAAATGCCTGGGAAAGAGACTGGAGCTCAGAACTCCCTAACTCAAAGTTGCAGGATGGCAGGAAAGACAGGGCTATTTTGAAGATAATGCAACCATATTTTCACCATACGAGCTCGGACGCCGCCTCGGTAAACAAGGTCCGCGCAGAGCAGTGACACCCCCAGGCTGCTTGCGAATAGTCTACTACTGGGAACATAAACAGATTAGGGATGAGCCCACTCTCCCGTTGAACAGGTGCTAAAGTCATAGATACTGGGCCAGAAGGCGCACCGGAAACCACAGTATCACGCAACTCGCTTTTTTTTTTTCTATGGAGAGTACACCGTCAAATAAATCTCGTACTGGTGCTCGCCCTGTGGAGCTCCACCAGGCAGGTGCAGTGCCGGGCTCTGAGCCTCGACAGAGCCCACCCTCAGCTACTGGAGGACCCTCTAGACCGTCTTGTGGAGTCAGCAGACGGCGGAGGAGAACTACTGACCAAAACAAAACAGAAAAAGAGAAACCCAGAGTGCCACTTGTCATGATGCACTGGAATGCAGAGGGAGTGAACAGCAAGCAGGCTGGATACAGCAAAAAGACAGAGCTGGAAAACATCTTGTATGAGAAGCAAGTCAGTGTTTGCTGTATCCAAGAGACTCACTTGAAAGCAGATCAAACCTTTAAAATAAGGGGATATCAATGCTTCAGATCCGACAGAAAAGATAGACGAAAAGGAGGAGTACTTACTCTTGTAAGGAATAACATTCCTGCACACGAAAGGAAAACCTTCATGGATGGAGCAGAATATCAGCTGTTGCAGATAAAGGTAGACAAGATGGAAATAGAACTCCTGAACTATTACTGTCCGAACAACAAACCCCTGAGTCTCAGCTCTATACAGGTACCAGCCACCAACTTTATAGCAGTTGGAGACTTTAATAGCCACTCCCAGAGCTGGGGCTATAACCATCTGGATCACAGAGGTGAAGAGGTTGAAACTTGGCAAGATGATCACTCCCTAATCCTAGTCAATAATGCCACAGATACTCCTACCTTCTACTCCAGAGGATGGCACACAACTTCAACACCAGATCTTGCCTTCTCCACACCAGATATAGCTGGATCTATTAGTAGAGAAGTAGGAGACCAACTAGGGGGAAGCGACCATCGCCCAATCTTTCTTACTGTCCAGAGTGCAACTCTCAGTACAGGCCCAGCCATTACAAGATGGAACTACAAAAAAGCCAACTGGGGTTTATTCAGGCATCAGGTGAACACGCTGCTGTCTACCCTCAAGGTACAGAACAGAGACATTAATGAAGTGGTAAAAGACTTCAACAGATGCATACTATAAGCTGCAAAAGAAACCATTCCCAAAGGATGCCGGCGTAACTACATACCATACTGGTCCAGCACACTCCAAGAACGTCAGGAAGCCATGGACAGGGCTAGAAAGGACGCAGAGTCTCAGCCTTCACTTGAAACTCACAACAAATGGAAAAAGGCTGTAGCAGAGTTTCAGAGAAAAAAGCTAGAAGAAAAACGGAAAAGCTGGAGAACTAAAACGGCATCGCTGAACCTTGAGAAAGACGGCAGGAAACTTTGGAGATTAGTCAAGTCTCTAAATGAAGAGCGTTCCTCACCTAGGCAGACTATCACATTGGATGAAGGTGGCAAACTTTTCAGAGGAAAACAAGCTGCAGACTTGTTTGCTAGAAGATACAGTTCAGAAAGCAACTTACCCATTAACATAGATCATCAGAGAGAGATAAGAAAAGAAATACTGGCAACCATGGGACAGACAGATACTCCTGCCCCAATGAGGGAACCCATCACACTAGGAGAACTACAGAAGGCTATTTCCAAGCTTAAGTTTCAAAAGTCACCCGGCCCAGACAAAATCAGCAACGAAATGCTAGTAAATCTGAGCTCAGCAGCAAAGACAAAACTGCTTGAGATATTCAACCACAGCTGGTTGAAAGGAACGGTACCCCCAAGTATGGAGAGAAGCCATCACAATACCCATACTAAAAAAAGGGAAATGTAAGACCGAGGCTGCAAGTTACCGGCCAATCAGTCTCACAAGCTGTGTTGGGAAGACTATGGAGCGAATAGTCAACCACAGATTGAAATGGTATTTAGAGTCTGAGCAGATCCTGGTGCCGGAACAAGCTGGATTTAGAGAATGCTACAGTATAGAAGACCAAGTTACTTACTTGTCTCAAGCAATAGAAGATGCCTTCCAGGAGAAGAAAAAGGTCCTAACGATCTGGGTCGACTTCAAGCAGGCCTTTGACAAGGTGTGGAAAGATGGCCTCATTGCAAAACTTAGGAGAAGTGGAATCCAAGGCAACATGATGAAATGGATCCAGTCATACTTGCATAACAGGAGAACTAGAGTCACTCTTGACGGTCTGCAGAGCAGAAAAGTGTTGCTCCATCAGGGGGTACCTCAAGGAGGAGTAATTTCCCCAACACTCTTCCTTGTTTACATCAATGACCTGGTGAAAGATCTCCCTGCAGGAGTTAAAGCTGCCTTATATGCAGATGACCTAGTACTCTGGTGCGCTGATGAAAATGTCACCACAGCAAATTATAGAATGCAGCGGGCAGCAGACATGCTAGTGTCATGGGCAGAGAAATGGCTTATCACAATAAACACAGACAAAACCTCCACAACACTGTTCTCCCTCGCCCCAAGGACAAATCAGCTAACATACACCTAGGGACAACCGTGATCAAGGAAGAAAGCTACCCCACCTATCTTGGGGTGACATTTGACCAAAGGCTTACATGGAATAAGCATATTGAAAACGCAGAAGGAAAGGCCCGAAGACGACTAGGCATACTCAGAAAATTAGCAGGTACCAACTGGGGAGCAAATGAACGAAATCTAAAGAAGATTTATAATGGAGTAATAAGACCACACTTAGAGTTTAGCTCAGCAGCATGGTCATCAGCTGCTAACTCACATCTGCAGTCTTTGGACAGGGTGCAAAATCAAGCTCTCAGGCTCATTACAGGAGCCATGAAAACTACACCAATAACAGAGATGCAGAAGGTTGCTGGATTACAGACATTGTCCCATAGAAGAGACACAAAAACCATGATCCAGATGGAAAAGTACAACAGTATGCCAATGCACCCAATGAAGGCAAGACTAGATGATCTGGCATTGGGACGTCTAAAGCGTAGCAGCTTTGTGCATCGGGGGAAAAGACTTATAAGACAGCATCAAGAGGACCTATCCATGAAGACAACACCACTGAAGCCCACCCTATACCCTGTACCATGGGAGCAGGCCAGCAGTGCCCTCCAAATTAATACATCAGTCAGTGGTCTCACAAGTGGATGTGAGTATAATGATCTGCAAAAACGAACTGCTACATTGAGTATGATCCAAGAAAGCTATCCCGATCAATCATGGATACATGCCTATACAGATGGATCAGCAACTAATGCTGTTAGGAATGGAGGTGCCGGTATCTTTATCTCATATCCTGACAACCACTATGAGACTAGGCACATTCCCACTGGTAAATTCTGTTCCAACTATACAGCTGAGGTTCAAGCTCTAGAGCAAGCTGCAAATATGATTTATAACACCAACTCTGACTGCCACCAGGTAGTCATCCTCACAGATGCACTGTCTGTCCTGCAAGCTCTCAAGGGTGGTAAACTCCCGCATCTGAGAAATGAACTAAACAAGGTAGCTGCCAAAAAGAGAACCATACTTCAGTGGGTACCATCTCATTGTGGTGTACCCGGAAATGAAAAGGCAGATAAACTTGCAAAAAAGGGAGGAGAATGTGAACAAGAAGATAATGAAGTCACATACTTTGAGAAAAAGAGAGCTATCCAGACTATCAGAAGAGAACAGAACCAACCCAAAGACGACTATCACACTCTCGACCGGCAGGGACAGATAACTATTTTTCGACTCAGGACAGGGCATAACAAACTGAATAAACACATGCACAAGCTACGATTGTCTGCTTCACCATTGTGCACATGTGGATTAAACGAACAAACTGCTGAGCATGTTCTACAGGACTGTCCTCTGTATGACCAGTTAAGAAAGATATACTGGCCGAATGACTCAACACTAAACTCAAAGCTATATGGAGTTAAAGAGGAACTTCAAACAACAGTCGAATTCATCATGAGAACTCGTCTGACGGTGTAATCATCAAAGATGCGATCGCAAGAAGAAGAAGAAGAAGACGAGTCATCAAGGCATGTAAGGAGAGAACAAGAAAGTATTCAGTGGGGTACTGGAAGATGAGACAGGTCTATATTTCGGAGCTGGCATTTGCTGATGATGTTGCCCTGATTACTAAATCAGAGGCACATCTCCAATCCAACCTGCAAGTCTGGAAGGAAGAGCTGGAGAAGAGAGGGATGGTCATAAGCAGCTCTAAAACAAAATCCATGGTGATATCACGAGAAGAAAGAGAAAACATCAGACCGAAACAAGCAGGTCGGGAGGCATCAAAGAAGAGTTGGCCACTCGAAAAGGAGCGGCTGGGAGACTTTTTCAGGCCATAAATCGTGGATTCCTCAGCAAGAAAGAGGTTGGTAAGAAAACGAAGATGGCTGTATACCGCTCCACCTATGTCCCAGTCTTGACAGACGACCCGTCAAGGCCTAAAATCCCATCCGCTGCAGACCCAAATAGAACAGTCCCAACTAAGATGGTTTGGCCATGTCTGCAGAATGGGAGAAGATCGGCTACCACGACAAGCATGGGAAACAAAGAGCCAGGGGGCCAGACCTCCAGGACGACCCAGAGTCCGCTGGGAGGACACCATTAGACAATCTTTGAAGGACCGAGGACTAGAATGGAACCAGGCCAGGAAGAAGACAGCTGATAGAATGGTCTGGCGCTCTCTCTTCCAAACCTCTACACCTCACGGTAGAAGGGGAACGACTAAGTAAGTAAGGTTACCTGAATTGTACTCACCTCATGATTCGTGAGGTCATGAAAGAGGTCAAGGTCAAAACAAAATTTTTGACAATAACTCGTGACAGGTTAATGAAAATCCCGTGAAACTTACTGAACACAAAACTCTCTGACCATATTATTGAATGCCTATAAAAGATTGACGCTCCTCGAATAAATTCAGTTGAAAATTCAATGCGCATGTATGGCTCATCTAACTACAGAACAACGACTCATCATCATTGGACGTTTACAGACTGGACAGTCACAAAGTGTAGTGGCCAGACAATATAATGTGGTTAGAAGCACCATTAGTCGCCTTTGGAGGTGATTTCAAGAAACTGGCTCAGTGGCAGACCGGCCGCGCAGTGGAAGACCCAGAGTCACAACTCCTGCCGAAGACCGCTTCATACGGCTGCGTCACCTCATCGACTTGCATCTGCGTCCTCCACAGTCCAGTCAATGTCAGCAGCTCGTCGAATTTCAGATCAAACGGTCAGGAACCGGCTGCACGACTCTGGTCTTTGGGCTAGAAGACCCTACAGAGGTCCTGTTCTTACGGACCGGCATCGCCAGAACCGCCTGCAGTGGGCGAACCAGCATCGTCAATGGACCGTTGGGAATGACTGGAGACGGGTTTGGTTTAGTGATGAATCATTTTTTTGTGCTCCAGCGACACGATAGACGGAGAAGAGTTTACCGCAGAGTCCATGAGCGCTATGCCCAAAACAGCGTTTATGAGGCTCCTCCACATGGTGGTGGAGGTGTACTGATGTGGGGGGCGATCAACTTCATGGGAAGAAGTGACCTGGTGCAAATTGAAGGTCGCCTGAATGCCCAACGATACGTCGCTGAAATTCTTCGTCCTCACGTCCTTCCACTTCTGGCTGCACGAGGGTCGATTTTTCAGCAGGATAACGCTCGACCTCGTGTGGCACAACTCACCACCAAGTTCCTCGCTGACAAAAACGTCCAGACCATTCTGTGGACAGCCATGTCATCAGACATTAACCCCATAGAACACTTATGGGATGAACTCGACATACGACTCCGCCAGCGAGACGTGGCTCCAGCCAATCTCCGACAGTTGTCTCTTGCACTGCGGGAAGAGTGGGCAGCCACCCCACAACAACAGATCCAACGGCTAATCGGATCCATGTCACGGAGATGTCGTTCTCTGGTAGAGGCCAGAGGAGGCCATACACCTTACTGAAACGGAGGCCTCAGTCGCAAAGAATAAAAGTCCAAACCAAATTTAATGAACATCTGTGTACAGACTACATGAAAACGATGAAAGTTACGTGTGCAACATGATTCTCAACAGCTATGACCCTGAAAATGTGTACGAGTTGTGGCAGTATACTCGGTATAAAAAGGCCGTTGAGACAAAACACCCAGTACATGTGCTTGAAATGCCACGACTATCTGAAAACGACCGCCAACGAGCCATTGGTATGTTGGAGACCGGAATGAGCTCGCGGGACATTGCCAGAAGGATGAATTGCCACCACAGCACTATTGTATGTCTCAATGAACGTTACGGAACCACTGGCAGTGCCCGGGATAGACTTCGGAGTGGCCAACCACGAGTTACTACCCCTGCGCAAGATCGTCATATTGTGCTGAGTCACCTAAGGAATCGTACTCTCCCGGCAAGTCAAACAGCAAGAGCAATAGTGGGTAGACATGGGCAAGTCTCTCGAATGACAGTCATACGACGACTCAGAGATACAGGCCTTACTGCAAGACGACCTTATGTTGGGCCAAACTTGACTCACAGACATCGTTAGCAGCGCCTGCAATGGGCAGAGCAACATATCAGATGGACTAGACTGCAGTGGAATGCTGTCCTATTCACAGACGAGAACAGATTCAACATATCCTTTGCAGATGGACGTATGCGGATTTAGCGATGGTGTGAAGAGCGCTTTGCAGATTGCTGTGTCAACCGATTTCGAGGTGGCAGTATTCCCATTTAGGGAGGATTCAGTTTTCACCATCGCTTGCCTCTTCACGTCTTCCGTGGAAATGTTAATGCTGTGACATATCGAGATGAGGTTCTGGATGCACTGGTTGCTCCTGCGTTCACAATTTATCCAGACTTGCAGCTTCTCCAGCAGGATAACGCACGTGCATTTTTTTGTATTTTTGGTTTTCTCCCTTGCCTGCACAGAATGCAATGAATTTCATAACAATCAAATGTACAAATTAATGACCAGCATGGATTCATAGGAAAATGAATAAAGATTCCAAATATGTAAACTTGTACACACTTATATTTACATTTCACACTCTGTTCCTGGATTATACAGGTGGTGCGTTTTTAATGTGCTTCAGTATATATATATATATATATATATATATATATATATATATATATATATATATATATATATATATATATATATATATATATATATATATATATATATATATATATATATATATATATTTTTATTTATTTATTTCTGGGGCCCACTCAGTGCTGGGGCCCCGGGACCTGCCTGGTCTACACGTGCAGTAGCTACGTCAGTGTGCAGCTACAAGAACATCTACGAGTATATCGGTTTCTAGTGCCCCATCTTGTCCCCGCGGCATTTCTCACTGGGATTTACCAGTGACAACAACTATTTACGGCTCATATGATTTGTTTTATCATTTATTTATCTGTGCATTTATATTAGCTCTCATTGTCTTTTCTCTACATTTTTCGTTTGTTTGTTGCTGGTGAAGACCTTGTGGTCGCAACGAAGGTTATATATTTTTCCTTGTCCTAGTCAGACGTACAGTACCTATTTTCGTGTACACCACTGCTGCTACTACTACTATTATTGCTGCTACTACTACTATTACTGCTGCTGGTACTACTGCTATTACTGTTGCTATAGCTACTACTACTTCTACTAATGCCACCACTATCTAGTTTAACTGCTACGAGTACTACTGTAACTGCTGCTACTATTACTACTACTACTACTACTATAAAGCTGCTGCAACTGTAACTGATGCTGCTACTACTACTACTAATACTATAACTGCTACTATTACAGCTACTACTACTACAACTGATGCTGCTACTACTTTTATTGTATCTACTTTTACTACTACTACAACTGCTGCTACTACTATTATTGCTACTACCACTACTATTACTATAACTGCTACTATTACTATTACTGCTGTTACTACTACTATTACTGCTGTTACTACTACTATTACTGCTGCTGCTACAACTATAAGTACTGCTGCGACTGCTATTACTACTACTAATGCTACTTCTATAGCTGGTACTACTACTATAAATGCTATTACTACTATTACTGCTGCAACTGCTACTACTACTATTACTATTGCTACCACTAATGATATAACTGCTGCTACTACTACTAAAACTGCTGCAACAACTACAGTACAAATGTATTTAACACTATAATGTACTCTAAATCCTTGCCATCAAAGACGTTAACACTGATGGTGTAACATTTAAATATTTAATCTTACCAATACATAGGAATAAGAACTAATATAGTCTTTTTTTAATGCAGAAGGAAGACTATAATTACGGCTAGAACATACAAGGCAATCCAGATATCACCATTATATTAACCTGCTCGCGAACCATCACCACTCTTATTTATGAACAACCAGACGTGCAACTTTTAACTACAACTATTTCACCTCTATTCGTTAAATGTCACAAATACACACATTAAAGTTTTTACACGTATCTGCCTGCTGCCACGAACGTTTTTTGCAATGTGTACCCGATTCTATATCGCAGCGTTTCTAAACTCTTGGCAAGTGCTGACCCATTCAGATGTGCCGCAAATAAATTACTGTACCAAGAGGCTATGCACTAGCCAAACTAGGTCTAGATATGCAGATGTAAATTACTGAAAAGTTTCATATTTACACAAATCGTATTGCAATTAAAGGTAATCCTGTTCGTACTACGTTGGCCCAGGCTGTGTACTACTAGTAACACGCGCCAAGAAACACTACTGCAATTGATATTATGCAGTGAAGAAAAACCGGTTGCGAAATTTATAAATGGATATCAACAAATGGCAGAAATGTGACATAAACGTGACAAGTAGCGTAATGCTCTCCCGCTTTCACGTCCATTATTTTTGCATTATATAATACGACTGTTATTCAATTTTGACCTGGAAAAGAGAGCTGGAAACATAAATGAAAATTATGAGGAAAACATGGAAACGCCTTGAGCTGATGGCACGCGACTTTAGGACTTGACATGTGTTTGCCGAACGCTATGCTCTTTGGGGAGCCGAAGGGTACTGATTGACTGATTGAAATTAGGTGATCGAGTGAGTCATTCGTCCTTACAGTCCTGACTTGTCACACTGTGATCTCCATAACGAACAAGATGGCGGTTTTTGTGATGTGTCAACCGGACAGTGTTTCAAAACATTACAGATTTATTGAGGGCTATTGTTACTGCTCCAGGTACATTTTTGTATGTACCTGCAAGGATACTTGGAGAGGAGATGGGCACCGCCAAGCAAACCTCTTGCCCACTGAAATGTTATGATGGAAAGTCAACTCAGTAATAATTTGCCGGATCGGCCGATGCCCGGATTAACAACGACCGCGCTCTCATTGCCCCTTGAGAGTGATAAGTCAACGAATGGGGTACAAACACCTGTTTTGAAACTTCCAAGAGAAAATTTTGTTGTTGGAACTTGGAATGTACGCACGCTATATGCGTGTGGAAAAGTCAAAGAACTAACACATGAACTTGTTAGATACTCGTGGGACATCCTGGGCCTAGCAGAAGTCAGATGGACAGGATTAGGTGAATCAATAACGGATGATGGTCACAAAATTTGGTTTAGTGGAGATGAGTCTACACATCAGCATGGAGTAGGTTTTATCGTACATAAAGATAGATTGAACTCTGTCATCAGCTGCACCCCAATAAATAGGCTTATCACCATTCGTATTGCAGCACATCCAAAGAACATCTCCATCATACAGGTATATGCCCCCACTACTGACTATGAGGATGAGGCAATTGATACATTTTATGACAATCTGGATGAAGCAATTAAGAAAATTCCAAAGAAAGATCTTCTCATCGTTCTAGGTGATTGGAATGCTAAAATAGGGCCAGATGCATACGGTCACTGGGCTGGCACAGTGGGGAAATTTGGGACTGGAGAAACCAACGATCGAGGACTAAGGCTACTAGAATTTGCCAGCAACTATAAACTAACCCTTGCAAATACACTATTTCCTCATAAGTTATCAAGAAGAACAACGTGGCATGCCCCAAAAACTGAGATACATAACCAAATTGATTTTATTCTTGTATCCAAAAGATTCAAGTCCAGCATTAATAAAGCCAAGACTAGGACCTTTCCTGGCGCCGACATTGGTAGTGATCACGACATGGTATTGATGACGCTCAAGCTTAAACTCAAAAAGAACTATAATCAAAACAGATGTTCTCAGTTAAGATTCAATTTAGACAAATTGAAAGATCCAGAAATCGCGGGAATCTTTGAGGCAACTGTTGGAGGAAAATTCGCAGCTCTCAACTTTTTGGAGGATCATATCAACTCAATCACAGAGAACATGAAAGACGTGCTCATTGAATCAGCAACAGAAATACTTGGTAAAAGAAAGAAAATAAACAAACCATGGGTTACAGATGAAATTCTGAAGTTATGTGATACACGGCGAGAAATGAAAAAGGTTAAGAAAGAGGTTCCTGAAGCAGCATGGCAATACAGTATGGTGAATAAAAATATTAGAAAGAAAATGAAACAGGCCAAAGAAAAATGGGTAGCTGATCAATGTGAGTCCATTAATACGGGGCTAATAAAAGGTAACAGCAAGACAGTTTTTGACACATTAAGAAGACTATCAAAACCCCAACAGACCAGGGTAACTGTCATAGAAGATAGCAATGGGGCTCTGCTCAATGAAAAAACAGCTGTAATGAGAAGGTGGACAGAATATTGTAAAGAATTATATAACTGTAAACTTGACACTGACTTAGGCATATTAAACAACATTAAGTGCGAAAACAGAGAACTCGGAAATGCAGCAATACTACGGGAAGAAGTGGAAGAGGCTATATGTTCGATGAAAGGAGGGAAGTCACCGGGTGTGGATAATATACCAGCAGAGCTCTTGAAATATGGAGGACCAGATATAGTAAAAATCATGACAACAATTTGCCAGAAGATATGGAGTACAAAAAAATGGCCAAAAGAATGGACGCAGTCATTAGTAAATACCGCTTCCAAAGAAAGGAAATCTAAAAATGTGCAAGAACTACAGAACCATTAGCCTTATTAGTCATCCAAGTAAGGTGATGTTAAGGATACTTTTGAACAGAATAAAACAGAAATCAGAAGAAATCTTGTCAGAGGAACAGGCTGGCTTTAGACCAAAAAGAAGTACCTCAGAACAAATCTTCAATATTAGATTACTGATCGAAAAACATCTCCAGCATCAACATGATTTATACCATAACTTCATCGATTTCACAAAAGCCTTCGATCGAGTCTGGCATGAAGGTTTATGGCAAATAATGAGAAAATTCAATTTTGATACCAACATCATAGATATCATTGAAGCACTATACAAGGACGCAAGCAGTGCTGTTTTTGCAAGCAATGACATTGGAGAATTTTTCAAAACAACTGTAGGAGTTCGCCAGGGATGTATCCTGTCACCAGTGCTCTTTAACATTTATCTAGAACATATTATGCAGGAGGCTCTCTACGATTATAAATCAACCATATCGATTGGAGGTCGACCTCTGTGTAATCTACGTTTTGCTGATGATATTGATCTGATAGCTGGAACAGAATCAGAACTTCAAGACCTTACCTCTAGACTGGAGAAAGTAACAAGAACATATGGGATGGAAATTAATATAGAAAAAAGCAAGATATTGGTGAATAGCCATAAGAAACATGTTCCGACCAACATTACGTTAAATGGGCAAACGTTAGAAGAAGTTAACACCTTTAAATATCTCGGGTCCACTATATGTAGTGATGGAAGATCAAATAAAGAAATCAAGACAAGACTTGAGATGGCCTCAGCTGCCATGACAAGGTTGAATGTGATCTGGAAAAGTAACATCAGTTTTCCTGTGAAGATCAAATTATACAAATCACTTGTATTATCTATTCTCTTGTATGGGTGTGAGGGCTGGACACTCACTGCAGATACGGAGCGAAGGATTCAGGCTTTCGAGCATAAATGTTATAGAAGAATTTTGCGCATTTGCTATAAAGAGCACAAAACAAATGCCTATGTTAGAGAGAAAATAAACACCTATGCAGGCCATCAAGAACCACTTTTGTCAATAGTGAAACGTCGAAAGCTTGCCTGGTTTGGGCATGTAACTCGTCATGACTCCCTTTCGAAAACGATCCTCCAGGGAACAGTCGAAGGTAAACGGAGAAGAGGAAGGCAAAGAAAATCCTGGGCTGATAACATCAAAGAATGGGCAGGACACGGTTTCTCCACACTTGTACGCATTGCTGAGAATAGAGAGCAGTGGAGGACCCTGTCTGCTGATGCTTCCACCATGGCACCCCTACGACCCATGACGGGTTATGGGTTGAGATGAGATGATGATGATCTCCATAATTGTTCTGACTGCTAATGTTTCAACAGATTAAAAAATGGGGGGGTTGTTATGCAGGAATGCGTGCTGTTACATGGTCTGTTCAATCTGTACAGTGAAAATAAGAGATTCGTAGAGGACATACTATACACAACTTTGGAGACGCTGATGATGCAGTAGTAATATCAATACGTTAACAAAAAAGATGTGAAAAAAGAGTTATGTACAGTAATGACCGAAAATGAAAATAAAAGCCTTAGCCTAATCAGCAAAAAAGACAGAAGTAATGGTCATCATAGTTTGTTGTAGTCCTAAGCTGCTTGGGGAAAATGTCATTGACTGATGAATGGACATCTCGAAGAAAATGACTTACACAGAACACACTATCAAAGTGGAACAATTTTTAAAACAATAGATTCAAATACCTTGGCACGTTAATAACATCGGATGGAAGTAAAAGACGCATGTGAAAAGTGAAGAGTAGAACAGCCCAGGCAAAGGTAGAAATCTACAAAATGAAGAGTATCTTACGAAACAATTCTTTGTCAATGAAGGTAAGAAAGAGAGTTCTTTACCGTTATATATAACTAACCCTGACATAAGGAAGTGAGTCATGGACAAGCAGTAAACAAGAAGAAAAAGCACTGGAGACAACAGAGATATGGTTTTACAGAAGAATGTTAAAAATACAATGGAAAGCTAAAAAATATTAATGACAGTGTCCTGACAGAAGTCAGCAAGCAAAGAAAGCTTCATACATTAGCAGGAAGCAATCCACTTTTTTGGAGCACGTAATGAAGTGAAGAAAGCTGGAATATATCATGACTTAGAACAGACTTACTTATTTACTTAGTCTTTCCTCTTCTACCGTGAGGTGTAGAGGTTTGGAAGACGGAACGCCATCCTATCCTACCGGCTGTCTTCCTCCTGGCCTGGTTCCATTCTAGTCCTCGAGAGATTGTCTAATGCTGTCCTCCCAACGGACTCTGGGTTATCCTGGAGGTCTGGATCCCTGGCTCTTAGTTTACCATACTTCGTGGTAGACAATCTTCTCCCATTCTGCAGACATGGCCAAACCATCTTAGTTGGGACTGTTCTACTTGGGTCTGCAGGTGTTGTATTTTTAGGCCATGACGTATTGTCTGGTTGTTTACCATGTCTCTTCTTGTTACTTCAACTGCCTTCCTCAGATACCTAATTTCTGAGGTTTGGATCTGGCTTTCATGGGTTGTAGTCATTGCCCATGACTCGGATCCATAGGTCAAGACTGGAACATAGGTGGAGTGGTATACAGCCACCTTTGTCTTCTATTTATGGCCCAAAAAAGTCTCCCAGCTGCTGCTCTTCAGGTAGCCAACTCTTCTTTGATGCCCCCCTTCTAGTTCATGACAGCTCCAAGGTATTTAAAGTGACTGACCTGCTCCAGTACCTGTTCTCCCAGCATAATCTGATGCCTTCTTCCCTCTCGTGATATCACTATGGTTTTTGTTTTGGAGTTGCTGATTGTCGTGAAGTGACGTCTGTCTCACAACACGAATTCTGCTTAACTCTGACCACACCATGCGCCATACATTGTAAGCACTGCAAGATACACAGACCAATCAGAATGCTCCGTTATGCCGTGTTTACTACAGCCTTTGATAAATAAAATGGAAGTCCAAATATGTGCAAACAAGTATCGGAGGACAATTAACTACATCATTATGAAAGAAGTACCACCTGGAAGAGGCTACCAAAACGATATTAGGGATGTTGCTCTACCCGTAAGTACTAGTACTTTTACAAATACTGATATAGGATGGGAGAGATCTCTAGTTGAAGGTATCGAAGCCTCAGGTTAGTCCATTATTTAGCTGTGTAACGTACGCATAGAATAAAATGCATTTAGGAATGAAAAAGGTTGTTTACTAGAAATATGTAGAATAATATAGGGTGTATTTTAAACTTTAGATGAATAAAATCGCTCCATGAATAACTTAGATAAATAACATCTTAGTTTTCCTGATTTGCACAATAGGCAAAATTTACCAATATTTTCTGAACACAAAACACATTTGTTGGGGAACCACCTCGGACGCTCGAGGCCACACTATTTATAGTGCATGTCTAACAGAATCAGGTCAGTCACAATATTTGAAAGCAACAGCGAGCGGCAAAAGAAAGCAAGTGTTAGTGGAAGCAATTTGCCTTCTATACTTGAAAGCAGACCTTAAACAGCCATTAACAGCTCGTCTGTGTGAGTACCTGAGGGTACGAACGAATCTATATATTTATATGTGTATATAATTATGTGTATTTCTAGTGATTAATCCACCTGTACGATAGGAAGTGTGTAGATGTGTTAGAAAATTACAGTGTGTTGCTGGTAAACTTACAGGCTTGTGTGTAATTCTGGAGGCAAAGCCAGCCTTGGGAAATATTCAAAAACTTGAGAATGATGGCCAAAGTGTGTCTGTAAGTTTGGAAATGTATTTAAAGAAGTATTTCTTAATGGAATGAGACATATACCAGGAACAGAAGGAAGGATAAAAGGAATTGGATTACTGTATAGTTTGATATATTACTTAGTAATTTTATTCACGACCAAATTGTTGTAGAGAGGCGGATCATGGGAAAAGGATTATAAATCAAAATGTAGAAGAAATTTATGATCACAGTGAACTGAATTGATTGTTGCTACTGTGATGGGGCCAAAAAGGAGACGCCCACCCCCTACCTGTTTCTAGGCAGATTTTTTTCGATGTGCGCAAAGCATTCTGGGTTGTGAAAAGTCTGAAGTAGAAGATATGTAATGAGGCCATAATAAAGCCTGAGAATTAATTGTGGTGTATAGTTGTGAGTCATATTTGATATTCGTGTGTTATATTAAATAGCTGTAGGTTTTATTTGTGTTTTCGCTATTCCTAAAGCGATAATCGCGTGTGATATTTAAGTAGCCAAGATTAATACGCCTAGCGCGCAGTAAAGTGAGTGATTAGCCTAGTGCCTATAAAAAGAGATAGCGAACTACCAGCGGCCCTTTTTTTAAGTATCAGTCCAGACAAGAGGGAACGAAACGAGGCGCCCTGTGTACCCACACAGAAGAACATAAAGACATGACACGTGAGTTAATTTAAATTAGCGTTAGTTTTATATAATTCTGAAATTATATTCAGCACGAGTCCGTTTTAATGTTTAGTGATATAGATAGATGTGTTTCCAAAGGAAATGTCTTTTTAGGACATTATGATTTAGTCTTGAAGAAATGATAGATGAGTGAAAATAATGTTTGATAGGTTTTATTAGGCACGCAAAGCCTAAATCCAGATGTGAGAATTTAGTATCAAGTATTTCATCCATCAGACCGGGCAAATTTAGTAGGGAGCTATTTCATACATGAAACTGGACAGAGAAGCGATTTTTTACTTTAATTTAGATGATATTGACTGTTATCAGGATGGCAACCACGTGGTCATGAAAGGCGGCGCGTCACCATGTGTGATTGTATAAAGAAGACGCCAGTTTTATATTGTGTGAATTGACACGTGGGTGGGAAGCAGATTAAGATAATTTTCCCCAGTAAAGGAAAGAGATAGTTTTCGTGTTAATGCCAGTTTTGTTAAAGTCAAGAGTAATTATTTTATTTCTTTAATGTAAAAGTAATTGAGTGTATTTCACAATAGCCTACTGATCATAATTCTACTGTATATATTTAATGGGTTACTGTGAGGTGAGAATAGTCATTTAGATTTCTGGAGAGCGCGAGGCCACTCCTTGGGCGTAAAGCGCATTTGAGACATAAATGTTTCTGTTTGCTCCTTGCGGAGCAGGGCGACACCAGTGCGGCTGAATCCAACAGAAGCCTGCATGAAGCATTTATATGCTATGGCAGTGATTTGTTTCGGTAATGATGTGTTTCATGTGATGAGATTCCCAGTCTCATCAGTGGTCATATACGACACGCTTGTTGCCAGGCACACCAGTCGTCACATACGACATGCTTCAGAATGCAGTAACGAATATTGATGTGGATCGGTTACGAGGTAGTAGCTCATTCTCATTAATGAGAGTATGGGTGGTTCATATTGTTTAATTCTATTTGATACATAGTTGATTATTATTTAATTATGGTTATGTGAGGAATGGTTGTGAGAGCATGTGGGCTCACTTCAAGATATATATTTCTCTTCTCCGCTCCTGAAGGGAGCATGGGGCCAACAGTGTGGTTTGCCTTCATATTAAGCATTCAGATGCTCGGGCAGTAGTGGTAGCGGTAGCAATCTGTGTTACACGGTGAGGTTGCCAGCCTTAAGCACAACACCATACTAGTCTCATTGGACGACATGCATGAGTGTGTGTGTGTGATAGCTGAGTGTGTGCTCTTGCAGTAGTGGTTTCGGTAGCAACCGATGTTACATGGTGAGATTGCCAGCCCCACGCACAACACCTTACTAGTCGCATTGGATGACACGCATGAGTGCGTGCGTGTGTGATAGTTGAGGGTGTCAGGTGGCGTGGAAGGATGAGAGTATCATTATTTAACTATGATTTTAACCAGCCGTTGCTTTGTTTGCGTTTTCAGAGTAGCAATCGGGCACATGCTGGGTGTTTTGTTTTGTTTAGTTTTGTTTTGTTATGTTCGCTAGTTTATTTGTTCAATGTTTGCTTTGTCACTGAATGGGTTGTAAAAATAAATATAGCCCCTGCCTCTAGAATCAAGAGTTTTATTGTTGTTCGGGTCGGTGCGAGTGTGACAAGAGAGTGATCACACATCACAATATAATCATCATCATCATCTCGCCCACCCTACCACAATTGGCGTCGTCGACAGGATAGGCAGACAGTGACACCGAGCAAACAGCAAACGAACAAATATTGTAAACACCCAGCATTGCGGTCGTGCAGCAAGATGGCTAATGCGCATATGAAGGTACTGTACGTGGAGGAGCCAGAGATAAGGTTATTTAGTGGAGAGGGGAGCCCCACTTGGCAAGAGTTTGTGGAGGATGTGGAAGCCGCGTGGAAGGTGGCACCTTTTTGTGCAGAAGACAAGTTAGACATGATATGGAACAACGTTACACCATGGGTATCTAGAGAATTACGGATACATGGTGGAGCCAAGGCCAGCCCTGAGAAGTTACTGGAAATTGTCAAAAAAGCCGGAGGCACTTAGAGCAGAATTATCCCTCCTAAAGTCCCAGATAGCACAGATGTCACAGACCAGTTCGCCAGCACAAGAGGAGGTGCAGAGAGAGAAAGAACCAGGCCAACCGCGAAAACAGCCAAAGCACGACGAGGAGGTGCATGTTCTGGTATGTGAGAGTCAAGCTGTTGTTAACGAAAGCAGTGAGCTGACAGTACCGACCAGTGCAGCTGCACCGACAAGGCGAAAAGGAGTTTGCAAGTGGTACAGTGTCCGCAGGGGATGGGGATTCATCACGCCAGATGATGGAGGTATTGATGTATTTGTACATCAGACCAAGATCTTCAGAAAGGGATTCCGGAGTCTGGCGAGAAATGAGAGAGTGGAATTTAACAGCAAACCATCGGCCCAGGGCATGGAAGCAATTTATGTATGCGGCATTGGCGGTCAAGAATGCAAAGGCAGCAGGAAGCGACCCATGGCACAGAGGAAGCCCAGAAAGATAAGATGCTACAATTGTGGAGACCTGTCAGACCACATGGCAGCCAAGTGCCCTCAAGGCCCGCTTCCGAAGAGATGTTTTCGATGCAAGTCAACTGAACATTTGATAGCCGCCTGTCCCTCAAAGAGCTCTTTCCCGAGACGTGCTACCACAACCAGGTTTCCTTCCGGGTGCAAGCCAAGAGATGACCGTGACAACTGTCACCCTAAGGGCGCCGAGAAGATTGGTAGTCGATTAGGGGAGGAAACTCGTTTTAAGCATAGAGGAGGGAGTGCAAGTCAAGGTTCAGAGGAGGAGACACATCAAAAGCAGATAGTGGGGAATGTTGGCCACCGTCCACGCAAAACGAGTGTCAAGCACGTCAGGAGCAATCCCCCTACAGATTCGACAGCTAGAAGCACTGACAGGCAGACGTCATGGGCAGGCAGCGATGCGGCACAGGTGTGCGAGTCTTCTAGACCACAGCAACTGCCAGCCCGACAACGTACTACTGGGGACATAACGACCAAGAGGGTCCCCAGCCGAGTTGTACCGAATACAGAATCTGAGCCCAAAACATCGTCGCTGAGAAATAATCAAACGCAGCACCAACGATCTAAGAGATTTCGACAGAAGTGCCTGAGGTAGTGATGTTGTCGGGACGACAACAAAATCAGGAGGGAGATATGTGATGGGGCCGAAAAGGAGACGCCCGCCCCCTACCTGTTTCTAGGCAGATTATTTTCGATGTGCGCGAAGCATTCTGGGTTGTGAAAAGTCTGAAGTAGAAGATATGTAATGAGGCCATAATAAAGCCTGAGAATTAATTGTGGTGTATAGTTGTGAGTCATATTTGATATTCGTGTGTTATATTAAATAGCTGTAGGTTTTATTTGTGTTTTCGCTATTCCTAAAGCGATAATCGCGTGTGATATTTAAGTAGCCAAGATTAATACGCCTAGCGCGCAGTAAAGTGAGTGATTAGCCTAGTGCCTATAAAAAGAGATAGCGAACTACCAGCGGCCCTTTTTTTAAGTATCAGTCCAGACAAGAGGGAACGAAACGAGGCGCCCTGTGTACCCACACAGAAGAACATAAAGACATGACACGTGAGTTAATTTAAATTAGCGTTAGTTTTATATAATTCTGAAATTATATTCAGCACGAGTCCGTTTTAATGTTTAGTGATATAGATAGATGTGTTTCCAAAGGAAATGTCTTTTTAGGACATTATGATTTAGTCTTGAAGAAATGATAGATGAGTGAAAATAATGTTTGATAGGTTTTATTAGGCACGCAAAGCCTAAATCCAGATGTGAGAATTTAGTATCAAGTATTTCATCCATCAGACCGGGCAAATTTAGTAGGGAGCTATTTCATACATGAAACTGGACAGAGAAGCGATTTTTTACTTTAATTTAGATGATATTGACTGTTATCAGGATGGCAACCACGTGGTCATGAAAGGCGGCGCGTCACCATGTGTGATTGTATAAAGAAGACGCCAGTTTTATATTGTGTGAATTGACACGTGGGTGGGAAGCAGATTAAGATAATTTTCCCCAGTAAAGGAAAGAGATAGTTTTCGTGTTAATGCCAGTTTTGTTAAAGTCAAGAGTAATTATTTTATTTCTTTAATGTAAAAGTAATTGAGTGTATTTCACGATAGCCTACTGATCATAATTCTACTGTATATATTTAATGGGGATGAGATTCCCAGTCTCATCAGTGGTCATATACGACACGCTTGTTGCCAGGCACACCAGTCGTCACATACGACATGCTTCAGAATGCAGTAACGAATATTGATGTGGATCAGTTACGAGGTAGTAGCTCATTCTCATTAATGAGAGTATGGGTGGTTCATATTGTTTAATTCTATCTGATACATAGTTGATTATTATTTAATTATGGTTATGTGAGGAATGGTTGTGAGAGCACGTGGGCTCACTTCAAGATATATATTTCTCTTCTCCGCTCCTGAAGGGAGCATGGGGCCAACAGTGTGGTTTGCCTTCATATTAAGCATTCAGATGCTCGGGCAGTAGTGGTAGCGGTAGCAATCTGTGTTACACGGTGAGGTTGCCAGCCTTAAGCACAACACCATACTAGTCTCATTGGACGACATGCATGAGTGTGTGTGTGTGATAGCTGAGTGTGTGCTCTTGCAGTAGTGGTTTCGGTAGCAACCGATATTACATGGTGAGATTGCCAGCCCCACGCACAACACCTTACTAGTCGCATTGGATGACACGCATGAGTGCGTGCGTGTGTGATAGTTGAGGGTGTCAGGTGGCGTGGAAGGATGAGAGTATCATTATTTAACTATGATTTTAACCAGCCGTTGCTTTGTTTGCGTTTTCAGAGTAGCAATCGGGCACATGCTGGGTGTTTTGTTTTGTTTAGTTTTGTTTTGTTATGTTCGCTAGTTTATTTGTTCAATGTTTGCTTTGTCACTGAATGGGTTGTAAAAATAAATATAGCCCCTGCCTCTAGAATCAAGAGTTTTATTGTTGTTCGGGTCGGTGCGAGTGTGACAAGAGAGTGATCACACATCACAATATAATCATCATCATCATCTCGCCCACCCTACCACATTATATCTTGTGCATCTGCTAGCACTCTGTCTGAAACTGTCTATCATCCCCATCTGTGTCATAGAGGGATAGTGATAGAAAAATACAGGGATTGCATTTAACTTCGTTTCAGGTTTTATCCTGTAAACCTAACAAATATACAAGAGGCATCTCTTACTGAGGTTACGACGGATGCAGTGCTGGTCTATGTCAGAGGGCCAGACATCTTGTGTATACCACTTGGAAGAATTTCAGCAATTAATTCTATCCAGTATCAGAGGGAGCCATCTTCAGTGACTCAGATAAGTTGCCCACAAAGGCAACTGTACAGCATATCCCAGTTCACCAAACATAAAATAAAACATTTTTTGATGACTATAGCAGTGTAGATCTTCAATCAGAACTGTGAAATTAACAAATATTACTTAATCAGAGAGAGACCAACCAAGCAAGACTTTCTCCATAGTGATAGACATCTTAATTCAGTGAAAGACTTTGTTGAACATTTTATTATTTATTTAATGTTGTAATATGATTTCTTTTAAAACTTTTCAAACAGAAAAGAGTAAATGTACAAATAAATTGTAAATATTTACCAGCAGACTTACTTAAATTCTTTAAGTTAAGTTACAGTCCTTGTTGGTGAATTTAATTAATTAATTACCCCTAGCAGAGTTAATATCAATAATAATTACCATATTAACAGAGGAGGATCTGGAGAGGTAGCAAATAAGGACTCAGAGTACTACATTACCATCTTCTCTGGGAACGTATACAGCTTGACCCTACCTTTGTTGTCTATACACCCTTACTCTTTTTCAGAGAAGGGGTATTACTGAAAAGACCAGACTCTTATCTGGCACTATCCTGGTATCATCTGATACACCTTTATGTCCAGGATATCTTATCAAATTCAATAACCATCTACCCTCTCGTGACACTGATGACCATCCCTCTCTTCTCCAGCTCTTCCTTCCAGACTTACAGGTTGGACTGAAGATGTGCCTCTGATTTAGCAATCAGGGCAACATCATCTGCAAATGCCAGCTCTGAAATACAAACCTGTCTCATCTTCCAGTACCCAACTGACTATTTTCTTGTCCTCTCCTTACATGCGTTGATGACATCGTCCATGAGTAGTATGAAAAGATGAGGTGACAGAATATCACCCTGTCTGACACCAGTGGTGGTCCTAAACTCTTCTGACTTATTGTTTGTCGTCCTAACATAGTTTTTGTAATTCTTGTAGAAGCTCTGTATAGCATGGATCAGAGGCACCAGAATGTTCTTCCTTGCCAAGCAGTCCACAGGGTAGAAGAGAAATGACTATGTAAGTAAGAGACATGTGTTGGGTACGGCCTTAAAAATGAATTCAGAGATGCAGTAATAAGGAGTTATAGTTTAGTTAATGAATCCTAAACGTAACCTTAACAAAGTCGGCAACTTATTTGGACGACTTCAAACATACGCCCAACTATCTTCATTTCAACCACTACAACAAACTATTGCTATGATACCAGGATGATGAGATTCATACCATCATTTTTTTTCTGACATGTTTTGTAGAGGGTTGTAGGGTTATTTTACTGCTAATTATTACAATTTACATCTGACACTTTAGCATGCACTGTGCCACGACTATAACAATACATGGTAATGTCAGAAAGCAGTTCTGCTATTACTGTGTAGCTCGCATAATTGCGCGCTGAAGCATAGTTTTTAATACTTACCTTTATAATATTGTAAAGTAATTATTTTTATACTCCTCATGTATACAACATACCAACGGGCTGATCACCCGTTTGCCAGTCACTTCGATTACGGAAACAACAGCAAATGGATTGATTTGCCGTTGCCCTAAAGACGCCAATAGGCGTGATAGGAAACAATGGCAAAGAAAACCTATCTGCTGTTGCCCTAAGACGCCACTAGGCGTAATGGCCACCGACTGCTTTGACGGTCGGTGGCTAAGGACGGAAGAAGAATTGTTAACTTGTGCACTTCCTTATGTGGAAAAAGTGTTCCTCCAATGACCAGGTTGTTAATACTGCAGAAGCTTATTAATTTGTCCCCATTCTCCGTTCAACCTCTGATGGGTTATAATTAGGATTTATAGTTTTCAACTCCAAATAAAATGAATAATTGCTGATACGTGAAAGTGGCATCATATCTGTCAAATCATTGATAATAGGGCAAATCAAAATTACCAATTTTGTATGTATGTTAAAAAAAAATAAAAAAAACCTACAAACAAAAACGAGATAAAACAAAACAACAAACAAAAATAATATTCAGGGGAGGGATATAAAGGCCTGGTGTTTCCACTTAGATATTTAATTGACTTTCACTTGCCATAAGTCATATGTATTGTAAGAACATCATCTGACCAACAAACTACAATCAGACCTAAAGGTTTTTTATATTTGGACATGCGCCCTAATATAACCGACTAGGTTGAATGGGACACGCCCTGCCAAAACGAGGCACAATTTTATTTATTTTAAAAAAAAAATCATCAGACCTTCACCTTTCCAATGACTATATATTAACTTCTGTTCTTGTTAAATACGGTTTGACTATATTATGAAGTTCCCTAGGTCTGTCTATTTTTAACACCTCTTCTATATTTATAGGTAAATTTGATGCCTGCAAATAATCTAATATTTGTTCATACCTCTTTCATTTTAACAAGAAATGCTCTATATTATTGTCTTGAAGACATCCTGCACAGTCAAGTTCTTCTATTCTGAAATAGCCTTTTCCCAGCTGTAGTCTGAGAAGTTTCTTATTACTGGGAATTGTCAATTCCCTAGATATCTGACATTTTCTTGCTGGAGCTTGAACATCTTAAATGCATGTCTTCTTTTCAGATTTTTATCCCACTCTGCTTTCCATTCATCTGTTATTATTTTTTAAATTGTGCTTTAATCTCTGATTTACACATCCCTACATTTTATAGATTTTGATCAGATCAGATTTACCATTCTTGGCTTCTTTATCTGCCTTCTCATTTCCCACTATGCCAATATCATACCTGTCAACCTGTACGAATTTTTCATACAATGTACGTATTTTTGATATTTTTAGCAGTGTACGGCCGTACAGACTCGTTGTACGGATTTTCCCCCCTCCCCCAAAAAAAAATCGAAAAAGAAAATTTAAAAAAAATTTTTTTTTATTAAAAAAAATTCTAAATATATTTTCCAGCCCAAGTTTTTTAAAATTTTAAATCAGAAAATATTTCTAGCCCAGGTTTTGTCTATAACCAATTTTTTTTATTCCGGGAATCTCTGCGTCTGTTTTTAAACTGAGGTCTCTCCCAGCAACCAATCAAATCCTTTTAGACCCAACAATTCGGCAAAAACTTTGAATTCTGCCTCAAACACTTCAGGTTTTCAGTGTGACATGATGCATTTTTAAAGTTACCTGTTATGAACCACCACACTTCGACGCTATTTTGTTTAAAAAAAGCTAAGTACTTATAACTTGGTTAAATATTGCTGTTGTTTTGCTTTGTTGCAATTTAATCGCTGTCTTAATCTTTCCAGTTATATCTTGCCCTTCAATATATTTCCGATAAATTAATGTCATAATATTCTGTGTAGGCCCTACATAACTAGAAAAAAAAGTTTGTTTGCGTTGAGTAGGCCTACTTTATTCCAGCGGTCGAGATTCACTGTTAGCTGTTTGCTTTGCTTCGTTGTATTTTTGTTGTTGTCATTCTCTTAATCTTTCTAGTTATATTTTGACCATTTAAATATTTCCAATAAATTAATTTCATAATATTCTGTGTCAGCCCTACATAACTAGAAAAAAAGTTTGTTTGCATAAACTTCGCTGCTTTATTTTTCAATAAAAAAATCCATACAGACTGCAGGAGGTCCATGAATGCGGACACACTCACTTCTTTTTTACAGTGTAAGATTAACATTGATACATGCTGTGCAGACTTTAAGCCCACAAATGCAATTCTGCAAAGTGCATGTGTTGATTATAATACAAAACACTGTGCATCGAAAGAATAGTACCTCACAATCACTAAGTTTTTTATATGTAAAGAACAGCATGGGACTATTAGCATGTTTTAAATCACACTAATTCAAATGCTAATGGATTTGAATGTGCCATTTCTCGTTTTAAAACTGTATTGTGAACAATTTATTAATATATTTTTTGCGTAAGGATTTTTGGGTGTTTGTAAGGATTTTTTGGTCCGGCGTACAGGTTTTTGTCTCAGGAGGTTGACAGGTATGCAATATGTGAAGGAATCCAAGCTATCAAGACTGAACATCCTCTGGATTATAAGTATGTAGCTGCCAGAAATATCTCCCCTGCTAAATCAGGTATACTGCATTCTCGTTAAGTTTCTTAGTTCTTGAATTGTTGAAAGAGAGTCAGTTAAAATTGTTAGTTTCTTGGGAGGGTTATTAGAGAATATTTCTAGTGCTTTTAGTATTGCCATAATCTCTGCAGTGAAAATGGATGTATATTCTGTGATACTATATTCTTTTGCTATTTTCCGTATTGGAATGTATATTCCTATTCCTAATTTGTCATCTTCTCCCTTGGATCTATCTATGTATTAAGTAATGTCCTTTGATATTTGTTGTATATATGTTTTGGCCGTGTTTTTTAATATTTTCTATATTATTTGCTTTCATAAGTATTTCTGCTAGGTGTTAGGCCGTGTCTGGTTTCTTGACCTCCCAGGGTGGAACCACCGGCTTGTAGTCACAACTGTTATTAATTTATGTAATTAAAGTACCCAGGTGGACAATTTCCTCCGTACACTTCCATCCTGTTGGGTATCTGTTGGTATTGATTACAGGAAAAATAGATTATGGAAGTATAATATATGACCCATCTGCACACAGTAACAAGGTTAAATTAGACAGAATTCAGCATCAGGTTTTATATACAATAGCTGGTGCAATCAGATCAACATCAATGGGGGATCTAGAGGTGGCTTTAGGACAGAATTATGTTCTTGGAATTACGGAGAAGGGAGTTAAGACTAAATCACATGAACAAAGTTATGTTAGATAAGTCTCACCCAGCATATGCAGCTGTTATCAAATGTCAACTAGCAGCTCAGATCGATCCAATGAATGCAAATTGTAGGAAACGAAAGTCGATCTAGTAACTTCCACAACATCCGGTAAAACATGAACCTTAATTTATTCACCGGTGTTGTATGTGATATTTGACCAAGATTCCGTGGTATTCATTAAAAGTTTTAAGACATTTTATTTGTCAATGTTATCAAATGTAACCAGCAAACTATAATATTGTTGAGATTATGTTCATTTCTCTCAGTTTCTCCGTTGTTGTCTGGCATGTGAAAATGAAGATTTTCTGGAAACAAGCTCACAAGGTGCTTGATTTCTTTCGCCTTTAGATTAATTCTTCTTCTTTGATCCTTAGCTGCCGACCGTCGAAGCAGTCAGTGGCCATCACGCCTAGTGACGTCTTGTAGGGCAACAACAAATTGATTCCACCTTGCTCGGTCGGCGGCCATCCTTCGTACAGTGCCCCAACTCTGGTTCATTCTTTGCATCTCAGCCTCCACAGTCCTCCGCCAGGTTGTTTTTGGTCGGCCTCTCTTTCGTTTTCCTTCAGGGGTCCAAAGCATAGCTGTTCTTGTGATGGCATCGGGGTCTCTTCTGAGGACATGGCCAACTCTGAAATACAAACCTGTCTCATATATAAGGGCGGTCGAAAATGAGACAATCATTTAATTTCAACGGAATGTGAATAAAGAGTAATTTTTTTTTTAAATGTAAAACTTTTGCCTCGTTTTGGCGAGGCGCGTCCCGTTCAACTTAGTCGGTTATATTAGGGCGCGTGTCCAAATATAAAAGACCCTTCAGTCTGAGAGATGCATTTTTTATAAAGAGTAATCATTTTCGACCGATATAGCTTCCGGACGTACAGGAAACAAGGATCGCAACTCCAGCAAACTTCCCAAAATAGTTATAACTCCGAGAGATTTGTGCTAAATGGGTTTCAAACCTTGGTCTTGTGCATCGCACCCTTCCCAGTTCAAACCTTTAGAGTTATAGATCTCCATTCTTAGTGAGTTGACCTTATATCTATATGTTGTTTTCCTATATCGGTCGTGTTAACGATTTTATCTTGAATTATGAATAGGAAAAACACAGGATTTCTTAATGCACGGACACTTATTCCTGCAAAATTCTTCTCAACTACTTACTCCCTCCAAATTTCCTTGTACCTATGCATAAATGAAGATATTCCCGTCAAAAGGAGACCATTCTTATCCTTGTCTGTCATTTCGTTCTCCTTCCCGATCTTTAATTCTAACTATGTTTCGGATGATTAATTCTTCCTTATAAAATCGCCGAAGTGTTCTATCTGTCCGTGGGAAACCCCTTTTCTGATTGGCTGCCCTCGATACACACAGGAAAATACCCCTGCATTCATTTTTTCATGCTGGTATACTTGTGTTCCACTTTCCGGTCTTCATACATTTAACTAGGCAATTGCGTTAACATGCTACACGCTCTATATTTCCAATAAGTGGGTGTAAGGTCTTTTTCTTTCTTTTTCTCTTCCTTCTCTTTTTATTCAACACTATCATGTAAAATGTGTAACCTTGGAGTACTAGAAAGAGTGTGTAAATGAGTGTGTGCAAGGTGTGAAAGTAATTTTGTATATTTTTTACAGCTGCACAGTGTATTTTCATTGTTATGCTTATGTTCAAACTATTATTGTCAATTTCAACGGAATGTGAATAAAGAGTTATCGTTAAACATTTTTTTTTTTTGCCGGCAATAGCCGATTTTACAAGTAAAACTTCATGGAAAGTGAAAAAACAAATTTAAAAAATTTTTGGCCGGCTTAAGGCCGCTATAAACAATTAAATGGATAGTTTTGGTCTATTCGGTTTTTTATTTATGTGTGGGTTTTTTTTTTCCTCTCCTTTTTTTGACCACTGTTATTGCTAAAAGAAATAGAGTGCGCTCTATAATTCCAAAAAAAAAGAGGGTGTAAGATTTCTTTATCTTTTTTTCCCCCTCTCTATTTAACTCAACACTATCATTATAAAAAAATGTGCAATGTATAACTTTATTTTTTCCCTCTCTTTTTAAATCCACACTATCATTACAAAAAAATGTACAATGTATAACTCTAGAGTACAAGAAAGAGTGTGTAAATGAGTGTGTGCAAGTTTTTTTATTTTTTTTTTAAAATACAGCTTCTCATTGTATTTTCATTTTTATACTTATATTTATGCTATTATTGCCAATGTTTCATTGCATATGTCTTTGTAAATTTCCATGGAATGTGAATTAAAAATGTAAAAAAAAAAAAAAAAAATGGAAAACACAATGAGTCCCTAGTCATTCAGTAACAGACTGTTCGATTGTTTCACAAGTTCTTATAACACACCATCTGATTATGCATCAAATCACTGTCTACTTTACTGTATGAGGAATTCGATTTTTGTCAATCTTATTATTTGTTTGTTTTGGTTTTATTTTTTTATTCTCATTTAATTTTTTATTTAATGTTTTTTTTTTTAAATTTATTTTAAAAACATACGGTACTTTGATTACGATGATTATTGCAAATGTATGATGTTATATTACTTTTTAATGATAAATGCCTAAATAATGCTTGCAGTAATTGGGGGGATGAAAGGATACAGTATGCATGATGAGAGAGTGGGAGGAAGAGCAGAATGTCAGATTGGCCTACGTGCCCAATTCTTAACCCTTTGAAAATAAAGTTCGTTCGTTTGTTCGTTTCCTCGGTGGTCCATAGCATAGCTGTTCTTGCGATGGTATCAGGGTCCCTTCTGAGGATGTGGCCAACCCAACTCCAGCGTCTGCCAGCTATGATGGTGTGCATGTCCTCCTGGTTACTCCGAATAAGTAGTTCTTGGTTGCTGATGGTATTCAGCCAAAAGATTCTGAGACTTTTCCTTAGGCAGATTGTGTGGAAGGAGGACAGTTTTGACATTTCCTTCTCTGTTACTCTCCAGCATTCCGCACCATAAAGAAGCACAGAAAGTACACAGCTCTCATGCAGTCTTAATATGGTGTTTGTGCTGTACTGGGAAGACTTCCAAATGTTGTTGAGACTAGCAAAGGCTGTTCTCGCTTTATTCATTCTGTTGTTAATGTCCTTACTTGTTCCACCGTCAGGTGTTACTACGCATCCTATGTAAGTAAATGTGTGTCTGTTCTAACTTCTGGTTCCTTATTGTTATTGGCTCAGGATTGCCCACATTTAGTGTCATGACCTCTGTCTTCTTCAGATTGATGTTCAGACCAACCTGCTGGTATTCTTATTCAGTCTATCGGTTTTTTCTTGGATGTGTTGATGTGAATGCACGAGTAGTGCAATGTCATCTGCATATTCCAGTGTAGAAAACGTATGCATGTGTGTGTGTGTGTGTGTGAGTGTGTGTGTGTATATATACTGAAGCACATTAAAAACGCACCACTGTTATATATACTGATGCCGAGAAGCTGGGAAAAAAAAATGTGTGGGAATGGATTTTCCCCATGTTTGTCATGAGGTAGAGAGCGAATGGCTGCTAGAATGGAAAGTGCATGATTCAACCCACGGGTTTGTGTACAGACTACATGAAAACAATGAAAGTTACACGTGCAACACGATTTCCAACAGCTATGACCCTGAAAATGTGTACGAGTTGTGGCAGTATACTCGGTATAAAAAGGCCGTTGAGACAAAATACCCAGTACATGTGCTTGAAATGCCACGACTATCTGAAAACGATCGCCATTGAGCCATTGGTATGTTGAAGACCGGAATGAGCTCGCAGGCCATTGCTAGAAGGATGGGGCAAAGTCTACAGACAGGGGGTATGATGTGCTGGTGTTGTGGGTAGTGGGTTTCCCCCCTTGCTTCACCCTAGGCCTAGTGAATTCTGTTCATGAAAGGAGCGACCATTGCGGTGTTAGTCTCTTGGCCTAGCAAAACCTCTCATACCCCAAGATCGTTGTGCGTGGTGAAGAGCCACACCCTCCTCGAGGTAGTCCTGGTAACTGAGGGTGCGAATCCTCAGGCTAAACACAACGGATCTAGAGGAGCAAACCTCGATAATAAAACCGGTGCACTACACCGTACACGCCCTCTGTGGGTGGGAAGGAGCCAGATGGATAATGAACAAGTCTTGGGAGTGGGAACGAGTGTGGACTGCTCCCTGAAGATCGGAACCCATCGTACAGGCACAGAGACTCAGGACGTGACGATCCTATTGCCTTCAACTCTTGGTCACATGCCTAGAGCCTCGGAGAACTCGGCGTAACCAGCAGGCAATTTGGTGGCGGGGAAAGAGCACTGTGAGCCCTACCTTGGCTACGTATCACAAGGAGACGCAGAAAACACCCCCTTTATCTCCCCCAGAGCTGGCACAGTACACTTCTGGCTTCTACCCGGGGCGTTAGGAAATCCACAGGCACCCCAGCATCACAATGCCAAGAAGATGACAAAGTTGGAATTTACTAACTCAAACCTGGCAGAGCAAGTCCTCCAACAGATGCGGCCGATGCTGGGCCCACTGGCGCGTGGACACGTCCCGATCCCCATCGAGACTTGCCCGGGGAGCCACCCCGGCTCAAAAAAGCAGAGAAGGCCACTCTCCAAACCTCCGATGTCTTGCGGGCAGTGTTAGGATGTGCAAGAACATGGACAGGAAGACTCCACAACTTCCCCACTGAAGACACGCCCACGGCGACCGTTGCCTCAACTGGCTGTGTGTGGTGTACCCGGAAACGGGGCCTCCCAGTACTGAGACACAGTTAAGTCCCCGATGTCATTTATCGGTGCAGAGTTGAGAGAGATGGCTGAGCATCACAATCCCTCCTGTGTTGCAGCATGATGAGAACCCAGAATTGCACACTGAGCTTGGGGGGAATCACTTGGGCACCAGACTTAATACTGGCTCTTGACTGGATGGCCGCATGCAGGAGATTTCTACAATGGGGGGTTGGCAGGTGGTGGGTATCTGGAAGTGGCTCTGTGCAGGACGTGAGGATTCCTTGGGTGAGCCCAGAACCAGAGCACAGCATTGTGCAAGCTCTGCATAGTTGGAGAGCCCCCTGGATGACGGGGAATGCACAGTGTGCTACCCCACCTGTCCCCAACTGCTAACTTAGAACCAGAAGTGGGGTCCTCTGTATGCGTGCCAGGCCAGGATAAAATGCCTGGGAAAGAGACTGGAGCTCAGAACTCCCTAACTCAAAGTTGCAGGATGGCAGGAAAGACAGGTCTATTTTGAAGATAATGCAACCATATTTTCACCATACGAGCTCAGACGCCACCTCGGTAAACAAGGTCCGCGCAGAGCAGTGACACCCCCAGGCTGCTTGCGAATAGTCTACTACTGGGAACATAAACAGATTAGGGATGAGCCCACTCTCCCGTTGAACAGGTGCTAAAGTCATAGATACTGGGCCAGAAGGCGCACCGGAAACCACAGTATCACGCAACTCGCTTTTTTTTTTTCTATGGAGAGTACACCGTCAAATAAATCTCGTACTGGTGCTCGCCCTGTGGAGCTCCACCAGGCAGGTGCAGTGCCGGGCTCTGAGCCTCGACAGAGCCCACCCTCAGCTACTGGAGGACCCTCTAGACCGTCTTGTGGAGTCAGCAGACGGCGGAGGAGAACTACTGACCAAAACAAAACAGAAAAAGAGAAACCCAGAGTGCCACTTGTCATGATGCACTGGAATGCAGAGGGAGTGAACAGCAAGCAGGCTGGATACAGCAAAAAGACAGAGCTGGAAAACATCTTGTATGAGAAGCAAGTCAGTGTTTGCTGTATCCAAGAGACTCACTTGAAAGCAGATCAAACCTTTAAAATAAGGGGATATCAATGCTTCAGATCCGACAGAAAAGATAGACGAAAAGGAGGAGTACTTACTCTTGTAAGGAATAACATTCCTGCACACGAAAGGAAAACCTTCATGGATGGAGCAGAATATCAGCTGTTGCAGATAAAGGTAGACAAGATGGAAATAGAACTCCTGAACTATTACTGTCCGAACAACAAACCCCTGAGTCTCAGCTCTATACAGGTACCAGCCACCAACTTTATAGCAGTTGGAGACTTTAATAGCCACTCCCAGAGCTGGGGCTATAACCATCTGGATCACAGAGGTGAAGAGGTTGAAACTTGGCAAGATGATCACTCCCTAATCCTAGTCAATAATGCCACAGATAACTCCTACCTTCTACTCCAGAGGATGGCACACAACTTCAACACCAGATCTTGCCTTCTCCACACCAGATATAGCTGGATCTATTAGTAGAGAAGTAGGAGACCAACTAGGGGGAAGCGACCATCGCCCAATCTTTCTTACTGTCCAGAGTGCAACTCTCAGTACAGGCCCAGCCATTACAAGATGGAACTACAAAAAAGCCAACTGGGGTTTATTCAGGCATCAGGTGAACACGCTGCTGTCTACCCTCAAGGTACAGAACAGAGACATTAATGAAGTGGTAAAAGACTTCAACAGATGCATACTACAAGCTGCAAAAGAAACCATTCCCAAAGGATGCCGGCGTAACTACATACCATACTGGTCCAGCACACTCCAAGAACGTCAGGAAGCCATGGACAGGGCTAGAAAGGACGCAGAGTCTCAGCCTTCACTTGAAACTCACAACAAATGGAAAAAGGCTGTAGCAGAGTTTCAGAGAACAAAGCTAGAAGAAAAACGGAAAAGCTGGAGAACTAAAACGGCATCGCTGAACCTTGAGAAAGACGGCAGGAAACTTTGGAGATTAGTCAAGTCTCTAAATGAAGAGCGTTCCTCACCTAGGCAGACTATCACATTGGATGAAGGTGGCAAACTTTTCAGAGGAAAACAAGCTGCAGACTTGTTTGCTAGAAGATACAGTTCAGAAAGCAACTTACCCATTAACATAGATCATCAGAGAGAGATAAGAAAAGAAATACTGGCAACCATGGGACAGACAGATACTCCTGCCCCAATGAGGGAACCCATCACACTAGGAGAACTACAGAAGGCTATTTCCAAGCTTAAGTTTCAAAAGTCACCCGGCCCAGACAAAATCAGCAACGAAATGCTAGTAAATCTGAGCTCAGCAGCAAAGACAAAACTGCTTGAGATATTCAACCACAGCTGGTTGAAAGGAACGGTACCCCAAGTATGGAGAGAAGCCATCACAATACCCATACTAAAGAAAGGGAAATGTAAGACCGAGGCTGCAAGTTACCGGCCAATCAGTCTCACAAGCTGTGTTGGGAAGACTATGGAGCGAATAGTCAACCACAGATTGAAATGGTATTTAGAGTCTGAGCAGATCCTGGTGCCGGAACAAGCTGGATTTAGAGAATGCTACAGTATAGAAGACCAAGTTACTTACTTGTCTCAAGCAATAGAAGATGCCTTCCAGGAGAAGAAAAAGGTCCTAACGATCTGGGTCGACTTCAAGCAGGCCTTTGACAAGGTGTGGAAAGATGGCCTCATTGCAAAACTTAGGAGAAGTGGAATCCAAGGCAACATGATGAAATGGATCCAGTCATACTTGCATAACAGGAGAACTAGAGTCACTCTTGACGGTCTGCAGAGCAGAAAAGTGTTGCTCCATCAGGGGGTACCTCAAGGAGGAGTAATTTCCCCAACACTCTTCCTTGTTTACATCAATGACCTGGTGAAAGATCTCCCTGCAGGAGTGAAAGCTGCCTTATATGCAGATGACCTAGTACTCTGGTGCGCTGATGAAAATGTCACCACAGCAAATTATAGAATGCAGCGGGCAGCAGACATGCTAGTGTCATGGGCAGAGAAATGGCTTATCACAATAAACACAGACAAAACCTCCACAACACTGTTCTCCCTCGCCCCCAAGGACAAATCAGCTAACATACACCTAGGGACAACCGTGATCAAGGAAGAAAGCTACCCCACCTATCTTGGGGTGACATTTGACCAAAGGCTTACATGGAATAAGCATATTGAAAATGCAGAAGGAAAGGCCCGAAGGCGACTAGGCATACTCAGAAAATTAGCAGGTACCAACTGGGGAGCAAATGAACGAAATCTAAAGAAGATTTATAATGGAGTAATAAGACCACACTTAGAGTTTAGCTCAGCAGCATGGTCATCAGCTGCTAACTCACATCTGCAGTCTTTGGACAAGATGCAAAATCAAGCTCTCAGGCTCATTACAGGAGCCATGAAAACTACACCAATAACAGAGATGCAGAAGGTTGCTGGATTACAGACATTGTCCCATAGAAGAGACACAAAAACCATGATCCAGATGGAAAAGTATAACAGTATGCCAATGCACCCAATGAAGGCAAGACTAGATGATCTGGCATTGGGACATCTAAAGCGTAGCAGCTTTGTGCATCGGGGGAAAAGACTTATAAGACAGCATCAAGAAGACCTATCCATGAAGACAACACCACTGAAGCCCACCCTATACCCTGTACCATGGGAGCAGGCCAGCAGTGCCCTCCAAATTAATACATCAGTCAGTGGTCTCACAAGTGGATGTGAGTATAATGATCTGCAAAAACGAACTGCTACATTGAGTATGATCCAAGAAAGCTATCCCGATCAATCATGGATACATGCCTATACAGATGGATCAGCAACTAATGCTGTTAGGAATGGAGGTGCCGGTATCTTTATCTCATATCCTGACAACCACTATGAGACTAGGCACATTCCCACTGGTAAATTCTGTTCCAACTATACAGCTGAGGTTCAAGCTCTAGAGCAAGCTGCAAATATGATTTATAACACCAACTCTGACTGCCACCAGGTAGTCATCCTCACAGATGCACTGTCTGTCCTGCAAGCTCTCAAGGGTGGTAAACTCCCGCATCTGAGAAATGAACTAAACAAGGTAGCTGCCAAAAAGAGAACCATACTTCAGTGGGTACCATCTCATTGTGGTGTACCCGGAAATGAAAAGGCAGATAAACTTGCAAAAAAGGGAGGAGAATGTGAACAAGAAGATAATGAAGTCACATACTTTGAGAAAAAGAGAGCTATCCAGACTATCAGAAGAGAACAGAACCAACCCAAAGACGACTATCACACTCTCGACCGGCAGGGACAGATAACTATTTTTCGACTCAGGACAGGGCATAACAAACTGAATAAACACATGCACAAGCTACGATTGTCTGCTTCACCACTGTGCACATGTGGATTAAATGAACAAACTGCTGAGCATGTTCTACAGGACTGTCCTCTGTATGACCAGTTAAGAAAGATATATTGGCCGAATGACTCAACACTAAACTCAAAGCTATATGGAGTTAAAGAGGAACTTCAAACAACAGTCGAATTCATCATGAGAACTCGTCTGACGGTGTAATCATCAAAGATGCGATCGCAAGAAGAAGAAGAAGAAGCTAGAAGGATGAATTGCCACCACAGCACTATTGTATGTCTCAATGAACGTTATGGAACCACTGGCAGTGCCCGGGATAGACTTCGGAGTGGCCAACCACGCGTTACTACCCCTGCGCAAGATCGTCATATTGTGCTGAGTCACCAAAGGAATCGTTCTCTCCCAGCAAGTCAAACAGCAAGAGCAATAGTGGGTAGACGTGGGCAAGTCTCTCGAATGACAGTCATACAACGACTCAGAGATACAGGCCTTACTGCAAGACGACCTTATGTTGGGCCAAACTTGACTCACAGACATCGTCAGCAGCGCCTGCAATGGGCAGAGCAACATGTCAGATGGACTAGACTGCAGTGGAATGCTGTCCTATTCACCGACGAGAGCAGATTCAACATATCCTTTGCTGATGGACATATGCGGATTTGGCAACGGTGTGGACAGCGCTTTGCAGAGTGCTGTGTTCGTCAGCACAACCGATTTGGATGTGGCAGTATTCACATTTGGGGAGGATTCAGTTTTCACCATCGCTTGCCTCTTCACGTCTTCCGTGGAAATGTTAATGCTGTGACATAACGAGATGAGGTTCTGGATGCATTGCTTGCTCCTGCGTTCACAAATTATCCAGACTTGCAGTTTCTCCAGCAGGATAACGCACGTGCGCACACCGCATGCATTACGCAGCAATATCTACAGCAGCAGAACATTGTGACGATTGATTGGCCTGCCCTATCACCAGACATGTCCCCTATAGAACATCTGTGGGACGAGCTTGGATGCAGAGTCTACAGGCAAGGTTCTCCAGCTAATCTGCAACAGCTCGAAGCTGCTCTTACACGTGAATGGAACTTGATTCCCCGGAATTTCCTTCAGAGACTTGTGCGTTCCATGTGGAGCCGCTGCCAAGCTTGTTTGCAAGCACACAGTGGACATACCAGATACTGAGGATAGTGTGAATGAATTTTTTTATTGGTTGCATTTTGGTTTTCTCCCTTGCCTGCACAGAATGCAATGAATTTCATAACAATCAAATGTACAAATTAATGACCAGCATGGATTCATAGGAAAATGAATAAAGATTCCAAATATGTAAACTTGTAAACACTTATATTTACATTTCACACTGTTCCTGGATTATACAGGTGGTGCGTTTTTAATGTGCTTCAGTATATATATATATATATATATATATATATATATATATATATATATATATATATATATATATATATATATATATATATATATATATATATATATATACAGTATTTAAAAAAGAACAAACGTTAATATATATAGTGATTGGTGGATAAATGAGGCAGGAAGGGTAAAGGTATGGCGGTGTTCTTGTAAAACAAATTACTTATGACAAATGAAAGTTGATTAAATATCGTATTTGATCCCAGGATTTTACACCCTCCCCTGTTTTCTTGTTGTGTACTGTACGTATTCCTAGTGTGCCGATGGTCAAGAAAATACGGGCCTTACACCGTATTCACAATATGCCTCAATAGGCTTGTAACGGGATCCTTTACCCCTTTTTTTTACTGTACGTATTAATTTAAAGGCGAAAAAAATCAAGCACCTTGTGAGCTCATTTCCAGAAGTAATTTTCATTTTCACATGTCAGACAATGGAGAAACTGAGAGAAATGAACATAATCTCAACAATATTATAGTTTGCTGGTTACATTTGATAACATTGACAAATAAAATGTCTTAAAACTTTTAATGCCAAGCCGTGAGGTGGATGGGTCCACATAATATGGTTGACGTTTATTAACAACAGTAGATAACGACATCATAAAATAATGGCATGGCATATATATAAGTACTTCGTCCTGTCCTTTAATCGTCACGTCTCATGAACATTTCTGGCCGCTGTACTAGAGGTGCATACGAACGATGATCACCCAAGTAATGTGGGTCAGACAAAATGCAGACGCGGAATTATATCATAAAATACTTCTAAGGTTGTCACAAGCCTCTCACTAGGTTCTGGACCATCTTATCCAATATCTTCATAATAGTGGTGGCCGAGTAATAAAATATGCCAAAAATCGCTCAACTTCCTCAGTATATAAGGAGCTTACATAAATACGTCCTTCCCCAAAGAATACAAATCACGAAAGGCCAAGAGTCTAATCCGGTTGCATAAATTAGTGCAGAACGCATTACGTCATTAACTACCGATGACGTATTAAATATCTCGCGTTCAATATACAAGTAAGTGAAAACCCGTGCAAACACAAGATTAACCACAGAGAGACATATTACCGCGTGTATTAACTGGTAATAGCCTATGTGTGGTAAAGATACAAAATACATTAATATTTGTACTTTAAAAACCGCAAATACATACTTTCTGAGGGCAGGAAAATCAGCACACCCCAAACCGAGTAAACCAGGTAGCAGTTTACCATCTCTTCTTGACTGTGCAAATGACTGGGAGATGCGGTAGACCTACCTGGACGAGGGGCATATCCAGAGAGTATCAGAAAATCGCGGAGATGGCCGGATATAGTGCTTCATTCTTCAGCATCGCTTCAGGTTGTACTGATTGAACTGACAGTGCCATTTGAATCCAGATTGGACGAGCAACATTCGTTCAAAGCGGCCAAGTATAATGATCTGGCCGCGGATCTGAGACACAATGGGTTCACTGCAAGGGTCATGGCTGTTGAGGTGGGCACAAGAGGGCTTGTGGCTGCATCAGTGTATGATTTATTGAAACTGTTGGGGCTGAGGGGACAGTCGAGAACAAGGGCACTGAAGAGGCTTAGTGAAACTGCCGAAAATGCATCATGCTGGCTGTGGAACAACCGCAATGGGCTATGGAAATCGTGACAGTAAACTCTGCGGTACCGAAAACACCAGGAATTTTTCTAAGTCCACAATACGTTGAGTTTTTCGGTGTACTGGTGAAAGGGCTGTGACTGACGGGCAACACATTGCGTATATTGTAAGAGGTGTTGGGCACAGAATTTCAGTTGCTAGCGCGCAGCGGCTAGCCTCGTCGGCTTCGCGCAGGTGTGTCAGTGTCTGTCCATAGTCGTGCGACGGAACGAACGGAATAATTTGTCTTCTCTTTGTTACTTTCACAATTGCCTCCACAGCTGGCGGAGCTGTGGATTTTAAAGTTGCTACCAAAGTGAAATAGGTTCATTTTCGATACAAGACAACAGGAGGCTGAGACACTTGGGAGTCATGACCCAAGTGGGTCCACCCCCTTAGAGTGTAAAGGAGTATACAGGGTTGAAACACATGTTTGACGGGGGGGAAGCCTTCTGATGATCAGATTGCCTCCTGTTGTATCGCTCTGTAAAGAGTTTCCTATCATCAGGGAAACTGACATCAAGGGAGCATGAATAAAGAGGGGAATGTCATAGATGGCACAAGCTGAGTCAACTATTCGACAGGTGACCACAGTTGAAAATATATTCAAGGGGGAAGAGTGGAGTAAGTCAGGTGAGAACTCGACGACCTAACATCAGGTCATTATCAGTCTTGGCAGAGAGTGCAGAGCTTGGAGCAATGGGAAAGCAGAACTGGAAATTGATCATCTGATAATGCCGGGGATGATGATGCCATTGTGTACCCTGATGGGTCATTTGACGGTCTTTTCTCCCAAGAAAATAAACCTGTTGCTGTTCATATTAATGGCCCCGATCAGCATGAACTTCTAGTATTCAAATCACTGCTATCAACTCATGTATAACTGATGATAGGATTTACTTTTCTTTGAAGAATTGCCTAATTTTTAAAAATGAGTTCCCTTCCCCTGTTGGACTGAATGTCCAGCATCATTTCAATTAAATTGTTTACTTTGTCAGTGACTTCCTTCTTTTCTTGTCATGTTTCCCTCCAAACTATATGGGCAGAGCATAAGTGTATTCTGAGATTCAGCCTTGTCAGGCCCAGTCATTAATGCAGTGGAAGCAATCTGACCTCAAGATCTCAGTCTTTCCCTTCTTCTACAATGCAACAATTTTTCAACTGTTTCTACTCTTGTTCTTAAAAAAAAATTTAATTTTACTATTGCTGTTTTAAGATTTCTAGTTGACTGTCAACTTTGTGAAATATACAGTAAACATTTCTTAAATGTAAATATGATGTGGCTTTCATCAGAGTGATTAACTGTTTTAGTAACTTCTGGAGCCCATGGTGGCGAATGTCAACATCATCTGCCAGTTGAGGACTGGCTTTCAATCAGTTCACACCAAGTCCTTTTGTCATGTGCCATCTGTTCAAGTACTTTTCACATCTTCTCCAACCTCATGTCTATCTCCAGTTCTCTTCTCCATGTGTTTTTGTGTGTGTTGGTCTTTTATTTCTTTTACCTTGTGGATTCCAGAACAAGGACTGCACTGTAATGCTATCAGCTGGTTTCCTCAGTGTGTGTCCTATCTAATGCCAATTTCCCTTTCTTCACCACTTGTTCTAGTGCTGTTATGTTCACAGAACCATGTTTATTATAAATGATCTGTTACAACATATACAGCAAGTGGAGTTACAATCAGAGGCTGTACAAATTAAAATATCAGTAGCTCTGATGTCATGTAACTATGCAGTTTTTATGTTACTGTGTGTTGAGTGCACATCATGGGGTGAGATGAATTTGAAGATTTGCTTCGCACCAGGATATGCATCACATAAACGCAGAATATTGGGTTTAGGATCTGACTAATCGGCATAGTGAAGGATGACGAAAAACTTTGGTATCCAGGGGAGATATTCGGCAGTGTTCGTCCAAGGGGGATGTATCCAATGGACTTGGAAGCGTAGTAATCCTTCTACTGAAGTAAATGTACAGGAGTCTGACTATGGAACTGAGATTGCGTTACAAATATATTTCAAAGTGAAATGAGAAAGTGGAACAAAAATACGGCTAGAATTGCCAAGAATGTGTGATAGACTTATCACTAAGGTTAGTATTAACCTCGAATAATTCGTATGTAGAATGTCGAGAAGTGTGAGTATCAACTACCTCAACCACCCCAGTTGTTGGTGGAAAAATGCATAAGGAATATTTGTGAAGACACATATGTTTGATTCCTTCGGAGAATAGAAGGATGCAAAAACAGTGTAGACGTTAAAAATGGACGAACCAAAGTAATAATGTGTTCAGATGGAACTTTATTGTAACGAACTCAGGAGAGTACAAATGAAATAAATATATAGTCGCTGATACTGAAAGCACACAAGGACGATAATATTGGATCGAATAGTGACAGTGAAACGGACATGGTTCATTATATTTATGTATCTTCCATTATGTGAAATCGTCTTGTGCAAAATTAAATGAGTCGAAATATTGAATGGACTTCGACGTTGATGTCTATAGTTCATATGGTTTATTGAATTGAAATACTAAGTATTTACAAGTTCCACAAATTCGGGCACAGGGCAGTCTAAGTGAATGCTATGAATATACCCATAATCGATTATGAAGAAAATGAAGCCAGATTTTCTGTTGATTAGTGTTAAAAAATGAACCACCAAGACCATGAGACTAAAACAACCCGAGATGCAGTTGGTAGATTTTCACCAGTTTAATACAATTATGAACCAAAACCACACTAATACAGACTCAACAGACAAGCAGCAGAACAATTAAATATTTAGTTATCATTTATTATTTTTCAGGAAGAGAATTTCTGATTGTAAGAACATGGGGAATCTGGAGCAGACCTAAAACAGGAAGGGTTGAAGAGATCTGTCTGAAATGTGTTCTAGAGCATTTACAGCATTACAATGATCACTAAACAAATGCTTTTATCTGAAAAAAAAATGCATGACAAAGACTAGAAAAAAACATAACACTGACCAGAGGCACAACAGAAAGTGTTTGGATGCATTTATTTACAAAAATAAAATGACCATGAACATAGATTTTTAATGATGCACAAGTCTGGAGACACAAGAGATTATTCGACAAAGTCCCATGTACTCCTTGAATAAGTGTTACCTTTAACGTCATGTGTCATCAGGTCTCTGTTATTATGTGGCAAGCATTATAAGGTTTCTGCCATTAATTACATAAGCAATGGATATAGGAATCACACGAAGCAATACAAAATGGGTTTGGTATGTTACTGAGAGAAAATCTACACTGACCATAATTTCATGTTTTTCAAGCATCTACGTTCTCCTAATTCAAATTAATATCCAGCAGCTATAATGTACAGTAATATAACTTTTTTTCTCTTATATTAACTCATCAGAACTGTATCTAAATATTTGCATTTCAGAATCATCAGTCTTTGTTTCAACACATAACGAAGTTGGTAGTTGCAGGTAAATTTTCCATTGCAAACTTTATTTTATCCCACACTTGTTTGTCTTGTGTTAATATCTGTGGCTCAGCAAAAGCCTTTCCTTTTCTTTCCTGAAAACCCTAATTGTCTTTGGTCTACCTTAAAGCAGTGGTAGTCCACCCAGGTGCTATGGGGTCTACTTTAAAAACACAGAGCCTACTATAGGTTTACCCTGATAAAATCAAGTCTTTTTTCAGGCCAGAGTATCTGGAATAAGTGCAACCCGTATGTGTAACTTTTATCCCTGCCGGACAATCTACTTCCTACAATTCTATCAGCAGAGTGGTGGACACTTCAACTTGGATGATATTTTACTGGATGTTAACTTCACATCAAAGAAAATATTGGGTTCATATCTTATGCAGGTCATGAATAAAGTGAAGTTTAGTTAGCTAGCTCACTGCGGGGGAACTCAGAAGAAGTACCTTTAATCCTGGGGACAGCACGCAGTTCATTCATGATGGGAACATTTTCCTAGCTTAAATATTATTACTCTTTTTCCCCTTTCTTCATATGGAGATCTACCATCTCATCCCCTGTGATCTACCGGCAGATCACAACTGACTGGCTACAGACCGATGCCCTAAAGGATTGTCTTAGATAATGCATCTGATCTTAAAAAAATGGCAATATCATTTAAGTTGACATATTTTTACATTGGCAGTCTTTATAAGACATTACAAACTGTCTTTTGATGTTCCACACAATCTCATCTGTGATGTGATCCAGGTTTGATATTCTGAGGGTCATTCTAAACATCTTGTTTCCATGGCTTGTGTTTTTCATTCTGGTCAGGTATGTAATGTCTGAGTGTCTTCGGAAGAAATATCTGGACTTTTTCATGTACATCAACATAAGATTTCACTCCATCTATTTATAGCTGAAGTCATTTACACAATATTATAAAAAGCACTTTTACACGTGAAGATATCAGTCACTCATGCATGAAGTCATAGTATTATTTATCACCTCTGTTCACTATCAGCTTTCAGAGTTTTCTTCTTCTGTTGTTTCTTTAGTTTCTTTCCATCTCTTGGCGAGGGCCAATAGTTTGAGATTTGGTTTAGCTAATTCCTCATCTGGGAAGATGTAGTCAAAATATTCCTCCCAGCCGGCATCCATCTGCAAAATAATAGCACAGGGTAAATAATTTATACTGGAGTTTCGCACTTACGAAATGCCTAATAAGATATTAATGAATTTAGGCTATACCCCAGGAAAAGAAGCATCTGAGGGTTGTCACCTCAGGGGCGCATTCCCATAGTCAGTAATGACTGAAGGGGCTATTATTATTATTTGGCTATGCCACTATCAACCTCAGTTTATTCTTCTTCTTTCCCCTTTCAACTCTGCAAGGATCACAGGCCTTCAATGAACTTATGTCAAGTCTCCCTGTCCCGTGCCATCAGCTCATTGGAATAAAAAACATTTTTTTTGGGTGGAATAACTGCAAAAGTAATGACAGCTTTAATGTACAAGTACTCAGTAAGTTATTGTTGATTTGTTTTTGCTGAACAGAATTGACATCACTGCACTCTGAGCAAACCGATAGGTGCTCAGTCTCCCTCAGTATATGTCGAAGAGTGTGAATGCTAACTGTTCCTGTAGACGACTGGTTTTATCCACGATGGATGCATCCTCTCATACGTCCATCTCTGCTAGCCTTACGTTTGATGCTAAATTCCAACAGCCTTAACTCTGATGATTTTTCTATTGCAGTGTTATTCTCTAACAGGCGATCATTAACTGTTCTCAGTATCGCTCCTTCAAGATCCATATCCAGTGTCCCCACTGTGGGGGCTCTTGATGCTAGTCTATTAGCTCTTATTACCGTGTACCCATGCATGACCAGGACAGTAGACCCACACCAGCTCCTGCAGATTTGAAGCTTCTATGAATGTTTTCCTTTCATGCCGTAGCCAACCATTTTGAACCTTTCGAAGCATGGGCTGAGAGTCTGACACAATGACTGCCTTTGTTACTGAAGTTTCAGTTAGCCACCTTAAGGCTGCAGTAGCTGCCTCTACCTCCATTCTCATGCTGAAAGTTGTTATCTTTAAGCCCCGCTATGTTTGGCGAGAATTCTGCCCATTACCCTAGCAGAGAAGCCCCAACCTGATTTTTCACCATGGATTACAGACTCAACTGTATATACAATGGCATCATTATCCCTGGCATGATCTTGTATCAGTTGATTAATTTCCAGCTCTGCTTTCCAATAGCCCTAAGTTCTACGCTCTCTGCCAAGGCTGATGATGACTTGCTGGCAGTTAATCCAGTTCTCAACTGACTTATTCCACTCTTCCCCTTTGAATATATTTTCAACTGTGGTCACCTGCTTGATCGTTGTTTCTGCCTGTGTCATCCATGACATCCCCCTCTTTATTCTTGCTCCCTTAATGTCAGCTTTGTTTCCATGCAGGGGGTGCCATTAGTCTGTGGTTACTCGCATATAGGCTTTTGCTTGGGCCATCCCATATCTGGATCTAATCGACAGGGCTCCAAGCATTGTGTTCCTGACAGAGTGAGTATTCCCAGCCCATACTCAATGACCGTTATGACTAGCTGATGATAAAGAAGAAATAGTAATCTCTTGTTCCAGATGTGCTGTGGCCATTATTTTCAGCGCTGCCAGACCTCTCCTGCATTTCTCTATGATGTAACTAACTCAGTAAGTATAAGTTGTAAATAGATCTAGAGAAAAAAAATGGAATTACATCAATAAAACTCTTTGGTACAGCACATTCAGAGTTTGAAATCAATGTGTAAGACATCAGACCAACATCTGCTGACATTAATAAGCTGATGTATTTAAAAAGAAGGCGTAGGAAAATAGGGTGACAAGAAGAAAGAGTGATCAAAGCATGGCCAGGAAAACAGTGCACATTTAAAGTACTGAAATGCTCAAGGACAGACAAGTGTTGAAGGAAATGACTACTACTAAGCGTGAAATATCATGAAGAAGACACTTCCATTTTCTATCAATAATCCATCAACTGTGAGGTGCAAATGTAATTATCAGTGTGTTGAGATTACAGAAAAAAACCTGTAAAGGAAGTTCTTTTTTTAAAAACATCAGAAATCTTACACTACACTGAGAACCTTGTTTCCCATGTCTAAAAATAATTTATAAATTTATTTCAAAACTTTTAGAGAGCAATAAGGATATACAGGAACAAGAAAAAGAGAAATGATGACCAATGCTTGAAGCATTATGATATTCTGGCACGAGTCACGTCACGTACACAAACCTGCTCTGACAAACCTTTATCCCTACACCGGGATAGTAACAATTCACAACTATGCTGTTGTAAATGGTAACATGTAACATTAAAAGAACTAAAGCACAATAGAATATGTGACCAACTGCAGTTCAGACAGTCCTTTAAGGCAACTTTGAAATATTTCAAGCTTTTCCTTGAGCAGGTGACACACCAAATATGCTATCTGAACAATTTACCACATCACCATGAAAGCAACTTATTTCACCACAGAAGTGAAAATTTGGTGAACAGATAAAATAAATACCAGGAAATTATAAACAATCCCATATAACTAAGACCTAAGTTTAAGCATACCAACTTTGTTGTAAAGAAACACATGATGTATAAGTAATTTGATGCAGCCATCATAGCGGCTGGCCCGTTCTAGGAAGCCTGCACCAGAGCATTCATATACTCTTGCTGTGGTGGTTTCCATAGCAATTTGTTTTACATGATAAAGTTGCTAATCCTATGGCAAGACCTCATATAAAGTTGTCTCTTATGACATGTCTAAGGAGCATTTTCCTCTTATTTCTTTGTCTCTAAGAGAACTACATGGGCATATTCTTCTTCTTCCTCGTTCGTCCTGAAAAGGATGTTGGTTGCGTTGTGTCTGTTTACACCGGAGCTGCAATATCTGCGCCTTTCGGCCAACACATCCGACTTCAGCACAGAATTTTAATGGGTTTGCCTTCCCTCTTCGATCCCTACTCTCTCAGCCAGACTGCAGCGATGCAGCTTGTTTCCAGGACCACCACAAGGAGGTGGAGTAGGGTCTTGGTCAGCTCTGGTTCGCTGACCCTGATGCAAGCAGTCAAGCTATGGGTCGCTGACTGCATTCTCTATTGCTGCATCTATGGGTCCCGGGCATATTCAAATAATCAAAAGACTGGACCAATGAAAGATATATGCAGGGAACAATGGGTGGGTAAAATACCGAAATGCTGTGTTTAAATGTTAAAAGAAACCATCTTGAAAGGGACATAAAAGACAAAGGAAATTCAAAATGCCCATGTACCCCATCATCTGTTTGAATCTTCTTTCGTTTCTTGACTTTCTGAGGCATCAGCTTCTCCACCTCTTGTCTAGACTGCTCATCTCCAGCTTCCTCCTACAAAAGAAAATTAACAGACTTTAGAAGTCAAATACAAGATACAGTTTTACAAATTGTAGGGCAAAAATAAAAGCATTTTATAACCATGCGTTTGCTCTGATTCATGAACTCTACAATTTCATTCATTGTATTTTTACTCATAGGTGAAAAGGCTTATTAAGTATGACACTTTAGTGATTTATTTGAAACATGCTAGCAGAACAAAATCAACTGTATTGCGAAAGTTATCACATTAACGTTTATCACTTTACAAACTCACATCTTAGCCTATCATTCTGCGTGTTAAGCTGTTTATTATTCTTCAGTATTAAGCTAATTTGTTTCATTCTGAACTGGTAATTATTTCTTTCATTCTATACATGTCTAAAAGCAATATCTTTTACATTACTTTTATTCAGATAGTGCGAAGGACATAAATAATTCAAATTCAAGCTAAACATGGGAGTAACCTGAATCCACTTTTAATTTTTTTATTAAAAAATCACCACCTCTATAGATATTAGATGTACCTTAAATAAGAAAATTGTTTGTACCAATAATAATAATTTAATAGTTTTATAGAACTACTGAAATCTTGTTCACCCAATAACAATCTAATGACATCTTTGTTGACAGCTTACATTAAAGAGTGACAATATTATTTTAATACTATTTTGTTTTTAAGGTGTTTGCTACTTATTTTGTAGCACGCCCCTTTCAACCACCATCTACCATATACATGGAGCTGTAAGTTATATCAGGACGTGTTTCATTTATTGTCATAAGTTTTTGTTTGTATTTATTTTATGCTTTATACTATATTATCTCTAGTAGGTATTTCTCCTTTTGTAGTTATAGTTCAGTATGGTTTTATTATCCAAAAAATGATATTGTCTAAACTGTTATGCATTTAATGTTCATTGGAGGATTATTTAGTAAATCCATATTTATACGGGGGGGGGGGGGGGGGGGGGGGGGGGGGGGGGGGGGGGGGGGGGGGGGGGGGGATGTGGGGAATCTTTCACCACTGTAGTCTGGCTCTCATCCTTATTTATTTATTTATATTTTTATTTTGTTTTTTATATGATAGCTTTTGTTTTTGTAATATAGTGTTTTATTAGCTTTTGTACTTCTGATGGGGTCTTAGTGCCTATGAGATTTTCTACTCATTTCTACCTTGTGATTACTACAGTATGTCTTGATGTTTTGCCTCTGCTGGTCATATTTTTTTGCAGTCCACTAGAAAGTGTCTAATTGTGTTTGGTTCTTGACACTCTTTGCATGTGGGTTCCTCTATCATGAAATATCCAGTTCCAAGCTTGAGCCGTAACAATTTTTTTTTATTAACCTTTAGCACGCTGCATTCTTTTCCCGAAAACTTGCCCTGCAGCTGCATTCTTTTTCACAACCCCCCCCGTTTTTATAGTGGGCGACTTGTAATGTCTATAGTTTTTGTGTTTCTTGGTCAATTGCTATCATTTTTGGAATTTATATAAATAAATGAATGGTGAATCTGATGATATAAAATTTGTTTGTGTACATGTTAGATGTGATAGGAAGAGAGGAAAGGAAAGATGAAAAAAATTTAAAAAATAAAAAAAAATTTTTTTTTTTAATTTTAAAATAAAAAATATAAAATAACCAACAAACGAAGTGTCCATATCTCAATTATCTCTTGCATCTCAATGAAAGTCATTTGACCAATACAAATCAAATGACGATCTTTTCGTTACACCCATCATCAGTAGCAAAGCAACAAATGCCCATGTCAGCAGTGACATTCGGCCGTAACCCTAAATCTTTCCGATAAATCTAATCCTAACCCCTAAACTTTTACATACTAGCAATGACATTCTACTTTCGTTTCTATCTCTGTCATCAACCATATTCTGAGAACCGATATTAGTGCTTATAATGACAAAAATCTCATCCCCACCGCATGGCGTCAGAATACAATAAAATTAGAGCGAAAATGGCCGTGTGTTCGATGCCGATTCATTTCGATTAAAAAAATTCACAGAAAATAAACATGAATGCACCCATTACTAAAAAAGATCAGAAACGGAAGCTAACTCTCTCTCAGATAAGTTTAAAACTTAACATCCGGGGGTGAAGTCACGTGTACACACATTCTAATGCTAGAAAACGAAAATATCCGCTTGTCAACATATGTCGACAACAGCAGGGAGAGCATAGGTTACCTTCGTCAACATATGTCGACAGCAGCGTGCTAAAGGTTAATTTGTATTTTTAGTTCATTTTGTACTTGACATTTTTTGCTTGTTTTTTTTTTTTTTTTTCAGGATTTTGTGTGCATGTCCTCCTTTTTTGCTTTGGCCCCAAGCTATTATCCACTCTTTAGTTATTTCTTGGGCAATTAAGCTCTTAATTTCAAACTTCCTTAAGCCTAATTCAATTTTGTTATAACTAGTTCTTCCCCCTTTGGCTTCTTTGTCTGCAAGCTTATTTCCTGCTATCCCAACATGTGCTGGTATCCATGTTAGTGTGACACTGCATCCTGCATTGTGTAGATATGTATTGACCTGTAGTATTTCCTCTATAATATCTGGCCTGCTACATTCATTTCTGTTTCTCATAGCTAGTACTGATGAAAGGGAATCTTTGAGGATGGTTGCTTTATCTGGTGGGTTTTCTGCAACTACTTCTACAGCTTTTAGGATTGCCACTAATTCTGCTGTAAAGATGGATGTATTACCTGTTACTTTAAATCTGTTATAAATTTTCAATTTTGGTATTGCTATTCCTGCTCCTAATTGTCCTTCTTCATCTTCTGACCCATCCGTATATATTGTTAGGCTATTATGTATATACTGTTCTATATACTCTAGTGTTTTACTTTTTGTTGAGATTGTGTCTTTTTGGTCCACATCATTTTAATACTCACTGCATGTGACGCTACTTAAAATAAAACCAATTTTTTAAAATGCCTCGATTACCTCAAGTGCCTGCCAAGCCTCTAGTAGCAGCAACCTCTCCTCTTTGTCTTGTGAATTTTTTAGAGCCCTATTTGCTTCCCTATACACAGCCCTGGATCTGTTCAGAGCACCATCCTCAGGGACTGAGAGTTCAAACTTGGCATAGCTGATCCACACCTGGAAAGACATGATTAGTTTCATTAAAGACTGTCTGTGAACCAACAGCAAAACACAAGAAGCATCAATTAATTAACACTTTGCTGACCAGCAATCCGGATCATTACTGTCTCCCATTACCAAGGGTGTTTGCAGATTTCTTTTAAAATAACTGTCTTGAACTACTGGAACTTACGTCTTCCTGCCCGAGCCACCTTTACCGTCACTCCTCAGCCCCTATGAAAACTTGTTTTTAGTGCCACTAAGGGAGGTGAAATTCATTTCTCACCTAAGACACCGAAAGAAAAACATCAGGAATGTGTATATTTCGATGGATAATACCATGTTATGTTAAATTATAGAATAAAAGATACACCAGAGTATCTAGTGGTGTAGATATTTTCCTATAACTGACCTCGAAACCCTCGAATCGGTCGGTTGGATCGGAGGGTTGATCAGTGAGTTAACAATTCACTATCGTAAAACAAGCTAATGTTACCGAAACAGAACCAAATGTCTTAGAAAACTCATGAACATCAGTTGGAAAGAATTCAAGACTAATCGACAAATAAGAGAAGACTCTAGGCAGAAATATGTCTCCGACTATATAAGGAAAAGACGATGGTCTTATATCGGTCATGTCCTACGAATGCAAAACAACAGAATACCACTACAGGCGCTCACTTGGGTTCCTGAGGGTAAGAGGAAAAAAGGAAGACCAAAAGAAACACTCAGAAGAACAATAATAAGAGAAGGAAGAACGTTGGGCCTAAATAATGTGCAAGAGCTAAGACGAGTGGCGTCACAACGAACAACCTGGAGAGCACTGGTTTCTGCCTTATGCGCCGTGTTTGGTGCTTAAAGAATTTATTATTATTATTATTAAGTCTTTTTATAATGATAAAAGACAATATGGCACAAAATAAAACCAGTTGTACAGATGTATAAAACAATTAACAATAGTTGTTTTGGTATAAATCTTCCTCTGCGAAGCAAAAAAAAAACTACACTTGGAAAAAAAATTACTATAAACAGAGTGAAAACAAACTGTTATCTGCTGCTTCTGAGGTAGGTAAAGGTAAAAAGGTAAAGGATCCCGTTACACACCCATTGAGGCATATTGGGAATAGGCCCATATTTTCTTGACCATCAACACACTAGGGGTGACGTGGTCAACATTACGCCGGCCGCCTTAACCTTTCCAGAGTTGCTCTGGTACCCAGTTGGGGCTGGGTCGACCCAGGAGCCGTTTTCGGCCTAAAAAAATCCCACCTCATCTGGGGATCGAACCATAGACCACTGAGCTAGGAAGCCACTATGCTGCCACGGCTCCCTTTCTGAGGTAGACAACCCACATATTTCTATTTTATTCCGCTACTTTTGTCTGGAAATAGTCTGTTCTGCCACTATATCAAAGCACTTCAGTGTTCTTGACTGATGATTAAAACAACGTATTATTAGTGCACATACAATGCAAGCAGCTATGTAGCTTTACTATATTGTGGCCGTGGGCATATACGGTGATGATGATGATTGTATAGTGGGTTCATATCACTACCCTAAACAGTAGGCAGGTTTATTGGTTGATGGTGTTACGACAACAGTTCACAACAGACGATTACCACAGTACATACTGACAGTTGATTGATGATTCAATACCTTGATAAACATACTTCACTCTGACAGCAGTGAATGTTAAATGTGAAGTTTATTTACACAAAGATCAAGGGTTGAAATAATGATGTGCCCAGCCTTCCTTCTGAGGCTGGTAAACTCTATACAGCAAAAACTTCCATAGGCAAATACTATACGTCATTCTTACTCTCACTCTATATATTCTCTGTTCACTGTCATTGCTTCTGTATTTAAGGGCATGCTCGGCAGTGAAAATCGAATTTCAGGTACAAAATATTGATTTTTTACTTTTGAGCTTATTTTATTAAATAATCATTGAGGAATAGATTGAGCAATGTTTTATGACATAAAAAATGCATTTGACGTGTCAAAAAGCATATTTTCCGCACTACACCCAAGCTATGGTTTGCAAATTTGAGCTGAAAATGCAAGATTTGCCTCTAATAATACCTTAGTTACGCTGTCAGCATCGTGGTGTTTATGGTATCGTGGAACAGGAAATTTCTTTATCTCCCCAATTACAGCAAATTCGAAACCTTCTTTCTCATAGCTCTGCGTGATTTGGCATTCAAATCACCACTGATTTTTACGCTAACGTCCTTATAACGAGTGGTCACGCGGTGACCTCATTCCCTCATTCATACCGCATTAGTGTTTATCTTTTTCACTGGTCATAACAATGCGCTGACTGGCGAGCACTACTCCGGAAGATAACAACCACAACTTCCGCCATAAACAAAATAAGTCTTTGTTCTGTGCATCGTGGTGTTTTTTATCAACAGTTCTCTCTTAATAACAATCTAAATCTCATTAAATTGTGTTCTATTACTTCAAAATGGGAAGAAAAGGTACTAAAGCAAGGCTAGCACAACTTTCTGCTGCTAGAGCACGCCAGCAATGGCATGACCAAATCAGTGGTGAATGATAACCAAAATGATATAGGCTCATCATCAACGAATGTCTGCATACCAGTATCCGATAGGCCTATAGCTCAAATCGCTGATCCAATAGCGCCTTTCACCACTGGCCCAAGTCTATCTGATATAAAAATGAACTTGAGTGAGAGCAAGAATGGTGCTCCTCATAACACTGTCTGTGCCCAACCTAATCCTACGTACAGAACCATTGAGGTCATTTCTTTCATCAACAAGCTGCTCACCAACGTGTGTTGCAACGTGTGCAAGCAGAGCACATTGCACACAAGAACTGACAACACCAAGTTAAAAGGTTTCTCTCTCTTCCTGGAAGTTGTGTGTCACACATGTGAAAAAGCAATTTCTGGAACGTACACATCCGAGAGGGAACCAGAAGGCCACGGCCCTCGGGGACATGCAATGAACAAATCTGCTGTTCTTGGTGCCCTCGTGTCTGGAATGGGCCCATCTGCGTTCAATCTCTTCTGTGAAAACCTAGATCTCCCTGGCCTGCACCAGAAAACATTTCATAAATATGCAGATCAAATTTTTGATCATTTGGATACCATGCACAACTCTACAGTATTTCAACGTGCCGTCAGCATCCTCCGAGCTGAACATGCTAAGAGTCAGCATCATAACATTAATAAAAAAGAAGTCGTTGACATCGCTGTCAGCTTTGATGCAACTTGGCTAACTAGAGGTCATAAGTCACTGATAGGTGTTGGCAGTGTTATCGACATCTTGACTGGCATGGTCATCGATACGCACGTTATGTCTTCCTTCTGTCACACCTGCGAGACTACTGGACAGTGGCAACTGAAAAACCAGCCTGACAATTTTGAGCAATGGAAAGCAGAGTATCTGAAGGACTGCTGCCGTAATTACGAAGGGTCAGCCGGAAAGATGGAGGTAAAAGCCTGTGAGGTTCTCTGGCTTCGTTCAGTGGCAAATCACAAGCTATGCTACACTGTTTTGCTATCAGAAATATGAGGCTGACAAACTTGTAAATAGAAGAAAAATTAGGCAAGAGGCAAGACAAAGGCGAGAGGAGCTGCAGGAAGCTGAAGGAGGTGCAGCATATAGTGCTGGACAATTTTAGAGACATTCAACCCCCAAGAATTGAGTATATGGACAAGACAAGGCACTCGGTGAGTAAAATGCATTTTTCTTAAAATTAACTTTTTATTAACAAAAAAATTACAAAACTAACAACCTATCACACAGACCAATATCAAATTTGGCGTGCATGTACTTCACATATATTTCTTTATTTTTACATGAGAGAATTTTGATATTTTGGTAATTTTTAAAAATATTTTTTTTCATAGTTTTTTTTTTTTTAAATAATGAAAAATAGAATTTTAAACGTGTCAAAATAAGCTCGTCTAAAATGTTTTAATTGTCAGTCACAACATGTGTGTGCAATTTTATTAACTTTGGATGACAGGAAAAATATGATATGGTCTCTTGAAAATTGGATAAAAATAAAATATGGCTGTTTTTTAACAAAATAAACTGTAGAATTTGGTTCATGGACATACACTGTGTTCTTTGAGTATATAACAAGTGTGAAAATATTATTAGAACAAAAAGTTAGTTTTCATTGTAGTGCATGCCCTTAATACTGTCTCTAGTAGCTATGATGGTCCTGGGTTGAGAATCACTGTTGTCAATAATTCCTTGTCATAGCATTTATCTCAGGTACTTGCTGTTCCTATTTGTTGTTATAATTTATCTCTGCTGATCTTCTATCTTCTGGGGTCTTAGTGAGAGTTACTTGGTGTATCTCTTAGAAGGACTGGCCTACCACCAGGGATGACTATTTCTACCAAGGTCTATTATTTTCCATTCTCATGGTTTTTTTGTTTTTTTTTTCTAAAACCAGCGGCACTCGAGCTTTCCAGCTCTTTCGGCCCAATGACATGTCATTGCGAGGCTGGGGGGTCAGTGGACTTTCCTTCCAACCCGGTCAGGAGCTTCGCTCCTTCCCATCCACACGGGATGTGCAGGAGCTGTTCAGGTTATTCAGTCAAATTTCCGGTCGTAAACATTTCTTCAAACGCCGACGGCCGGGTTTGAACCATGAACACCTGGTCGCCAGTACAACGTTGTAGCCATTACACCAGCGCGGCTCATGGTTAGCACTGCCTATTGTTCTTCTCATTTACTAAACAGTTTATCATATTTTGGCGAGACTCAACGTACCTAGTGGACTTGAAAATAAACACTCTTTCTCTTGTACTGGCAACCTTGTCCACATAAATTAATGACAAACTATCATATATAATTGTGGCGTACCAAGCGAATGAGTGTCTAGACAACAGTTCATTTTTCTGTGACCACAGAAATCAACCAAAGGACTTTGGCTTATTGGCCGATGATAACCCTCATTTGCGCTTGCCACTTTTACCTTTAACACAAGCAAACTTGCTTCCTAACGCTAATCGCATTTCAGATCTGATTGCCTATATTTTGTAAAACGATTTCCAATGATAACTTATTCCTGAACATTCTAGAACAAAACAGTTCACTCAAAATATAAATATCCCGTGCAGACTTAACTTCGCTCAGCTAACCAACCCAGAAATTCCAAACTAAAAACATGACTTTTTCTCAAGGGCCGTAAAAACACTACTGTTAATGCCTTTTTTTGATTATCGCTCTTTGCTTGCCATTTTATAAGTCAATAGATTTTCGCCCTTTGATTTAAATTTATAGTCTGTTAGTTTTCCTTATGCAAATTTTTGGAACCAGATTTCTGACACACGAACTCCCTATTACAATATAACAGCTATATCTGCTTATACTACTAATCACCATACCTTGACATGTTGTGTCCGTTGGAGCAATCGCTTGTATAATTTACGAGCATTTTCATACTCTTCTTGGTCCACTTCAAAGTCAATGAACGCCTTCCACAGAACTTCTGGCATATCAAGACGAGGTTGATTGATGGCCAGTTCAAGGATAGCCCGAGCTCGATCTACGTCCCCAAGAATGGTCTCAAGCTCTGCATACTGCATAAAACATTCTTCAGTTAATATTTTTATTTTCTATTGTAAAAATATTTTTAAACCTATGACCATGTAAACTTAAAAATGAAAGCAATACTGTTAATGTTCTAAACAGCAAGCAAACAATGGGAATAAAAGCAGTGGCACAAACAATGTGTCATCTAATTCAGCCCCACCAATAATTTGTTTTAAGTTATTAAAAGCAGAATACAAACTGCATTTATTTGTCACTGAATGTGCATTGTATGCATACTACTGCTGTATCTGACTTAAATGGATGTTTACAAGACATATGCAACAAATAACCACCAACATCTAAAGCAAGAGAATGCTATATATGGATAAAAAAGAATCTACTGACCTTCATCCATGTTGTGCAGTTTTCAGGACTGAACTCTAAAAACTTTTGGTACAACATACGACAGCGATCAAATTCTCTTAACTGAAGCTCCAAGTCGATGTATCCCCTGAATATTTTGCTCTTTGGGCATCTGCCAATTGCTGTTCCCTAAAATTTACCAAAAAAAATGTTATAGGACAGTAACAGAACCTACAGTTCAAATTAAATTTAAAAATAACATACTAGAATGTCTTGAATCAACCTAGGTTTATATATGGAGAAGAATCTTTAAGGCATAAATCTAAATATGTACACACTGGAAGAGAAAGAAAACAAAGGAAACGCACAGAGAGTTAGAGAGAGACCCTACTCATGCCTGGGGATGAATTCCACCTGTCTTATGTTATCCTGGTGTAATGAGGGCTAATGATGGTGGTAACTAAATATGACTAATTCTGCCATAAAGAACAAAATAATGACTAGAGGAAATATAACCAATTTCTTACCAGAACTTTTCTTGCACCACTCAGGTTTTTCTGCCTGATTTCAAACTGGGCCAACATAAGCCAAATTTTGGCAAAAGTAAATTTTTTAAGAGGTATTATATCCAGACAAGCCCTGTAAACCTCCCGAGTTCTGTCTGGGTCTTCAGCTTCCAGTTCTTCATACAGGGCATAGTTGATCCACAGGTAAATGTATCTACGCCAGTGTCTTTTGACCTAAAAACGAAAAGTTCATGAGCAAGTTTCAGCAACTAGTGAATATAATGATTTATTTTTTACATAAAATGTTTCAATCACTTTACATACTTCTGTGTATCTGACATCAACAAATACTGCTACTGCTTTATGCTGTACAAAATGCAAGCCAAAAAATCTCACTGTACAAATTTACTGAATTTCAGTTAAAATTAGGTGTTTTTTTCTCCCGCGATCTTTCATATAAGCCTAAGACTAATTTTGCTCAATCTCTTTATGATTATTTAGAATCAAGGAACAATGAGGTATCACATAATTCTTTAGAAAGTGCTACCATGACTTTCATTTACCTAACCAGAGTAGTTTTTTTTTTTTTTTTACCGTACGCCCGCTATTACTCGAGGCGAAATTTCCGGTTAGTATGTCTAACCTGAGACTGATTTTACGTGAGTATCCCTTTTCCCTGACATGTGTCCTCTCGCCATTCAGGCAGATACTCGCCGTCTTCAGGGTACCCATTAGAACTGGGTCGGCTCAGGAGCCGTTTGGTTATTCCAGTCCCTGTTCGACGACACTCCTTCAAATGTCTTCGCCAGGGCTCGAATTATTCCAGTCCAAGTCCCGGTCGACGACACTCCTTCAAATGTACTTGCCCAGGATTGAACCTGGGATTTCCCGATCGCCAGCGCAGTGTGGTAACCACTACACTAGCATGGCTCCCTATCAGAGTAGTGACTGTGACTCTACTAGTGAAAACTATTATTAAACTGTCTTAATCAGACTAGTGAGAATGCATGGTTCTTTAAATTATGGGACGGATCCCAGGATAAATGAAAACCTTTAATTACAGTGAACATAAATTTAGGTAGTCACCGACTTGTTTACTTATTTTGTTAACTTAAGCAAAGAGAAAAAAACTGCGACAGATGCTACAATACTTTAAGGCACCAATTTAACTGTAAAGGTTAAGTGAAGGAAATGGTGTATCAAACATACTACTGCTGTATCTACCTGTGATGGAGGAACATTTGCAATAGCTCTCTCATATGCATCTCTGACTTGCTCTGTATTTCCATCTGATTCAAGCAGACGAAGGTAGTCAAACCACGCATCATAGTTCATAGGATTGCTTTTGATCTCCTGCAAAGGATAAAAAATTGTGTACAACTATCCCAGGACTATACATGCAATGTGGACAGTGAGAGTTCCACTCTATCAGCAACAACAAAAAATGATCAGACATTCAAATCCATCTATTTAGAAGTATCAGCCCTTCAGCTAACAGTACATGTTCATCACAACATTAACTCATACTAGAAGGATATGGTTCAATTCACATAGCTGATGAAAAAAAAACAAGCAGATGAAAAATTAAACCCCTTGGTTCTCTTGAGTGAATGATTCATCACCATTTGTTCACTGCAATAATCTCTTTTTTTTTTTTAAAGGCAGGCGACTGGCAAGAGAAATTCTGATCCATTTTGGTGATTTTATATGTTATGCTAAACAAATTTATGGGATTCCGTTACACACCCATTGAGGCATATTGGGAATATGGTGTTAGGCCCATATTTTCTTGATAATCAGCACACTAGGAGTGATGTGGTCAGCATCACGCCGGCCACCTTAACCTTCCCAGAGTTACTCTGGTACCCAATTCATGAGGCTGGGTCGACCCCAGAGCCGTTTGCGGTCTAAATAAATTCCACCTCAACTGGGGGTCGAACCATGGACCACCGAACAAGGAAATCAGTGCTCCAACCACTGCTCAAACAAACTTAGGAAGATGAATATTACTTGTCATGAAAATAAAGATGAAATGTATCTAGCAAGTAAAACAAAATATCAAATATTGTATATCAGGAAAATTACATACATCACCAACACTACATTTACACAGATTGCTACTATTGTCATCAAAGGAATCAACAAACACTCACCTCTTCATATTTAAACCTCCGCTTGTTGACAATAACATCCTCAATAGCGGCCCGGCTGCCAAACTTTTTCTCATGAATCGTGTAGTGTTTGTATACTTCTTCACAGAGCTCCTTAGGGAGATGGTCCAGTGCGTACTTGTACACAACCCTGGCTCGTTCATGCTGTGTTCAGTAAATATGACAAAGCAAAAACACAAATATATATATATATATATATCAGCTAAAATTAAAACAAAACAAAACAAGTATTCACATCACAGAAATAACTTTTCATTGTATTAGATCTATCAGGCAATCAATGCACTCTGGTTTCCAGGCACATTTGTACATCATTAACTGCATGGGGCACATGTGAGGTCTCTTCAAGCATTTTTCTTCTTGAATTGTCTGCTAAACTCCATTCAAATTCTGTCTTTCAGGTTTTCCTCATTGTCTGTTCATGAACTCTGAAAAACACATGGAGAAGAAATCTGGAGACAGAAATGAAAGGGATAAAGACGGCATGGCAAGACCTTGAGTTGATGGAATGGAAAAGGAGGATTTGATACAAGTTTGTTGTAGGCCTATGCTCCATGGTAATGATAATGATGTTTGTGTACTAATAGGGCTTCTTTCCTCTTTACTTCTTAGTGGTTCATTAGTTATGACAGTGAAGGTATGTTACACTGATATTCTCTGCATGGGTATTATCTGCCACCACTCCCTTGCTCAACTTTGCCTATCTAAATGAACATAAGCCAAATCTCAATTGTTCCAAGAGAGAATATACAGGGTGTCCATAAAAGAATGTACCTATTTCTTTTTTTCCACCTACCTGACCAGTGTGTGGAGAGACGTGTTATAATTACCGGTTGCAACTCAACTGTGAAAGTTTCACTTGAAATACCCGCCGTGCACATGCGCACTATTTTTGCAAAATGGCGCCGACCAAACAACAGAAGGCATTTTTTGTGGTAGAATATGCAAAAACGACGTCTGTTATTGCAGTTCAATGCAATTTTCGGCGACAGTTTGGGGTTGATCCACCAGATAAGAATTCCATTAAGGGTTGGTATACGAAATTCCTGGAGGAAGGTTGCCTGTGCAAAGGCAAAAGCACTGGTCGCCCGTCATGTTCGGAGGAGGCAGTGGACAGAGTTCGGCAAGCCTTCCAGCACAGCCCCATGAAGTCGGTTTGAAGGGCGAGTCGTGAGTTGGAAATGCCCCGCAGTACGGTATGGAAAGTGCTTCATAAGCGTTTGAGAATGAAGGCTTACAAGCTGCAACTTGTGCAGGAACTCACTGAACCAGACAAAGCACTTCGCACAGCCTTCAGCAAGAACATGCAGAAATTGCTTGAGAATGATTTCGGGGAGAGGCTCGTGTTCAGTGATGAGGCGACCTTCCACATCAGCGGCAGAGTCAACAGACACAACGTACGGATCTGGGGTTCAGAACACCCTCATGCAGTCATTGAGCATAAGAGAGATTCTCCAAAGTTAAACGTCTTTGGTGCCATATCCAGAAGGAAGCTTTACAGGCCATTTTTCTTTGCGGAAAAAACCGTTACTGGACTCTCATAGCTGGACATGCTCGACAATTGGATGATGCCCCAACTTGAAGAGGACTCACGGGATTTCATTTTCCAACAAGATGGAGCTCCACCCCACTACCATGGAGCAGTGAGAGGGTACCTCAATGAACATCTCCCACAACGGTGGATCGATCGCAGTGGTCCTGACGATGTAGTGTTGCTGAGATGCCCCCCCCCCCCAGGTCCCCAGACATGACACCATGTGATTTCTTTTTGTGGGGCTTCATCAAGGACGCAGTCTTTGTCCCACCGTTGCCTCGAGATCTGGTGGAGCTGAGAGAGCAGATCATTGGAGCCTTTGCTGCTGTTAAAGGAGACATGCTGATTTGAGTGTGGGAAGAAATGGACTATCGACTAGATATCTGTCGCATCACGAAGGGTGCACATATTGAGTCTTTGTAAGGTATGCTTAAAAATTTGCAGAGATTATCTTACTTTTGTGATAGAAAGCATCCTTGTACCACATCATGGGGCCGAGAATAAATTTTTTGAAAAGGGTACAATCTTTTATGGACACCCTGTATATGATGCAGCTAGTGTGTCCCAGCATTTTGAGATACGATTGCAGCACATAAAATTAATTAAATGACACCAGGTGTACTGATATGAAACTTCCTTTACAGAGTATTACAACAGAAAGGGGTCCCCCCTGTCAGACAAGTGTCCCTGAAATGCTAAGTGGAGGGGTGGGATCACTTACGTCATGGCTCTTAAGGGTTATTGTCCTGTTTAATTATTGCAGCTTGAAACAACAATTCTCTTAGATAAGTTTGGTGCTTAGACAAATTTGCAACCCACCTCTCTTTGACCTTCCTCAAACTTTGCAAAAGCCACCAGAAGATTTTCACTGATGTTGTCCTCCCCAAAAAACTCAACAGCCCTCTCGTAGATAGAACGTGCGCTGTTGATGTACCCATTCTTTTCCTCAAACTTGGCATATTTGATCCAGTTCTTCACTTCCGGGTGGACTAAGACAAGTATGAAAGTTAAAGAAAATAACACAAACTCTAATGATCTACAATAAAAAGCTTAGCATGAAAATTATCCCCATTTAAACCCCCTAAAAAAATACTCATGTTCCCACAATTATTTGGCTACAAAACATATATTCCTATTACAAAGTTCATTGACAACAATGGATAGATATCGCAAGAGTTAAAACACAAAACTACCACCATATGTTACTTCCAGCACCTCATTTTTTTTATTAACCTCTTAGCACTCTGTCTGTAAGGTTAAAAAAAAAAGGTTAAAGGTAGTCCTATAGCAGATACTGCTGTAGGGGAGTGAAGTGTTAGAGACTTCACAATTCTAAGTCCAGCATCGAGTTGGGGTGACCAGTTCCCTTCCTCACTGCCTTTTCCTTCCCTAACTCAGTCAGATACCCATTTACAGTGGGGTAGACTTGAGCGTGTCGATACCGTGATTCGAACCCAGCACCTTTGTCATGAGAGACCAGTGCTCTAACCACTCTGTCAATCAGACACTCGTAAGGTGAAAGCAGACGTAAAATTCAGTCCCAAAATCAATCAATCTACCTATCTATCTATCTCTGTGTGCGCTAAACCGTATTAATGAGCTTTTAAAAAAAATTTTTTTTTAAAGACAAGACAAAGAGATCCTGAAGCAAATGTTAAAGTTTACAGGTGAAAGTACTACCACAGAAAGCTAAAAAAAAAAGGGGGTTTGTTTGTTTGTTAAGTAAAGGATATATCTTTCATAAATGGTTCTGGCTCTGTCCAATTCCTTGTAACGCAACTCAAAGTTTATGTATGAGTGCCAGGCTTGTTCCTCTGGTTCCCATTCCATCCAGCGCTCAAATACTTGTCGTGCACCTAAATCATGACAGAAAAAAAATATGGTTATAGTTAATTACAAGAGTCACAGATACCAGAGTTAGATATAAATTTATTCAGATTCAATGAACTTAACTAGCATATATGTAGATGTGTGAGACATATTTAAGTATCAACTTTCAAGATCAGAATGACAGTATGAGAGAAATGAACAAGATGTGTATCATACTTACTTAGTCGTTCCCCTTCTACCGTGAGGTGTAGAGGTTTGGAAGAGAGAGCGCCAGACTATTCTATCGGCTGTCTTCCTCCTGGCCTGGTTCCACTCTAGTCCTCGGTCCTTCAAAGATTGTCTAATGTTGTCCTCCCAGCGTACTCTGGGTCGTCCTCGGGGTCTGGATCCTTGGCTCTTTGTTTCCCATGCTTGTCGTGGTAGCCGATCTTCTCCCATTCTGCAGACATGGCCAAACCATCTTAGTTGGGACTGTTCTACTTGGGTCTGTAGGGGGTGGCATTTTAGGCCTTGACGTATCGTCTGGTTGCGTACCATGTCTCTTCTTGTTACTTCAACCACCTTCCTCAGATACCTCATTTCTGAGGTTTGGATCTGGCTTTTATGGGTTGTACTTTCGGATATGGGTACACCACTGTAGAGCAGCGTGTTGCCATTGAGATCCATGACTCCTTGTCCTTTTTTCTTTGTTTCCGTTATAGCCAGGATTTCTAGTTTTGCTTTCCTCATCTCTTCCACCAGCTCCTCTTCCTTCCCATTTATACTTCTTGTGTTCCATGTTCCATAAGTCGTAGTCCGTAGTCCGTTCCAGCTTCTTACTCCTAGCTTAGGACCCGATGTGACGATCCTTTAAATGCAAGCCAAGCTGGAGAAACTGGAGCTCATGACCAACTCAGCACGTGTTACGCACGGATCATTATTATTTTTCGTTTGTATAAACATTTTTTCATATGTATGATCATTTTTTTGACTGAAGTGTGTATTATGTTTTCTATGGTCAAAGGGACATAATCCGAGTTATCGAGACTACAATTTGTTAGGAGTTGCCTTCTCTTGTATAGAGACACGTTCGGTCTATAATTTCTTGAACGAAGCGTGACCACATCTCCTTATTTGGTAGTATCAGTCAACTATGGTAGATGTCTGAAACCTTTCTTAACGCTTCTTTTCATGACCATAAAAGGCGCGACTGTGTAAGACTTTTATCTCGAATGTTCTTCGAATCGTCTTATTGTGAACGGCAACTCAGAGATTGTCGTTCTGCGCATGTCAAACCGGGAGTTCGTTCTGTGTGTTCCGCCCAGTTGGGGAGTTTAGAAATGGTTTAAGAAGCGAGCAGACGCAACTGCGTCTTGTGATTCTCTGAGGGAAATACAGTGTCTTAGTGAGTTAGTTAGCTAACTAGACTATTTCCCAGTATTATGCAGCCTGCCTGGAGGCATATGTTCATGGTTGATTTTCCGAAATAAGGTAATTCCTCTTGTATCGAACTTTATGCTATCATCTAGAGGTTCGTCATTTTGTCGCCTATTTGCTCGCCTGTGTGATGCAAAATGGAGAGGTACTTTGACTAGGATTAAGTCACCAGTATCTGTATACCTGAACTAGTTAAATATATATGGGTCGCTCTAGACCAACAAGACTGTTGTCTGTGTTCCAGGATTCGTTATATCAGAGATCACGTCCAAGTCAGATGGTTAGACTTAGGAACATTATAAAGGTCGAGCTGACCTGTAGCCCATGTATGCTATTCACGTGCAGACAGTGAACGGACTTATTGTATACAACTGATCTGCTAGCATCAGAATGGGAGCATTTATTATTGTTTATGAACATTGAAGATCTGTAGCTGACACTGTTGCAGAAGTTATAGAAATTATTATTATTTATACAGCTTCACGAACTAGCACTCGATGATTGATGAATTTCTGAATCTATTGAACTGTGATGTCTTATGACGCATATATACAACAGCTATCATTGCTGACTACAGAAATTGTTTTCAATGTGCCATATCATCTTGCTGAACTCGTTAACCATGTTGATGTCATAAGTATCATGACTGTTTTGTGGCGTGCAATAAATGAAAGAAACTTATACAACGAAGTTACCCTTTCTATGACTCTACACGTCATGTTGCCTGTGTGATAACCCTGTGAACTGTTCCACTACCACATACACAGCAACATCCTAAATCAGAGAAGACACCTACATCTTACACTTTAACACCAGGTGTCGATAAGGGTGGCAAGTTACCACTTCAGCACAAATCCACCCTTATCATTTTTGGTGGCCAGAGCTGGTTCTATCATCTGATATTTTGGCGCACCATATCATTTTTGGTGGCCAGAGCTGGTTCTATCATCTGATATTTTGGCGCACCATATCATTGTTGGTGGCCATAGGTTGGTTCACTCTGATTCCAGCTATCAAGGGGGTCAGCAAACCCAGACATCATCATCATACTAGATACAACTACAGCATCAACTACCACCTTACAAGAAATTTTATTGAAAGTATCCGGATTTTCTGACAGTTGCTGATTTTGAAACTACCCGGCGCTGCTCGGCAATATTGAAGTTTATGTAAAATTAGAAGGACAAGTACCGAGCGAATGGATTTCCTGATCTGGTGAAAAGAAGGACAAGTGCCGTAACAACTGTTCCGGTCTCAGGGGTACTGCTGCGGGTTCAGAAGGTCAAGTGCCGGTTAAATCAATTTAGAAGATTCAGAAGGTCAAGTGCCGTAACAACTGTTGCAGTATTAGAAGCTCATTTCCTTCGTCATGGCTGTTTATGGGAGCAGAAGTTAATCAACGTTGGATCATTATCCTCAGAATGCTGATTACATCCTGTTCTGCACCGTGCTGACGCTGGATTTATAGAAGTTAAGTGGCCTGTTTTGTTTGTGAACTGTGCCCTTATGTTCTAACTGAGCCTTCTGTACTTTCACACTTTCTCCTATTGTTTTCATGATACATGTTTATATGTTATATGTTATTTGTTATTTGTATATTTATATGTTTATATTTCAGCGGGTTTTCTCGGTTGGGCGGAGTCTTGCAGTAGAAGATACCACGTCACAGAGGTTCTACTGTTAGCGTTTTCGTTAGGGACTGTGCGAATTTCCTACAGTGAAATTTGCTAGCGACAATCGTTGCTATATCTGTTTAGTTGTGACGAGTTGTGCTTTATTTTTGTTTCTTGTATATATATATTTTTTTTCTTTTTTCTTTTCTCTCTTTCTTTGTGTTTTTAGTTTCGATTTCGATTGTTTGTATTTGTAGGTCTCCCCTTTGCTATTATTCAGTTCTTTACGTATATTTTTGTGTATACACTGTAGCGTCATTTGTTAGTCATATCTTCGCATATTTCTTTTTAGTTTTGCTGTTTGTGTATTTGACTTATGCGAATGTTTTCGTATTGTTTGATCTTTGTTGTTGTTTACATTGACTTTGATCTTTGTTATTGTTTACATTGTTGGTGACCTTTGTTATTGTTTACATTGTCTTGTTATTGTTTACATAGTTCTTGCATAGTTAGCTTTCACTATTGTTGATATATGCTCATGCACTATTGGTCTATAGTGCACTTATCATAACAAACTGGTGTTTTTTGCTTATGCACTATTGTAGTGCAGTTATGATAAATAACTGATGATTATGCACTGATTTGGGTAGTGCACTGTTAATTAAGAGGTGACTTGTGATATTATTATACATTTGATAATACAAGTTGGTGTCAACTCCTGTTTCCCACAGAGATTGGGTTCAACATAGAGATTATACAAGCACTTTATTAAGTCTTGTTGCTATTTAACATTGAAATAAGATAATTAATTATTTCAGGTTCTGTACTCACATTTTGGACATCATGTCTACATTTGAGTACTTTATTGAGCAGGGTAAAGCCCTTGGGAAGACAGGTGATAAATTAGAAGAATTTGCGACTGTTCAATATGCCAAGGCATTGAAGTCGGAAGAAAAGAAAATGAAAGAACAAACTGAACAAAAGAGAATAGAGGCTGAAATAGAACAAAAGAAACTGCAGATGCAGGTGGAGGAAAAAAGATTTCAAATGGAAATGGAAAAACAAAAAAGAGAAGCAGAATCTCAGGAGAAGAGGCTTCAGGCTGAAGCTGAAAATAAGAGACTTGAAAAAGAAGCTGAAGAAAAAAAGTTACAGGCCCAGGCTGAAGCTGAAAATAAGAGACTTGAAAAAGAAGCTGAAAATAAGAGACTTGAAATAGAGGCTGAAGGAAAAAAGTTACAGGCCCAGGCTGAAGAAAGAAAGTTACAGGCTGAGGCTGAAGAAAGAAGGTTACAAAGAGAGGCTGATGAGAGAAAAGCAAAAATGGAACATGATGAAAAAGTCTTAGCTTTAGAGTTAGAGAAGTTAAAGTTATTGAACACTGGTAATGCTAATGAGGCAAATAAGGTGTCAAATAAGACTAATGCTAAGGATTTCAAGCTTAATCTACCAGCATTTAATCCCTCAATCGATGATATAACATTTTATCTAGATAGATTTGAAAGTGCATGTAATGTGCATAATATAGATAAAACATTATATGTGTATCATCTGTCCAAGATACTTAGAGGTGATGCTTTGACTTTGTTGAGTATGGTAGATGTGCCTGACAAAAACAACTATGAGGTTGTCAGGGCGGCATTGTTAAAGAAGTACCAACTTAACGAGGACGGATATCGTCTTAAATTTAAAACCATGTTACCAGAAACTGGAGTTGAATTCTCTGAATTCATCTCAGGCATCCGTCTTACTTTTTTACGATGGGTTGAGTTGTCTAAGACAGAAAATACATTTGAAGCTCTTATGGATTTACTACTTAGAGATAAGGTTATGTCTTCTGTTAATGAAGCTTTTCTATCTTTTCTTCATGAGCGTAAGCCTAAAAACATAAAAGAAATGGAAGAATACTGTAGCCAGTATGTTACTGCGCATCCGCACATAACCATTAGTAACTCTAAGGTGAAAGAAGGTCTGCCAGTTGCTTCGGCAGCACCTTATGGCCCAAATTTTATGCGTAAATTTCAGGGTAGCCAGAAAAATTTCAATAAAAAGAGTAATCGTAATTATGCCCAGAACCATAGTGATCAATTCCAGGGTGATTCTTCTTCCCAGAACTGGAGACAACCTAATACTACACGTTATTCTACTCCGGTTAACTTTAGAAATTTTCACAAAGGTAATCGGTATAGAGGAAAATATTTTATGCAGAGACCTCAATACCAAGATAATAGAGGTTCTCAACAGCATAGAGATAGTAATGACAGTTATGGAAACTGGAACTCAAACCAGGATAAAAATTACAGTAGGGACTTTAATGATAATTGCAGAGGCAATAATGGTCGCGGTAGATCGCAACATAAGAGAAAAAGATATCAACAGACAAACTCTGTTCAACAAGAATCTCAGGGAGCAGATAAACAGGTTAATAATGATAAAGACCATAATGCTATCGGATGCTCATCTTTTGATTTTGGTAGGGCAAATAAATGTATCCAATGCAGTACTTTATTTGATCCGAAAACCGTTAGTACTTTAAGCTGTGGTCATCCTTTGCCCGCTCTTCCTGCTAATGTTGCTCATGATGGGAGAGGTTCTCTTATATTACATAAGGGGCTAGTAAATAGTAATCCAGTCTCAGTGTTGTTTGATTCTGGATGTACTACTGTCGGCGTTAGGCAATCTCTTGTAGATCCATCCTGTGCTACAGGAAAAGTCATCAAATGTGTCACATTTGGTGGCACGTTAGAAAAGTATCCTACTGCTATAATACACATTGCTACTCCTTTCTTCACGGGAGAGGTCCACGCGTGTCTACTTCCAAACCCTATTGCGGACCTTATTATTGGTCGTATTCACGGAGTTAGGGAATGTACCCCACAGCAGATTGCTGTTTGGGAAGAGCAAAACATTGAAGCTACCAATGCGGTGGTCACAAGAGCACATGCTCTGGATCCACCTCAAACTTCATTAACTAATAATGATGAAGTAAATGACCAAGATAGTCACTTGACTATTACACGTGACTCATTTATCAAATTGCAAGAAGAAGATCCTTCTTTACAAAAATTCTTCATTCTAGCAAAAAAAGGTGATCCTAATCAGAACACTAATAGGAAATCTTGGATTTCTATGAAGAACGGCGTACTTGTACGTATGGTACAAGACTCGACTACGTCCACTCATTCACAAATTCTTGTGCCTAAGAGCATGAGATTGCAAATATTGCAACATGCTCATGACTCGCAATGTGCTGGACATATGGGTTTTTCCCGTACAAAGTCGAGGGTTCTTGCGGCTTTCTTTTGGCCATTTGTGAGCAAGGACATACGAATGTACTGTCGCTCTTGCAAAGTATGTCAGGAGGTCAAATCTAAAGGACCACGACATGCTGCGCCTATCCAGGCTGCTGACATTCCTATTCGCCCTTTTCAAAAAATGGCAATAGATATTATCGGTCCTTTTAGAATTAAGTCGGCTAGAGGACATCAATTTATCCTTACATGTGTCGATATGTGCACACGTTGGCCAGAGGCAATACCTCTCAAGAGCATCTCAACTGCTGATATCGCAGACGCTCTTTGGCTGATATTTTCTCGCTTGGGTTTTCCCGGAGAAATATTGTCAGACCATGGCACTCAACTTATATCAGACACTATGTCACAGGTAATGTCTATGCTACACATTAAAAGGTCTCTCAGCAGTATCTATCACCCAATGTCTAATGGGTTGGTCGAACGTTTAAATAGGACTCTGAAAAACTTTACTTGGTAAAATAACTGAGGATCATCCTCAGGATTGGGACAGGGTCTTACCCGCGGCTCTCTTTGCGTATAGAGAGGTCCCCAATGAACATACGGGGTTTTCCCCTTTTGAACTTGTCTTTGGCGCGCAACCGCGCGGCCCTATGTCTTTACTTCACGATCTAATCACTGCCGATAATATTAGCGATGAGACTCAATCTTCTTATGAGTACGTCATTGCTCTTAGGCAAAAGATCATCGAGGCATGCAAACTAGCAACTTCGTCTTCAGAATTTGCTAAAGAAAAGGCAAGGCAGTTTGCAAATAAGAATAGATGTCTACGACAACTTTGTCCAGGTGACAAAGCTCTCGTTCTACTTCCTTCAAGGGAGAACAGACTTCTAATTGCATGGAAAGGTCCATATGCAATAGTCTCCAAAATTTCTGATGTCGACTATGTTGTCGATATTGATGGAAAGCATAAAACTTTCCACATAAATATGCTCACAGAATTTTATGAAAGACCTGACTATTTGCAGCCTATTTTCCAGGCTACGGACAATTCACAAGCAACTCGTGGTCAGTACTCATCTCTGTCAGTTATACAGGATGAGGAAACTACTTTTTCTGATGTCAATCTTCCTCTTTCTATGGTCCCACTTTATTCTACGGAATCTTGGAAAAACGTGACCGTTTCTCCAAATCTTTCCGCTGAGGAACATCGACAAGTTTCTTCGATGTTGCAAACATTTCAGGTACACACACATGTCATAGAACATGACATTGTGCTAACTGATCACAATCCTATCAGAGTCAGACCATATCCAATACCTATTCATTTCCAGTCTCAAGTCGAAAAAGAGTTGGATGAAATGATACGTTTGGAAATCATTGAACCATCCACTTCAGCATACTCTTCGTCTATGGTTATTGTTCGAAAGAAGGATAATAACATTCGCATTTGCGTAGATTATCGCAAATTGAACCAAGTTACGAAGTTCGATGCTGAACCTATGCCTTCATTAGAAGAGCTACTCAATAAACTTTCTAATTCTAGATTCTTTACCAAACTAGATTTGTCTAAAGGTTATTGGCAAGTCCCGCTAACTGAACGTGCCAAACCTTTTACAGCTTTTTCTACACCTAGGGGTTTATTCCAATGGAATTTCATGCCTTTTGGTCTTATGAACGCCCCTGCTACATTCGTACGCATGATGCGGCGAATTCTCGCATATCGTACAGATGTCATAGCATACCTAGATGATATCTGTCTATTCAGTGATTCTTGGGAAGATCACTATTTGGGTTTATACGAATTACTGTCTACTCTTCGCGAGTATAACTTGACTGCAAAACCCTCTAAAGCCTTTATAGGATTTAGCGAGATTTCTTTCCTAGGTCATCGGGTTGGTCATGGTCTTTTAAAGACAGAGGACCACAATGTTTCAAAAATACTTAACATTTCGGTCCCTAAGACGAAGAAACAAGTAAGGAGTCTATTAGGTTTGATTCAATTCTACGGACGATTCATTCCGAATCTGTCCTCCATTATGGCACCGCTTTCTACTTTATTGAAGAAAGGGTCGCCTAATCTGATCCGCTGGTCTAAAGAATGTCAATCCTCATTGGACCAGGTTAAAGCCCTATTTTCATCTCCACCTATTCTTAAGTTACCTACTATTGAGAAGACTTTTGTTCTTCGAAGTGACGCCTCGTCAACAGGGATTGGGGCAGCACTAATGCAGGAGTATTCTGATACTTTGCATCCGGTGATGTATATCTCTAGGAAATTAAACGCTGCAGAAAAGAATTACTCGGTTTTAGACCGTGAGTTATTGGCTATGGTATGGTCTATTCTGAAGTTACAAAGATTTCTTCTAGGCGCACATTTCATTGTGGAAACCGACCAGAAAGCGCTTACTGCTATTCAGAGCAAAAACTTGAAGAGCTCGAGGTCCACTCGTTATGCCATAGCTCTTCAACCATTTCATTTCTCGGTTCGAGCTATCCGTGGTTCGGATAATGTAATGGCAGACATTCTGTCCAGATGTCCACACGATTCCACATGATTCTTCTGTCATATATATATATTTCCTGATATACAGTCCAATGTTATAATGACATGTTAGTAGATTTTGTCTCACTTTTTTTTTTTTTGAGGGAAATTTATAACATTGTACCATGTAATTATCTAAGAAGGCTTAGTTAGTGATATACGGGCCAAAAGATCACTCGGCCACATTTAAATAAATTATTTTCAGGATTGTATTAAGAAATTTACCAGTTGTCTTTAAGATTTGTGTTATTGATATTTTCGCAGCACATCATTGAAGTCTGCGAGTTTATGTCCATTGTGGAACTTTGAGGATATCAAGTCCTGTCCTACATTGGGAGCGGATGATGTCCACATCTTCTTCTATTGAATGTTTTATGTCACCGAAGAGCAACACATGTATTACTTATTAATTACTGTTACTTTATATAATGTAATAATATAGTGCGGTATATTAGTAAATTACACCGCTATTTGCAACACATTGTATGATAACACATAATATATTTAATTTCATATATTGGTATGAGTATAAGTTGATTGTCATTATGTTGTTGCCATCATTGTGGCGTGTGTTGGTGGCACCTTCCTGGAATATATCAGCGTATACTTAGATAAATTTTTTCTCTAAGGATCTGAGATATGATCTCAGTGTCGCTCCATGCGTTGAGCTAATTTGTTAGGTATATATCCACGCATCATACGTGCGTTAGGAGCCTAGATTTTTTCCGGCTCCAGGATTTAAAAAAAAAAAAATGTCCCATTTTTTTTTTTTCCAGGGAGGGTGCGGTAATGTTACGCACGGATCATTATTATTTTTCGTTTGTATAAACATTTTTTCATATGTATGATCATTTTTTTGACTGAAGTGTGTATTATGTTTTCTATGGTCAAAGGGACATAATCCGAGTTATCGAGACTACAATTTGTTAGGAGTTGCCTTCTCTTGTATAGAGACACGTTCGGTCTATAATTTCTTGAACGAAGCGTGACCACATCTCCTTATTTGGTAGTATCAGTCAACTATGGTAGATGTCTGAAACCTTTCTTAACGCTTCTTTTCATGACCATAAAAGGCGCGACTGTGTAAGACTTTTATCTCGAATGTTCTCTATTTGCTCGCCTGTGTGATGCAAAATGGAGAGGTACTTTGACTAGGATTAAGTCACCAGTATCTGTATACCTGAACTAGTTAAATATATATGGGTCGCTCTAGACCAACAAGACTGTTGTCTGTGTTCCAGGATTCGTTATATCAGAGATCACGTCCAAGTCAGATGGTTAGACTTAGGAACATTATAAAGGTCGAGCTGACCTGTAGCCCATGTATGCTATTCACGTGCAGACAGTGAACGGACTTATTGTATACAACTGATCTGCTAGCATCAGAATGGGAGCATTTATTATTGTTTATGAACATTGAAGATCTGTAGCTGACACTGTTGCAGAAGTTATAGAAATTATTATTATTTATACAGCTTCACGAACTAGCACTCGATGATTGATGAATTTCTGAATCTATTGAACTGTGATGTCTTATGACGCATATATACAACAGCTATCATTGCTGACTACAGAAATTGTTTTCAATGTGCCATATCATCTTGCTGAACTCGTTAACCATGTTGATGTCATAAGTATCATGACTGTTTTGTGGCGTGCAATAAATGAAAGAAACTTATACAACGAAGTTACCCTTTCTATGACTCTACACGTCATGTTGCCTGTGTGATAACCCTGTGAACTGTTCCACTACCACATACACAGCAACATCCTAAATCAGAGAAGACACCTACATCTTACACTTTAACACCAGGTGTCGATAAGGGTGGCAAGTTACCACTTCAGCACAAATCCACCCTTATCACACGTTTCAGAATGGCAGAAAAGCCACAGGAAAAGCCTAGATCTACAGTGTAGAAAATACCAAGGAGTCTTCAACTTGGTATTGGCAGCAAAAGAGCAAGACGCTCAGCAGCCCTAGTTACAACAACAACAAAGTTGTGTATCATTGTTGAGGATTGCTTCATGTCTGCAGCATGGCGCATTCCTCAAATGATTATATCTCCGCGACTGATGTCGATGACTGTTTCATGCTTACAGACATTTGGATTTGTGCTCGATCCGAATGGCTGTATCATGGAACACCTCAAACGAATAGAGATATATCTCATCGACCGATGTCGATGATTGTTGCATGTGTGCAGGCATTTGAGTTTGGCCAACTCGGATTGCTGCACCGTGGAACATCGCAATTGAATATATATTAACGACGTAGTATGCATATCACTATGCATGACGCGTATGTCTTTATAAGGTCACTCGACGTGTGGGCTTCGGCCCCAACGGCAGCGTATGGCATGTGTGGCCATTGCCACTATATAATTCGACTTGTGGGTTTTGACCCGTACGGCAGTGTGTTTCGGAAGTGTGGCCATTGCCACTTATACTGTGTGGTATATCCACTTTGTAATTGTGTGGCTGGGAAGCCATTTGAGCAGTGTATTTCTTGAACCAAACGTAAGTCGTCGTATGAATAACGCAGTTTGCATAATTATGGCAGATTAGCCTGGCGTGGTATGCCAAAGGAACATTATGTTACTAGCAATAGTGTAAGACTAGTATAGATGGATATTGTACAGCTAGCGGCAAGCGTAAGCCTAGTGTAACGGATATTAAACGACTAGCAGTAGACGTAAGCCTAGCATAATAAGTGTATTGCAGAACTAGCAGGATAGTTAAGTCTAGTTAGCCTCTGAATTTATGCCAAAGGACACTGGCCGTTAAAAGGAACTGACCTCTAACCAGAACTCTAGATAGAGATTGTGAACATTGCTTATGAACTAATGAGAACTCTTACAGATCGTACATGAATGTGATGTGACTTTTGTTCCCATGTAGTTGGTGTCTGCTCATGGTATGAAATTACTAATTAAATATTTTGAGTCGTCAAAATCACAGTCTTATCAACTGTCGTATTCGGAGTTGAGTTAAATGCTATTTATCTTCAACTGATCATGACCAGTGATGATTAATGTCTTAACACGCTGCATCTCCACAACGGGCTGATCACCCGTTTGCCAGTCACTTCGATTACGGAAACAACAGCAAATGGGTTGATTTGCCATTGCCCTAAAGACGCCATTAGGCGTGATGGCAAATAATGGCAAAGAAAACCTATCTGCTGTTGCCCTAAGACGCCACTAGGCGTAATGGCCACTGACTGCTTTGACGGTCGGTGGCTAAGGACGGAAGAAGAAGAAGACGCTGCATCTCACACTGCCAATATAATCAATAAGACAAGAGACTAATACAGGTCAGTCAAGGGTCGAATATTTAATAAGAAACATGTTCAGCACAGAATGTATCACAAGGGTTAAAGCAGACATTATCGATACCAACGGACAGTATTACGGAATCCTACAAAAGTGATAAGAACCCGAGGGACTTTGACTCTATAAACTGAATACGCATATAATAACTTGGTCATCCACAAATACTAGAAGTCATCGAAGCACCCAGAATATACTGGGGTCCCGGAAGAGCGCCGTAACAATCATACAGAGATAAATTAAATCAACATACAGTAGAAACAGGCAGCTTAACTGAAAGTTAAAAACACCCATACATATGGGCAAAAATGTCTTTGCCACAACTGATAAAACTAATGAAAAAAAATTAGAGCACGTGTAAAGACGCAAAACATTTGAAAAAAATAAGAACATGCCTGATGAAATACACAGCTCTAACTAACCACTGTGCAGAACTGTTCTATCCTTCAGCTTGGTAATAAATTTGAGAGAGTTAAAAGAAAGCTTGTTTTAAGTGTAACAAATGAATGGAGGCATTTCTGGGGTCATCTTTATATGACCACCAGCTATGCACAATGCTACATTATACAAATGTCGAAGTGTACTTCTGTCTGTGAGGCTAATTACAACCTCATTGACTCTTGAAATCATCCACATACTTCCAGGGATTCCTCCTGTGGTGAAACATGTTGAGAACCCAGCACTGCACACTGAGCTTGGATAAGTCATTTGAACCCCAGGCGTGATTCTTTGGCTTTGACCTGGTTGTCTGCATGCATGAGGATTTCATTATGGACCCAGTCATAGGCAGGGGGAGCTGAGAAGTGGCTCTGTGCAGGACGTAACAATTCCTTGGGAGAACCCAGAACCAGAGCATAGTATATTAGCTGCATAGTAGGAGAGCCCCTTTGGATGATGGGGAAGTCACAGTATGCCACGTGCTTCTTACTCCTAGCTTAGGACCCGATGTGACGATCCTTTAAATGCAAGCCAAGCTGGAGAAACTGGAGCTCATGACCAACTCAGCACGTTTCAGAATGGCAGAAAAGCCACAGGAAAAGCCTAGATCTACAGTGTAGAAAATACCAAGGAGTCTTCAACTTGGTATTGGCAGCAAAAGAGCAAGACGCTCAGCAGCCCTAGTTACAACAACAACAAAGTTGTAACAAAAGTGTTAATCTAACACAGAGATAGGTAAGAGGAAACGTACAGATAGAAGTCAGCTAGATGGATAGAAGGATGTGCAGTTTGACAAACTTATGTATAACACTAAAACTGGTAAGATAGACAAATAGCTACAACTAGATAGACCAAAAAACAGATAGATGTGCAGATGGACAGACCAACAGATTGATGGACCCACAATACACATACATCTGCTTTCTTTACACGCACTTTTTTGGAGACTGGGTAACCATTACTGTCGATCCATTACAGGAAGCATATGCCAAAGCACTAAATGTGCACTTGCAGTGCTGATATAGCCAAAAAGACGAACAGACACAGAAAAATAGACAGATGATAGATTCATAACAATAAATAGAAAAACTGACATCACACAGAGACAGACAGGTCATCTTCTCTCCTTTCTGCTCATCCAGGAGATGGAGGGAGGGGGAAATCACCAATGAAGATGGTGTCTTTACATGAAGCATACCCCTCAGTGCTTCAGGACAAAACTAGATGACACAGACATGACAGAAAGAAGGAAGACAATAGAATGAGCAAAATAACAGTTATATGGGAGGGATCTAGAAATATTACAATCAGTCATAATTTACCATGTATTTGTATAGTTACAACTATAAGAAACAAGCAGTCCCACAAGAGACAATACAGTCTACATTCACAATATGTCATAGTATAGGAGATATCTGCTAACGACCTACCATGTACTCTATACAGTTCTGTAATATACTATGTAAAAAATGCACACACATGTGGACAATAAATATACCTGCAATATTGCCAAGCATTTCTTCCATATAGGTATATTTGTACCAAAACTGATTGGCTCTTGGTAAGACCATCACAGCTCTGTCCCAGATGTTACGTGCATGGTTAATCTGTCGACATCTTGGGGGGGAAAAAAAACAAGAACCTATTCCGATACTTTCATATAGATACAAAATAATTCAACAATAAGAAAGAATGTCCACCGGGTTTTTTAAGAAAAATACTTTGATAATGCACTAAAGAAGAAAGTCTTATAACCTGTTCAATAAATATGTGCGACACTGTATCAGTTAATCAAATTATGGATGTTCTTTGATTCCATTCACGTCTTTATATCTTTGGGTGAATCACAACAGATACAATAGTTGCAGATATGTCTTTCTTTGGATTTACTTTCTCCATCCCTCAATCATGTCCCTAATCTCTTAGACCTTTTTGAGGGACTCTCATTCGGAACAGACTGGTTGTCTTGTTTTGTTTTTGTAACTTATAGATTTTACAACTGAGCCTATCTGTATCCTCCTAAGTTGTCTTTGATGACATTAAATTGTTTATTACTTAAACTTACCATAGTGTACAAAATGAAAAGACTAAGTCACTTATCAAGAGCAGGTACAGGAAGAAGTGGGGGCTGTGAGCATTCAGACCATCAGAAAAATTATGCCTGTCACCAGCTCCACACAATAAAACGTAGTAATCTTCAGATTCTGCACAAGCCACAAATGACTGAGATGTTCACCAAAATAAACATTAGAACTACCAATGACTGTGTCTGCGGCACTGACATAACAGTCCAGAACAAGCTCTATAGATGTGTCAAAAACTTCAGGATGACCACGGCTTTTATTAAATATAGTTATAGTATAATTATAGTATTCATAATTGACATATGAAAGTGCTCACACAAAAACAAGTAGAACATACTTTCCCCATAATTGCAACTGATTTATTCAGTGCACTATTATTTTAAAAGTATTAAGCTACATAACTATTTATCATGAGTAATGAAAGTGCCCAAGGTATAGGGGCGGGATGGGTTAACAACATTACCTCATCTCCATTTCAGCATATTTGAGCCACACCGTAATGTTTCTATGGTCAACATCCAAGGTTCGCTCCCAAATGGACCTGGCTCTAAAGACAAATATAAAAAAATAATAATAATAACAACAGAGCAAATGAAATTTAATTACCAAGCATATAACATCTAACTATTAATGAGGAAGACAATTACAAGAAACTGTTTTAACAGAAAAAAAAATTAAGAAGATATTTTTAAACAATTACTAACAAGTGTGGTTGGGGGGGGAGAGAAGAAGCAACGTATGTGCTATAATGGAGAACTTCACAAGTTAAAAAAGGGGGAAGGGGACTGCCTATTTTCTACCATTGGCAGCAAGAAGCAGCTAAAGTCTGCTGTGTATAAGTGTGTTCACTGCAAGCATCAATGAGAACTGGGGTAAGCATTAAGAGTAATGTAATCTACTGAAAGCTCTAACAAATGCTAAACACAGCATTGAGGGCTTCAGTGACACACTGATACTGTAGAAGCTGCTGTCGGCCTTCTATTTTAGAAGTATTCAGTGTGCTTAGCTCATTTTCTAAACATCTTTAAACTCATGGTGTTTATACTGATAAAAGTATCTGACAGACGCCACATAAAGTGGGTATATTTTGTGCTGAAATTGTTAATGTAAATTATTTTTTTCATCGGTGTTTGTTTTCCCGTAAGCGCCCGATTTAGCTCAGCAGTTAGAACACTTGATGCTCATGGCAAAGTTACTGGGTTCTGGAATCAAAACTTGGTAGCATCACGTTCAAGTCTACTCAGCTGAAATGGGTACTAGAGTCTGCTTTTGAGTTTGGGAAGGTAATGACAGTGAGGAAGGGAACTGGTTACCACACACTATTAAGCTGGACCTAGAATAGTAAAGCCTCTAACACTTCACACCCTTGCTGCAGAATCTGCTTTGGGACTACTTTTAGCTTTGTATGTCTCCTACTTTTAGCTTTGTATGTCTCCTGTAAATGATTGACCAGCAGGACCATAGTTGTGATACTACAACACTGGCTAACCGAAAATGTAAATAAGTATAAGAGTTTTCAAAAGCACAGCGATGTTATATTTACTGCAAGGCAGAAATGTAAAAAGGTATTTATGCCTATTTTTATATTACAGTGATAAAATAAAGACTTTGTTCTCTTTTCTTTCTTTCTCTTCATCCCCCTAGTGTATCAAAAAGAATGTATCATCATTTTTGTAAAATTTAACTTTTTTTTGTGTCACTGGTTTGTTTTAATGTATTTTCATTACATTTTATCTGATGATAGAGATTAATGGAAAAATTATTGACACAAACCTCTGAATTTCCTTTTGACTTTCTTCCCACTGAGCATATTTGATCCAGTTTGTCATGACTGAACGGCTTTTTCTGATATTGTCTTCAAACATCTGAAATATGAGCGTACAGTGATTATCTTATGTTGTGCTAGCAATAAAAATATTTAAAAAAACATAGGACATATCACACAGAATCAACAGGCATCCCCTGCATGGGAACATAGCTGACATAAAAAAAGCAACAATAAAGAGGGTGATGTCATTGATGATGCAAGCAGAGACAACTATTAGAAAAGTGACCACAGCTGAAAATATATGCAAGGGGGGAGAGTGGAGTAATTGAGTTGAGAACTGGATGAACGACCACCAAGTCACCAGTCTTGGCACAGAGAGCAGAACTTGGGCCAATGGGAGGACAGAGCTGGAAATTGATCAACTGATAAATGATCATGCCCTTGTATACACTGATGGGTCTGTAATCCGTGGTGAGAAATCAGGGTGGGGGCTTCTCTGCTACAGTAAAAGGCAGAATCGTGCTGAACACAGCAGGGTTTACATGATAACAACCTTCAGCATGAGAATGGAGGTAGAGGAAGCTACTGCAGTCTTAAGGTGGCTGTCTGAAACTTCATCAACAAGGGCAATTATTGTGTCACACTCTCAGTCCATACTTCGGAAGGTCCAAAATGGATGGCTACGGCATGTATGGAAAACCTCCACAGAAGCCTCGAATCTTCAGGAACTGGTGTGGATCTACTGTCCTGTTCATGCAGGGGTACACAGCAATTAAAAAGCTGACAGACTAGCTTCAAGTGTACCCATAGAAGGTGCATTGGATATGGAAGAGATACTGAGGACAATTAATGATCGCCTATTAGAGAATGATACTGCAATTGATGAATCATTACATCAAGGATAAGATGTGCTGGAATTCGGCATCAAACATAAGACCAGCAGGGATGGACATATGAGAGGATGCATTCGGCACGTATACAACAAGTGCGCAACAAGAACAATTATCATTCATATTCTTCAACATTTACTGAGGGAGACTGAGAACCTATAGTTTACCCAGAGTGCAATGACATCGATTCTGATGAACAATAACAACCAACAGGATTAACCTTCTGTATTTCTGATTAACCTGACGAAACATATTACATCTATAATTTAATTTTTAATATCACATCTACTTAAAGTGTAGGACTAGCTGACACTGATATTCTTTCTCATCACAACTTACTGTCCCTAGTGCCATTTAACAAGTCAGTAAAAATTTAAAAGGTAGTCTCTTATCAGATACTGCCGTAGGGGAGTGGAAGTGTTAGAGACTTCACCATACTAGGTCCAGCATCGAAAGGTGGGGTGACCAGTTCCTTTCCTCGCTGCCTTTTTCTTCCCCGACTCTGGTCAGGTACCCATTTACAGCTGGGTAGAATGCAGCGAGTCAGTACCATGATTTGAACACAGCACCTTTGCCACGTGAGACCAGCACTCTAGCCACTCTGCCAATCAGACAGCAAGTGAGTAGATGACTTTATACAAAATAAGCCAAGTCACCCTCTACCTCTTACTGCATGCTTTCATAATATATTCTAACTTTCGTCTTCCCAGAAAGAAAAAAAGGACTTCTATTTTATGTGGGTAATAAGCTTCCTTTGCACTCTGGCTTCTTTCAGGACATTCTAGTTGTCTTTTTTTAAAATGCTTTCCATGGGATTCCTACCACTCTTCTGTATAACATCATCTCTGGGTCTACAGTGATCGTCTTACTTGTTTACTGACTGTTCACATTTTGCTTTTATATAACAGGATCACTTTCATGTAACAATGACAAACTTTATATTTTTAACTTCCACTGGTAACGGTGTCTTGATTAGGATTATTCTCCATTTCTGACATGCTGTTTTTCCTTGACCTGTTCTGTTTATTTGATTTTGAGTTGCAATCTTTTATCTGCATCTGCTGATTTAGGCACCTAAATCTACGGATGATTCAAAATTATCCCTCGTTTTGATGCTGTATCGTGATTAGCTAGTTTTAACTTACTTGACACTCTTCTCATGACAGTTATCAACAGCATATGGTTATGTGGCCCATAAATGAATAGTTCCATTTGATGACTAATGGTTTTTTGTTTCCTTAACAGCAAACATTTTTTTCTCTTTAACAGAAAACTTCTGAACACAATTTTTGTTTTAACATACTAAGTATTTTAAAAATACAATAAAAGATCTTACCTTTCGTTTTCTCATACGATAATCTGCAAGTTCTTCCGGATCAGAAATTTTCTGCTTGGGTGGCTATAGAGGGGAAACAAAAGAATCTGTAAGCAATGAATAAGAGGCTCACAAAAGATGATTTAAAATGTAACTCTTCCAATGAATATTTAATACTGAAAGTGCAACTATGATCATAACGTCAACAACTAAAGCTCTCAACACAGAATTTTCTTTACAGCATTAACTTTGGTATGGATAATAAAGAATGATGCTTACAGGAGGAACAAGTTCCAGCTCTCTCTCCTTGGCTTCTCTTAGCAGCTGCTCTGCCGTTATCTGGACAGGAGCTGCCATTTTGTTCTTCACCTAGATTATGGAAAGAAAGAAAAAAATCATTACTTATTCCTGCATGAATATTCCTGGACACTATGTTTTTAAATGAAAGAGATGTAGTTTATTCATGCCAGTCAAATTATATGGTATTACCTTCTGTAATTTAAAAAAAAATATTTCACATGTAACAGAGCAGATATATAAAGAATACCTTTAGTATGACAACCGCAGCCAATATTTTGCATTTGAATTTTCCTACACATTCTTTATAGCCTACAATCAAGGACAGTACATTCACTTTCTATTACTACACCAATATGCACCTCTTCTCTGATCATACATTATCATCAGCTGCCATCTCCACAATGAAGGTCGACTGTAATGGATCTCCAAGTCTTCTGTCTCTTGTATTGATGGAGCACTCTGATAGACACCTGTCCATCTCTTGAAGTTATCTTCCAACTTATTTTCATTTCTTTTTACTTATTGATTAATTTTTATTTCTGTAATTAAAAAAACATAAAAACGATTGAATGCTTTTTCTTAAATGGTCTCGTTCTGTGCTTATCTTTCTCTTCTGTATTGATCTATGCTTTTGGTCAGCTAGCTTTCATAATTATTTTGAACTTTGATTTCCTCTTCCACGTTTGCTTTCAACCCTGCCCTTCCTTAAGGTCTTCAGAAAGGTGTTTTTTACATGGCCAAAATATTTTAGATGTATAATTTTGATCTCCATTAATTCTCTTTTCATTCCTAGTTTTCTAGGGCCTCTTTTATTTGTTTTCTTCTCTGTCCATGAGACGCGCCCCATTCTTCTAAATATCCACATCCTGGGAGCCGTAATTCTTTCTTCCAATTGCTTGTTCATTGTCCATGGAACCTGCTCTCATCTGAAATCCGTCTCACAGATAATGAGAACGGTCGTACAAATTATTTATAGAAGGTATGCTTGTCATGGTAATAATAAGATCACTTTTCAATAGGCTAAATAGGCCTAGGCCTAAATGAATAGCCCACTGCTTCAAATGTCATTTAAATTCATACCTTAGCCACCCGCGGCATCTTGATTTTTCCGTCACTCGTAGTCTCCATTTTTGCTAAAGATTTGTCTGCAGCTCCTCTCTAAAAGACAGCAAAATCAATTTAGGCAGTACGAATGGTGGAGTGTTACTTCTTACTAACAGGCTACATATTATAAACGAAGTTTATTAAATCGGAAGTGCCATAATGTGTCCAGATTTTCAACTGAGATGAGCTAAATGCTCAGTGTGAAAGATTGTTGTGTGTGGGTGTTTTATTTATTTGTGTGAATGTGTGTGTTAAATGAATGAATTACAAATACCACATCAATACCAGCTGGTGTAAGCAATGCAGATATAATACACATTTGATTGTAACTATTTTTTTACTGGTAATGTTTCGCCCTGATCGCCAATCCAGGATTGCATAAAGTTTAATTAACTTCACAGATAATTTACAATCCCCCCACCCCCTTTTTTCACCCGAAGGGCTTCCGTTATTAGTGGTTTTTTACATGAAATTAAATGGTTTTTATTTCATTTTATTCATAATTTCAGCTAAAAGTAGTTCGTCGTAGCTGTTATTTGGACTTGAAAACACTGTTTATCCTAATTATAACCCTTCAGAAGTTGAACGGGATAATTCTCATAATCAATTTTTAAAAATTATATGGGATTTTACAGAAAGAGGAAGAGTTATTGCGTGTTTTTACGCTGGTAAAGGAATCCTTTAGTGTCCATGTTTCTAATAGTTTAGTAGGTAGTCATCACCATCATCTGCACTTAGAGAAACACCCCTATAAGATGCAGAATCATTCATACATCTTAGCAGCAATATCAGTAAATTGGAGGGACAGACAGTGGTACCAAAATAAGAATACTTCTTCTTCCTCGTTCGTCCTGAAAAGGACGTTGGTTGCGTTGTGTCTGTTTACGCCGGAGCTGTGATATCTGCGCCTTTCGGCCGACACATCCGACTTCAGGACGGCTAATTTGGGGACCGGGTTTGCCTTCCCTCTTCGATCCCTACTCTCTCATCCAGACTGCAGTGATGCAGCCTGTTTCCAGGACCACCACGTGGAGGTGGAGTATGGTCTTGGTCAGCTCTGGTTCGTTGACCCTGATGCAAGCAGTCAAGCTATGGGTAGCTGACTGCATTCTCTATTGCTGCATCTTTGGGTCCCAAATAAGAATACAAAAGACGAGAGAGCTTTCTTTGCATTAGGAAATTGAGGTAAAAAAAAAAAATCGAGCCCAACACAGAAATCAGACTACAGCTCAAACGTCAAATTAGTCCTATTGTATGGCTCTGAAACATGGAGAACAACAAAAAAAAAAAAAAAACAACCAAGAAGTACTAGACTATCGTAAAATGAGTGTTTGCTTAGGACAGAAGGATTGAAATGGTATGACAAGATCACCAATGTGGAACTGATGACAAGAACCAAACATTGCCAGTGGATAAGAAGAAGATGCTGGCGATGGATAGGACACACACTGGGGAAGCCAGTTGATAGCAACACAAGGCAGTCATAGTTTTGGAAACTCTGTGCAAAAGGATGACATTTGAGTCAATGATTCTTACTTTTTGTGTTGGACTTGATTTAATTTAATCTCTACATAATTCTCACGGCAGTGAAAGCGCCTCTAGTCTTTTGTGTTCTCATTTTGACATTATTGTCTGTCCATCCAACCTAGTCTCTATTGCTGTCAAGATATATGCATAATTCTACATTTTGTAAGAATGTTATCTCCAAGTGCAATTTGGTTATCATTTGTCGCATTTATTCTCGTAATCGTTGTCTTTTCTCTCTGTATTTTCAGACCAAATGGCTTGCCTCTCATCAGGTGTTCTCCTTTTGTCTAGCGTCTGGTTATAGTTATGGGACAGAAGAGCCAGGTCATCTGGAAAATCTAGATCAGTGTTTGTTAACTGGGCATCCATGGAACCAGTGGCGGATCTACTATGAAACTAATGAAGCTTAAGCTTCAGGGCCCTTAATGCCGGAGGGGCCCCAAAAGCGACTTTAGTCCACATTGCTTAAAAATTTTGGGTCTACTGTATGAGAACGGCTTTTAAAAGAAAATAAATATTAATAATATAGTGTAATTCAATACAAAATAATAGTTAACATAAAAATTAAAAGGTTATTAAAGTATCATGTAGGCTAGCCGTAAACGAAAAAAAAACGCTTTCTCAGAAAGTAGACCTAAATTTGTTTCCTCTCAAAGCATGCGACAATAGTCGCACGACTCAAATTGATTAATTTTTTGTTGTATATATTTCAACAATCCCAAAGTTTGAGAGTCAGTACCACAGATGTTGTAAAGGTGGAGTGTCACGGTAAGTTGGCTGTTCTGCTGTGGCTAATGTAATTGTTGTCCCTTTTTAACAGCGGTCAAGACCCTAGAGGAATAACAGAGTTCAAGAAAGTACTTAAGTGGATACCAAAAACGCAAACTCAAGGAAAAGCGATCTGACGAAATCTCTAAATGTCAAAAACTAAAAACTATTTGCCAATGTCAAGTTTGACAACACCTACAGTTGAAACAAGCCAAGCAAACACCACTGAAGCCACTGATAGTCCAAAAACTGTGGGAGAACTTTCTAGCAATATTCAACCCACTGTTGACGCTTTTGATACAGATGACGATCACAGTGGTCAACATGAAAGTACCGCGGAACAAGCAGAGACTGAGCAGAAACATGAAACAGGAAGCAAATTCAGTGATTTCAAAGAATACAGTGACCTCCAAAACGGGCCCATAACAGTTGATAATGATTTCATACAGAATTGTTTAATGCAAGACATAGGATTTTTTCAACATAAAAAACCAGATGATGTATATACCGAATCAAGCAGGGTTTACAAGGAGCAAAACAGAAGTTTCTCAAACAAATATTTTGAAAAAAAGATTGAAAAATGGCCAGACTGTGATGAGATCCTGGTTAGTTTACTCAAAGAGCAAAGGCTGTATATACTGTTTTGTTTGCAAACTCTTTTCTAAATGCCAAACATCACTTACAACAGGTGGGTTTTTTGACTGGATGAATGTACTCAAAACTCTGGAGAATCATGAAGACAGCATGGAACATAAGAGAGCGATGTTGTGTTGGATAACAAGAAAGTCAAATAAAAATACTGTGGATCAGCAGCTTGAAGAACAGATGACAAAAACCATACAGTACTATTCTGAAGTACTGAAAAGAGTTGTAGCTGTTATAAAGTTTTTAAGTGAAAGAGGTTTGGCATTTAGAGGACATGAGGAGAAGTGGGGCTCACCAAATAATGGAAACTTCATGGGGGCCATTGTACTTATTGCAGAATTCGACCCATTTTTACATGAACATCTTGTGGTGGTTTTTGATGTTATGAAATGTGGGTGTTATGTTTCACTATTGTTCTGAATGAGGTCAGCTGTGAAGGTACCTGATTATAACAATTTATGGGTTGAGTTATCAGGTAACCTTTCTGCTACCACCTTATGATCTCAGTCAGACCTATTCTTGACTAGTATGTATGGTAGCTACGTCTAATGTCTAGGGTTATGCAAGTGTGGTGTGATGGAAATTTTACACTAACACACACACATATAAACAACTATTAAAGTCTATGATCAAATGAACTAACATCTGGGTTAAATTTTGATGTGTAAATATTTTCTATACAATTTTATTAGTCCTAAACCTAGTATTCTTCTGGTCAGGACTTTCAAAATTAAAAGAACTCAAGGTATATACATAAAATGTAAATTTTTAACCCAAAGGGACAATTTGTCCAAACATATAATGTTAAAATATACTAAGTGTCACTAAATTTTTACTATTACTGGTTTCTAACACTGGATGGCTGTTTGGGATTCTTTAATCATCCCCAGTTCTTTAATATACTACTTTCAATGTCTACTTCTTTGGGGAATATTTTTATTATGTTACACAAGGGGCTCTGGCCCACAAGTAACAGGGTGGACTCTGTAGACCCTTGTCACTACTGGAAATGAAAAGACTTCTCAACTGCTTTTCACAGACATCTGGTACCAGGCTAGTGCCAGATAAAAACCCATAAATTCAATGAATAAACACAGGTACGTTGATTAGCAGACTTCAGATGTCCTGCTGGCAGGACTGTGATGCCCTTTTGTTTTATTTTATATATTTAATTTAGTAAGGCAAGTCACACTTCACAGAATTACAACGTCCTGTTCTAGGGACTGTATTATGCAAATGGCGAATAGCCTATCTAAGTTTTCCTTAATATAAAATGCGTTGGCCAAAGAGATCCAACTACTAAGCTTTTTAGTTTGAATTTGAAAATATTGGCATTACGCTAAAAACAGACTTGATTTTTGGACATAACAAGTTTTCTCCTCACTCATTCTTAGATTTCCACTGCTAAAATATATTTAGTGTTAAGCCATCCCATAATTTCTCTCCCCTTGTCTACCCCTCCTCCAATAGAATACATGTACCCTTTTCCTGCCTTTTTCAAGGACGCGTCAAAAAATCACCGTTAGTGAAAGTAAAAACGAGCATGTGTTGGTCTGTCTGTCATAACCAATACCGTCTTTTGTCCATATCTTTCTTATTATCTGTCGGATTTTCTAATTTCAAGCATATTATTTATCAAGAGACGATAAGCTCTTAAACGAGCTAACTTTTATGATCCTAAACCTATTAATAAGGAAGTACATATTTTTTTCAGAGTTAGTTTCAATTTCTAACATCATATAAATTACGCCATCTTTTCTTCTCTCCCGCGTTGTCCAAAACTGAAACTACTAGTCTGTTACGTCATAAAATGGACTCTTGTGCAGCGAAAGCGCTGTCTGTGTGTTTATATATTTTTTCTCAGTGTGCCTATGGTCCGAAAAAGTAGTGGGTTTTGCGGGGTATTTTTAAATTCTACAAAGCTTGCGACACGTTACCGAACACCTGCCATGGTATCGTCTCGCACTGTCGTCTTGGGTTAGCTAGTCCCAAGAATCTAACGCTTGACAATTTTTGGCCTGTGTTTGCTCTCTCTCTCACTTTTATGCATTCGTTTATGCCTTCCCTGTTTTATTCTTACTATCTTTTCGTGGAACAACTAAGCTTGTTTTTTTCAAAATTTTTACCGTTAACCCTTGACGGGCGAGTTATAAAGTCCAATACCACTAGCGCTGCAATAAGGTTTCACACTACGTTCTTATCTCAATGCGATGACTGGCGCGGGGAAAGAAGACGCGTTACAACTTTACTATTTCTAATTCTACTCATATTATTGTAACTTGTATACTTATAATTAATAATTTTATCGCTGTATCAATGTATTTTATCACACATCTCGAGAAATGTGAAAATGAAAAAGTAAATGCTACTTACCTATCCAAAACCATGTATGAAGAATTGATAGAAATTATGGGAAAACATGTGCAAGAGGAAATTGTGAATCAAATCAACAACCTAGACACCAAATACTCGTACTACTCTATTACTGTTGACTCTACTCCTGACCTGACACATGTTGACCAGCTGGTAATTGTGGTTCGATACTGCTATAATGGAAAACCCTGTGAGCGATTTTTAACATTTTTACCGATAGAAAACCATTCATTTACGACCTTGTTCAACAAAATACAAGTCCTGGGTGAACGTAAGCTTTCACTTGAAAATATCCGTGCTCAGCCCTACGATAATGCATCTGTGGCAGTTAGGGAACGATTTACAGTCAAAGGGAAGGAATAAAGAGAATTATGAATGGGAAGGTTCAGATAGAGTACAAAAAGGAGATGCGCGAACAATGTTGCGCATGACAGAGGTGAAGGATAATCCAGTGAATGCACGCTTTTCTCAGCGGGCAGTCCAGAAGCGTGAGGCAGAGAGGGAAGCCGCATATACGCGGATAGCCATGTTAATGGCATACTCAGATAGTTTAGATGATAAATATTTCATGGACAAGAAATACTTTGGGTAATGATTAACCCGAAATATTGAACAGTGAGAATTCTTGTCTAGAAGGAGAAACGGTGTGAGTTAGTTATTATTCAGAAAGGAAAAGGTACGTAGAGTGTTTTACAATACATATAGACAGTAGTCAGATTCTTCAGTGATAAAAGGGAAAACAACATCCCCGGAGAGGCCCGGTCTCCCATCAAGATAACCTGAACACTGAGAGAATATAAATAACAATAATCTAAGAAATAGAGACTATAGCACCTGAATGATCACTGATGGTTAAGAGGTCAGAAGGTGGGGATTCGATACTGGGCGAGAGAGAGTGGTGAAAGAATGAACTTACATTGTATATTCTATGATGGACCAAATGTGGAGGCCAGAGCAGACAGCAATGATCCTTTCATATGTAAATAAACACTATTCAAATTACCATGGCGTTATCGCATCACGTGCTGTGTGTGTGTGACTGTGTGGTATACAGCATATTATAGCTAACCACAGAGGTAAGCGAACCTGGACAGACATTGCCATATAAATATATGATTCATGATACAGCGACCACAGGCTGTCACACATCTAACATAAAGGGCCCGGAGAAAGGGCTGCAAGCACTCTTTAAAAACATTAACAGGTACGCAGACTATGTACAACAACAACAAGAATGAACTAGAGTTGGGGTAAGATTATAGATGCTAGATCAGGATTGGCACCAGATTGTCTTTTTTTAAAGATATTGCGTGGCCATATACGCATTTTTCGGGAGTTAAATTATTTGCGGCCATTTTTGCTTCATTTCCGCAGTATAGGGCTAGGCTTAATCTCGTTTCTTTGTCTAAAACCCATGCACGTTACATCAGAACGATCTAGGTTCTGATTGGCTGAGAGATAACTGCAGTTGAAATGCAGAGCTCTCATTGGCTTTACAACCACGCCGCGCATATGACGTCACGAAGTCGGCGCGTGGGGGTCTTGATTATAAAAGGCCTATATTTCATAGTTTCTTTCTCTTTTAATGAAAAAAAAGATTGCCAAGCCGGTTGCCAGTCAAGTCGATTGCCTTCAGTTGGACATTCGAGATTTGGTAAGCATGAATTTTTGCGTGAGGACTTTATTTAATTTTTCTAGTCCTAGCCGATCATTTAAGTTTCTTTGGGCAGTTTAGTTTAATTTAACTCCAGAGCCATCAATTCGATCTGAGTGATAGACATGAGAAACTAGGTCCATTTAATTCCTTGTTGAAAGAATAGCGGCATGGTTTAAAAGTTGAGATATCACCGCTTTGTATTATTGCAAAGTCGGTCGGGAGAGAAACTCGCATCTGCGAATTTTATTTATCTACAGAATAGTCGGGAGCGCGTAATGTGTATTTTTATTTGTGATTTTAGTGAGAGTATTGATGCTCGCTATTTATATAGTTACGCATATATCTGTGGACGGGAGTGAAAGAGGCATAATTTGGAAGCGCGTGGGCGCGTTGGTTACGGAATTGTTATTGATACGACGTTCAGAGGGACGAGGGGGAGATAAGCACGTGGTCATAAAATTATAAACACGTGGTTGAACTACGGGGTTTTCAATTTGATAATCAGGGGTTATGTATAACTTTTGACGGCATGTAGATGCTAGCGTAAACAGGGTTATAGGTTATTGATTGTGCTTTGTTATTCTGTGAATTCAGAAGATGGGAGAAATAATTTTAAAGGGAATTATTTTGTATTACATTTTGAATGTGATTACTATTATCGACGGGAATTTTAGGAATTCCTAGAGAAGGCTAGTTTTAGTTGTGTTAAACATTACGGCATTAGTGTCAGCGTAAGAAGTAGGCCACAGTACGTCTGCCCAGACGGGCCATTGAAAATATTGTCGTTGCTCAGAGTTAGTCAGGCAGAACAAGCGATCTGGGTTAGCCAATGTTTACCTTGTGGGCTCAGGTAGAGAAGGGAGCTCAATGGGGGAGCGGACTTTGTTTGCATGATTTTGTATGGTGGTGCATAACGGGAGAGAGTAGGGGAGCTGTATTGATTATAGACGGGGGAGACTTAAGTGTTAAAGACTTAAGGGTTTGTCAGGAAGTTAATTGTTATTTGTAATAGAGTATTAACGTTTTGTTTAGCTGTTGTTTTTGCTTTTGTCTAAAAGCAGGTGCCGGCTTTTTGTGGGAATGAGAGCGGAATTTTGAGACCACAAAATTTCTCCCACGGCAAAGTTGGGGCATTCGCAGAACCGCAAGGGTTTTACGTTAGTTGCCAGAGTTAGTGGACGGAGAGGAAGAAAATACGTTTTCCCAACCAGGGGAAGACATTTTCCAGCGAATAGGATTTTTGTGGATAAATCCTGAGCTCTGACGCTCGTTACACACGCAGATTTGGCAGGCTGCCAGCGGTGTGGTAATTTTGTGTTCGTTTCTTCACGGCCATAATAAAGCCGACAGCCCAGTTATAGGTACTCGGGCAGGTAAATTCCGAGTGGTAGAAGTCCGCTACAGTTCCAGTCCAGAATCCAGTGGGGTTTTGTTAACCCTCAGTCATCAAGTCCAGAGTTAGTGGAGAGAGATAGGGTAAACATTCTCTCTACTGAAGTCAGCACAGATAGGCAGAACTGTTAGTTTTGGTGAATCATAGCAGAGGACAGCTGCTGAAGTTTAGAGGTGCAGTTAGTTGTGTTCAGGAGATTCCAGGATAGGCTGTGTAGAACCGAAGTCTGTGCAGAGATTGTGTAGTCACTTCGCCGTCGTTCCAGCTATCAGTGGACTTAGAGTTAGAGTTAGAATTTAGAACAGCTAGTTTGGAGGGTAGGCGACATCAAGTGCAGTGTAGTTCATTTCAGTTAACCTTACCTTCTGTCTCCATACAGGTTGCAATTGTGGGAGAAGGGTTGGGGTGGATGCATTTTTTTAACTGTGCTTGATTTTGTTTCAGGAGTGCATCCTCGCACTTGATGTATGGGACATGCATATGTTTGTTGTTTATAGGTGTATAATAAACTTGTATAAATTGTAGCTGGCATCAGTCATTTCCTTTAGTACAGTAGCTATATGTTGTCTGTACCTTGGTGTTTGTGAATCTTAATTGAACCTTATCCCCATAGGGTAGTTAGAGGTGGTTCGAGGCCATAGCAATTTAAACGTCCGAAGTGGCGAGGAAAGAATCAACCTCGGTTCTCAACCTCGGAGCCAATGGTCTCAACTTTCACAGTTTGCACTATATTTCTATCTGAATCTATCATTTCAGTCTTTCTTCTTACTATAGTCTTGTCACTATATGTAGACAGTCTCTAGTCCTAAATCCATTTCGTGACAAAGTGGGGGCTATCGTCCGGTGAATCATCTTTGTTACGTTCAATTCTGTGATCTTGACAAAGTGGGTGCTATCGTCCGGTGAATCATCTTTGTTACGTTCAATTCTGTGATCTTGACAAAGTGGTGGCGTCGTCCTTGGGATCATCTTTGTTGGGATCAATTCTAGATTCATAGATTGTCTCTGTAGAAAGTTCTGGAAATAGATTTTCTTTATAATATCCCCTAGACTTGAGCTATATTAAGACTGATCCAGCTAAAAGTTTTTTCCACAGGTTACAGTTAGTTAGATGATAGTTGTAGTAAGGTTGTTTATGACTTAGAGGTAATTGATGGCTAATTGAATTTTTTTTCTTAACAGGAAAGTAAATTCGGGTTTTGGGTAGCTGGATAACTTGAATTTTTTTCAGGTAGTTATTAGTCAGACTTGGTGCTAGTCTGAGTGCGGGTTTTTGCGACAGCATATTCATAGTAGGTAACAGTAAATTTTTCTTGTTCCTTTTTTGTCATTTCCCCTCGTTGTGAGTACTGCTGATTTGTCAGGTAAGATGGCTGAATTGGTCAAGCTACTTACTGCATGGAAGGACGCAGCTAAAAGCATGGGGATGAATGAGGCCGAGACTAGGGCTTACATTATGAGGGAACAGGACCGGCAGACGGAGAGAGAGAAAAGGGAAGCGGAGAAAGACCTGCGTAAATTGGAAGCAGAGAAAGAAGAGAGAAAAGCAGAGAGGGAAGCCCAGGAGAAGATAGCAGAGAGGGAAGCCCAGGAGAAGATAGCAGAGAGGGAAGCCCAGGAGAAGATAGCAGAGAGGGAAGCCCAGGAGAAGATAGCACAGAGGGAAGCCCAGGAGAAGATAGCACAGAGGGAAGCCCAGGAGAAGTTAGCACAGAGGGAAGCCCAAGAGAGGGAGAAGGCAGCAGAGAGACAGCATGAACTTGCCCTGCGTTCACTGGAACTGCAGTACCGATCTTCGGAAGGCAGTTCGGCTAACGGAGATTCTCCCGGAGCAGGGGCAACAGACACCGCAGGAAACGGAGGGCCCCGGATGGCAGCCATGAATTTTCCGATGGACTCTTTTCCTAACGGGAATGAGAAAATTGAGGTATTTTTAGAAAAATTTGAACGGATGGCAAAGGCATACGGGCTGGATGATAGTCTTTGGTGTCTCAAATTATCTCAATCTCTAAGAGGACATGCGTATGAGGTCTATAGCAAGATGCTGGTAGATGACCACGGTAACTTTGAGGCTCTGCGGAACGCCCTGTTACAGCGATTCCAATGGACTCCCCGGAAGTGCCAAACGATGTTTAGGGAAAGTCGACTGGAGAAGGGAGAAAGTTTTCCCCAATTCGCGGAGAGGCTGAGGAATTACCTCACTCGCTGGAGAGAGTTGTCGGGTTTGGCTAAATCGTTTGAAGGACTCGAAGAGCTCATCATGTGCGAACAGATAAAGGCCAACATGTCTCCGGACTTAAGGAAGTACCTGGCGGAGCAGGGCGCACAGCAACTGGACCAGATAATTCTATTTGCAGAAAGGTTCCAGACGGCCCAGGCCGAAGTACTGGGCCAGAAAAGAAAACACCCTGACCTGCCAGCCCCGGACAAAGGAGCATCTTCCTCGCATTCGCCTTCCTCTTCAGCTCACCAACCGCAAGGGCCGTCTCGCAAGGAGCCCCCTCCCAGTCATAATCTGCGCTCCCAGCTGCCTAACAGAACACAGGGGCCGACTTCTCATGAACCCGTCAGGAACCGGGGAGATAATGAGAGATATTGTAGGTTCTGTCGGACTACTTCTCATTGGACAACACGGTGCCCAAACAAACAACCCGCTCATCAGGTGGCTTGTTTAAGGCCTGTGAGGGTGAAACAAGGGAAGAAGTGGAAACCCTTCCCGTCAGAGAAGTTGTTCTCCAACAGTGGACCAGCCAACGTGAACGGGACTGAGACAACATGTTTATTTGACAGCGGGCTTACATACCCCAGCATAGTCGCCCGACATCTGGTGAAGCCCTGGCAGATGACGAAAGAAAAAGTGAATATTGGTGGAGTTTTAAGGAAAGGGACTTCACAGTGCTTTCCGGTAGCCAATATTGAGGTGAAATGTAGGTTCGTGTCTGGCACCATCAAGGCAGCTGTAACGGCTCAGCCGGCTTACGACTTCATTCTCGGTAACCCATATTTGGTTTTGGGGAGCCCGACCACACCGATCCTTGCTGATGCAAGGGGCCTACTGCAGGCCAGAAACGTGAAAAAGGAGAACCCCTAATTCACGAAGCCCCGAGAGAGCTCGAACATAACTGTCGTGCTAAGGAGAGGTTCAATGCCTCCGACGACAGCGGTATGTTATTTGCAGAGGCAAATTCGCCCGCCAGCCCTGTTCAGCCAACCGGCCAAACAGTGGTGAAGACGCCTCTGATTCCGGAAGTACACTCTTTGTTGTCGGGAATTAGGCCCCCGATGGTATTAGCTTCCTCAAGTGAGGAACATACTGACAAGAGCAGTATTACATATGTCAACGACCAGCGCCATCTTCATAGGGCACAAGATAGCGGTCTGAGCGAGCATATAGTTCCAACCAGCCCTGGAGCCCCATCCGACCAGCACTTTACTCAAACGGAGGAGGACAGTGATCTAAGTATCCGTTTGCCTATAGACGGAAATGGGCCCCACAACTCTCGTATCTCGTTTACAGGAAACGACTCTTGTAACGAGCAGCCTGAAAAATTGGCTATCTTTTCCAATTCGTTTCACGGAACATTGGAACCAGTTACTGAGAGCTTTAACTCAGATTCTCCGCGATCTAACGGGATCTTAAACCGTCAAGTGTCACTGCAGGACACATTCCAACTGACGCCAGTAACTCTCACAGGGGAGGGCAAGGTTGAAGGTAGAACCAGGGTGTTAGACGGAGAGCTCCCGTGGTCTACAGTTTCATCTCACCAACTTTTCAGGCCAGAAAAGAGTGAGAAAAGCGACCTTACGCATTTGCAAGGAGCTATTTTGGAGAGCTCTGTCCCGCTTCAGATTGGTAGGGGAAGAGCGAGTCCAGAACCGCTGCCAGGGGCAGATCTTACCTACCTTTCTCCAAAGGTAGAAGCTATTGAGATCAGTGAGAATCCAATAGACACCCAGCAAGAAATCGGAGGCTCTACACCAGAGGAACCCGAGACATTGCATCGTTCTCGCACGGTACCAGCAGTCACAAACCCGCTGACGCGCAGCGAGGAAGTCGCCATCGCCAGGTCGCCATAGCGCCCGCCGGTCACATCAGCTGACCAGAACAGCCTTTTGACGGTCATAGCAAGGAAAAGTTCAGACCCGCCATTAGACGGCACAGGTCTGAAGAGAGATCAACTCTCCCAACGGAGCATAGGAGCTCATTCTAGGAGAGGAGGAAGGAGAAAACGCAAAAGAGGAAGGTCGAAGAACACTGAATAGGAGGGGTAAGGACAGACAGCCTTGTGGACAGAGTTAAGGGCCAGTGTGAAACACAGAGATTTCAGTAATGAGATCGATGCTCAATCTTCGAAGGTGGGAGTGATGTGACGAAAGTACTGAGATTCTGTCTTTCAAATGGCCCATGTCTTTTTCTCCTTGCAATGTGTTCACTATATTTTAGGAGGGATTACAGGTAATCCTTCTCCATGTTTCTTCTCCTTCTATTATTTACGTTTTTTTCAAGATGAGATCACGAGGGAGTTTGATCTCATCTGCTTTATGGTTCTTCTTTATGTGTTTAGAATGGGGGTGTAGGGAATTAGAAAGTATTATTCTAGATTAAGATTATAGATGCTAGATCAGGATTGGCACCAGATTGTCTTTTTTTAAAGATATTGCGTGGCCATATACGCATTTTTCGGGAGTTAAATTATTTGCGGCCATTTTTTGCTTCATTTCCGCAGTATAGGGCTAGGCTTAATCTCGTTTCTTTGTCTAAAACCCATGCACGTTACATCAGAACGATCTAGGTTCTGATTGGCTGAGAGATAACTGCAGTTGAAATGCAGAGCTCTCATTGGCTTTACAACCACGCCGCGCATATGACGTCACGAAGTCGGCGCGTGGGGGTCTTGATTATAAAAGGCCTATATTTCATAGTTTCTTTCTCTTTTAATGAAAAAAAAGATTGCCAAGCCGGTTGCCAGTCAAGTCGATTGCCTTCAGTTGGACATTCGAGATTTGGTAAGCATGAATTTTTTGCGTGAGGACTTTATTTAATTTTTCTAGTCCTAGCCGATCATTTAAGTTTCTTTGGGCAGTTTAGTTTAATTTAACTCCAGAGCCATCAATTCGATCTGAGTGATAGACATGAGAAACTAGGTCCATTTAATTCCTTGTTGAAAGAATAGCGGCATGGTTTAAAAGTTGAGATATCACCGCTTTGTATTATTGCAAAGTCGGTCGGGAGAGAAACTCGCATCTGCGAATTTTATTTATCTACAGAATAGTCGGGAGCGCGTAATGTGTATTTTTATTTGTGATTTTAGTGAGAGTATTGATGCTCGCTATTTATATAGTTACGCATATATCTGTGGACGGGAGTGAAAGAGGCATAATTTGGAAGCGCGTGGGCGCGTTGGTTACGGAATTGTTATTGATACGACGTTCAGAGGGACGAGGGGGAGATAAGCACGTGGTCATAAAATTATAAACACGTGGTTGAACTACGGGGTTTTCAATTTGATAATCAGGGGTTATGTATAACTTTTGACGGCATGTAGATGCTAGCGTAAACAGGGTTATAGGTTATTGATTGTGCTTTGTTATTCTGTGAATTCAGAAGATGGGAGAAGTAATTTTAAAGGGAATTATTTTGTATTACATTTTGAATGTGATTACTATTATCGACGGGAATTTTAGGAATTCCTAGAGAAGGCTAGTTTTAGTTGTGTTAAACATTACGGCATTAGTGTCAGCGTAAGAAGTAGGCCACAGTACGTCTGCCCAGACGGGCCATTGAAAATATTGTCGTTGCTCAGAGTTAGTCAGGCAGAACAAGCGATCTGGGTTAGCCAATGTTTACCTTGTGGGCTCAGGTAGAGAAGGGAGCTCAGTGGGGGGAGCGGACTTTGTTTGCATGATTTTGTATGGTGGTGCATAACGGGAGAGAGTAGGGGAGCTGTATTGATTATAGACGGGGGAGACTTAAGTGTTAAAGACTTAAGGGTTTGTCAGGAAGTTAATTGTTATTTGTAATAGAGTATTAACGTTTTGTTTAGCTGTTGTTTTTGCTTTTGTCTAAAAGCAGGTGCCGGCTTTTTGTGGGAATGAGAGCGGAATTTTGAGACCACAAAATTTCTCCCACGGCAAAGTTGGGGCATTCGCAGAACCGCAAGGGTTTTACGTTAGTTGCCAGAGTTAGTGGACGGAGAGGAAGAAAATACGTTTTCCCAACCAGGGGAAGACATTTTCCAGCGAATAGGATTTTTGTGGATAAATCCTGAGCTCTGACGCTCGTTACACACGCAGATTTGGCAGGCTGCCAGCGGTGTGGTAATTTTGTGTTCGTTTCTTCACGGCCATAATAAAGCCGACAGCCCAGTTATAGGTACTCGGGCAGGTAAATTCCGAGTGGTAGAAGTCCGCTACAGTTCCAGTCCAGAATCCAGTGGGGTTTTGTTAACCCTCAGTCATCAAGTCCAGAGTTAGTGGAGAGAGATAGGGTAAACATTCTCTCTACTGAAGTCAGCACAGATAGGCAGAACTGTTAGTTTTGGTGAATCATAGCAGAGGACAGCTGCTGAAGTTTAGAGGTGCAGTTAGTTGTGTTCAGGAGATTCCAGGATAGGCTGTGTAGAACCGAAGTCTGTGCAGAGATTGTGTAGTCACTTCGCCGTCGTTCCAGCTATCAGTGGACTTAGAGTTAGAGTTAGAATTTAGAACAGCTAGTTTGGAGGGTAGGCGACATCAAGTGCAGTGTAGTTCATTTCAGTTAACCTTACCTTCTGTCTCCATACAGGTTGCAATTGTGGGAGAAGGGTTGGGGTGGATGCATTTTTTAACTGTGCTTGATTTTGTTTCAGGAGTGCATCCTCGCACTTGATGTATGGGACATGCATATGTTTGTTGTTTATAGGTGTATAATAAACTTGTATAAATTGTAGCTGGCATCAGTCATTTCCTTTAGTACAGTAGCTATATGTTGTCTGTACCTTGGTGTTTGTGAATCTTAATTGAACCTTATCCCCATAGGGTAGTTAGAGGTGGTTCGAGGCCATAGCAATTTAAACGTCCGAAGTGGCGAGGAAAGAATCAACCTCGGTTCTCAACCTCGGAGCCAATGGTCTCAACTTTCACAGTTTGCACTATATTTCTATCTGAATCTATCATTTCAGTCTTTCTTCTTACTATTGTCTTGTCACTATATGTAGACAGTCTCTAGTCCTAAATCCATTTCGTGACAGCCACCAGGCGTGATGGCCACTGACTGCTTTGGCGGTTGGCGGTTATGGATCAAAGAAGAAGAAGACTATGTACCATGTGCAGCCCATTCACTTAACCTTGTTGGAGAAAAGGCAGTGCCTACTGTACCTGAAGGTGTTGACTATTTTGGCATTTTGCAGGAGCTGTATGTTTTCTTTTCTGGATCTCCATGAAGATGTGGGATTTTAAACACACAGGACAATCTACATTTTTCTCTAACGAGCTTAAGTGTAACTAGATGGTCTGCACACTATGAAGCAGTCCGGGCAATTAAAAATGGATATATGGGTATTTTACAAACTCTCAAACATATTTTTGAAGACTCAGAAGAGAAGCCTGAATGTAAACGAGATGCAAAGAATTTATACAACAAGTTGGTACAGCTGGAATATGCTATTTTAACAGTCGTTTGGGAAGAAGTGTCGGCGTCTGTGGCCTAATGGATATGAACGCAGTTTCATAATCCAGATATACCAGGTTCGAAACCTGCTGCAGGCGGTTTGGTAGCAGATCGCTTTGTGTGGATTTTTAACAATGGTATAAGCGCCGAACCGTTCAGAAAGCAATGGCAAACTACTGAATGAAAAAAATTGCCTAGAAAAATCACAAACAGCCAATAAAAGCTGGGGTTGATTGCCACGTCCTGTAAAGGATAAGCAACTAACTTTTGGGAAGAAGTGCTGGAGCGTTTCAACAAAACAAGTAAGAAACTCCAAACCCCTGGTTTTGATGTATTTGAAGGTTATCTTCTGCTTTCATCTTTATTTTCGTTTGTTAAAGAACTCAGAGAAAATTCAGCCGATAGGATTGTACACTATGAATCAGAAGCAAAAGGTTTGTGTGAAGACATCACTTCAAGTTATTCTGATGCTTCCAAACGCATTGCTACAAGGAAATTTTCAGATGGAACAAGTGGTATTGCTTCTTTGAGAGGAGCTGACAAACTTAGGATAGAAGTTCTATATCAACTCTATGACTGCTTGATAATCCAGTTAACTACGCAAGAGGATTGACCCATATGAGCAGATTGTGAAAAGGTTCAAGTTCCTCTCAGAATTGGTGAACAATTCGGAAATTGATGAGGACAGTATTTAACTTATAATATCGTATTACAAAGATGATATTGACCACAAATTAGTAAACGAGTGTTATCAGTTCAAAGAATATTTGCACCTTAGGAAATCCCAGAACACAGAAGAAAACACGCTATCTAAAATGCAATGCGCAGAAGTTCTTCAGCATATTTGTGAGCAACACCTAATTAAAGTGTTCCCCAATATTACTACTCCGCTTGACAATGCCCATCACGAGCTGTGAAGCAGAAAGGAATTTTTCAAAGCTATCCTTTATAAAAAAACAAATTTCGGTCTACCATGACTGAAGAGCGCTTCAATTCTTTATGCATATTGTCTCTAGAAAATGACATTGCAAGGAAGCTCTCATATGACAAAACTGTACGTGAATATGTTGCTAGAAAAAACAGAAATAAGAGTATTTTGTAAAATGTGTTTCATGTAGTATGTTCTGGTAAGTTTAACTATTCCTTCTGAGCACAAATCTCTTATGGATACACCTTGTCAGCCTTGTTTTTTAACTCATGTATTAAAATATATTATATTTCCTCATTGCTAATATACTTATCTTATAATTTTCTTGGTATGTCTTCAACGAACTAATTCTGAATGATGGAGGCCATCGTTAAAATAGTTAAGATTTAAAAAATCACATATACCAAGGTGAATAGTGGTCTAGTGATCAGAACATATACCTTCCAAGCAAATGTTCTGCATTCAACTCCCAGCAGAGTTGTTTCTTTTTTGAAAATTCATTCATTTGTCTTCAGTTTTTATGTGTGTTGTTGTGGATCTACTATAAAGCTTGAACTTCAGGTCCTCCAAGTCCATTTATCTCTATAATACATTTCTTTCCCATCCTCACAAATTAAAAAAAAAATTTTTTTATTTTTTATAAAAGGGCCCCCTCCAAGAGTTCAAGCTTCAGGGCATCCAAAATGTAGATCCGCCACTGCATCGAACCCTAGGGTTCCGTGAGAGGTCGTTACGGTTTCTGCGAGAGGTTGCTGGGGTGTTTTGAACTTTGCACGCTGGGTGATGTTAAACTCTTAGTGGTGACTGAGCAGCCCCATAGGACCATGTTCATTCTTGCAAATACCATATTTCATTAGCAGAAATTTAGGCCTACTTGGATAAGATTTTTTTTAAATTAAGAAAAAAAAAAAAAAAAAAGAGCAGAAATTTGTGTTAAGACTTTTAGGCCTACTTGGATCAGATTTAAAAAAAATCAAGTAGGAAAGTTAAAAAAAAGGAAATAAAAACTGGAGTTTTTTTTCAACCTACACTACTGATTTGCATTAGTCGATATCCTTTGTGGAGAACCACACAAAAAGAGTAGGCTTATAAGTTGGCCAAAATTAACAGATCCATAGAAACAATCATTCTCTACTCGAAAGAGCATTGACAATTTTTATTGGATTATTATACTGTATTTACAACTTACTGATCACGCTAAGGTTCTATGAGCTGTAGATTTAAAAAAATGTTTATGCAGGAGTTCCCTGAGACCTGAAAATTATCTCAAGGGTTCTGTCAGGAGAAAAGGTTGAGCAAGACTGACCTAGATCGTCAACTATTTTGCCAGAGCCCACTGAATTATGTTTCTGTTTGCTGATCTTGTTTCATAATCCAATCAATACCCAGCAAGAAGACAAATGGTGACAAGAGGCATCCTAGTCGCACTCCGGTTCTTAACGCAAAGGGCTCAGTAAGCTTTCCTTCATGGAGAATTCTACATTTCATTTGTTTTCTTTATTATGTTATAAGGGTGACTTCATAATGCCTCATCAGTTTCCAGAGTGTAGGTAGTAGTCTGCAGTGTTGTCCTACAGACTTTCTGCACAGTAAGGTTTTTCTATCATTATCATAAAATATCGTTTTCCATGTTATAGCCTGCACAGTTTCTTGTTGCTGGGTATTTTTAATGCCTTAGATGCTGTATGTTTTCAGTTGAACTTGGAATAACTAATGTACATGTCATTCATTCAGGCTTTGATCTCAAGGTATTTTCCACTCCTCTGTTGCTATTCTTGTAGGCATAATTGTGCTTTTATTCTCTGTTCTGCCCAAACCTATATTCATGCAATTTCCACCAAATCAAGGGTTTTTATCCATTTTCTCCATTGATTACTTAATTTTCTATCTACTTGTGCCATTAAGTTGGGAAAGGAACTTTCTTTCTTGTATATGGTGTGTTTCTTTTGTAGCATTGTACTGTGATGGGGCCGTAAAGACACCCCGGCTTCCCCCTTCATGTTCAAGGCATATTTATCGCCCATATATTTTCGATGTGCACGCAGCACGCTGGGATGTGAAAAGTGATAGAAGATATATTAGTTTAGGCCACAATAAAGCCTAAACTATAATGGTGTTATATTTGATAGTCGTGTGTTATATTTGATAGTTGTGGGCCATATTTGTGTTTTCATGCCTAATAGAGCAATAAAGGCGAGTGTTATTTGCGTGGTGCAATTACTACGTGCCGCACAGTAAGTTGAGTGATTCGCTCGAGGGCTTATATAAAGATATGATAGAAGAACCACACTGCCAAGTGTGACGTACGTCTAGTTTGACAAGTGAATTTTCCCTGATTTGGTGGATGATTAAAGGGACTTTAGCTTTTCATAACATTAGAACCCCTGAACATCAGTATTGTTGTAACTTTTCATCAACGAAGAGTAGCGGCTATGATCAAAGCAGTCAAAGACGATCCCCAGAACAGAGAAGTAGAAATTTAGCATCTCCGTGCGAACACTGAACCGTTCGCAAGACGGACACGAGCGGTCAGAAGAAAGCTTCTTGCAGACTTCGCACCTCTGTGGCAACCGGCAGACTTGCCCGAAAGACTATGGAACGGGAGAGACGGAGCGCTCAGCGTAGCGGATACGATCTGAGGAATCAGGAAACTCACCGCGAACGAGGCTAGTCTCGCAGAAATTTCACATCCTCGTGCGAGCAGCCTGAGACGAACGAAGATCGGAAACCAGTCGGGCCATCGCGGTTAGCATGGCGGCTAAATAACTTCGACTTTCCCTGGGATCTGAAGAGGCGCGAAATTTTCACACGACCCATTTAACTTACATTCCTTTTAAATATATACAGAATCTGAAAAGGGCAACTTTATCATTCGTCCTGACAGAATTCTAAGATTCACTAGCATATAGTTAAATTCCTGCTAGATTTCATCTAAATTGTTGGCTATTGGAGTGAATTCTTTTTCTGTGAAGACGGTAATTTATACTTTAGCTTCGAGTGATCAGTGGTCTAGTTATTTCATTTTATTTCACTGGATGGTGGTGTAAATTTAAACTTATTAAATAAACCCATTTTCAAAGTCCTAGTGCAAACTAAATGTTACATCTATAAGTTTATTTCCTAATACAATAGCCGCGTAAATTAACTGTGCAGCCGATTAAGGGAATTATAACTTTAATACAGTTTAGTTCTGTAGAAATAGATGTGCTTTTAACTATTAACCTCACGGAGAGTTTTTTCTTGATTTATTAATTAAAGACGCGAATGCAGAAAATAGTCTAACTGTAAATGTATCGCGCGTTAGATCTTAATATGATTTTATTGCATTTCATGTTTTATCTTCTATACAGAATTGATCTTTCGACCTTGCATCCCAGCAATTAATTAATTATACACTGGGTCCTGTCAACTCTGTTCGATTACTCCAGTGACTTATGAACATATTTGAAATTTAATCTTTGTGGCGATCCTGTTGGGATTCAGCTATCTGAAGTATACAGAAACAAAGCAAACCCAAAGACTGTTTTAAAATCCCAATTCATAAAGTCGTTTTATAGTTATCAAACTGGAAGAAGAACAGTTGCCAGTAGCAATATTTTACTCACTGCTCTATTTGTGAAGAAGAACATAGATTTCCCTGACACTGTCTGTCAAGCATAATCATTGGATTTTACCACCCCCTGAAGAACTTACCTCAGTGTTTTTGTAGTTTGTGACATTACGGCAAAAGAAAGTTATCTCCACCAGCTGTGCCAATCTTAGAAACCGCACCATACCTCACACCTAGCCAAGTGCCTGTGCCAATCATTAGGAACTTTTATCTAACAAACCAACAGTAGCCTTTACGCTTCACCGTCTGGCGATTTTTGAGACTATTAGCTACCAGCCCACCTCGTTAAATCTGGGGCCTGACACAGAAGAAATAAAAAGACAATTTCCATTGTTCTACGGTATTAGCTGCAGTTGTAAAATTCCTAAAGTGCCAGAATTCACAACTTGGTAAGGCTGTGTGTGTGACTGTGTGTGCTGGCCAGCCCAAGCGTGTTTTTGAATGACAGGAGACTTAATCTTTTTTTACCCTTATAATTAGTTCGTCCTAGTATTAAAGGGTATTGTATTCATTGTACGGGATTTCTCCTAGCGGGATTGTTTAACTGTGTTCATTCCCTCTTCCGTAAAGTTTTGTTGAATAAAGGGAAACATTTGAGAACCCTAGCTTTTCCTCTACCCCCTTATCACTGGAACCCCTTGCCTCAGAATAATAAATTTACCATTGGGTTAAATTGCCTATCTCTGATCATCACCCCCACCCCCTTTTTCGTCTTTGGGACCGGGTCTTTTCTGTTAGTAAATACAAGCGGGAAAAGGTGTATTGGAGACTTCTCCTCAAACCCCCCCCCCCCCCCCCCCGTCATATTTGTATTCTGTAACCTTTGATTTCTGACTGTAAATTGATAATTATTTGTGACTTGATTTTATGATAATAAAAGTATTAAAAACTTTATTAGCATTTTTGTGTCGACTGGCCCAAATCAAACATTCCCCATATTTGTTATCGTAGTTGTGATTAATGTACGTTGTGCGTCAGAATCACCAAATCGGTGTGTGCGCCTGAGTGACTGGAACTGACAAACAATTGTTTGTTCAGAAGGGTGGTAGGAGTAGTTTGAGAGACAAATATTGTCGTATAAGAGACTGTCCTTACTCTTCCCAGCACTTCTGAATCTACTACCTCACTTTCCTAAATCCTTATTCCCACAGAGCCTTCACTATCCTTCTACACTCTCATCATCTCAACCCGTAACCCGTCATGGGTCGTAGGGGTGCCATGGTGGAAGCATCAGCAGACAGGGTCCTCCACTGCTCTCTATCCTCAGCAATGCGTACAAGTGTGGAAAAACCGTGTCCTGCCCATTCTTTGATGTTATCAGCCCAGGATTTTCTCTGCCTTCCTCTTCTCCGTTTACCTTCGACTGTTCCCTGAAGGATCGTTTTCGAAAGGGAGTTATGACGAGTTACATGCCCAAACCAGGTAAGCTTTCGACGTTTCACTATTGACAAAAGTGGTTCTTGGTGGCCTGCATAGGTGTTTATCTTCTCTCTAACATAGACATTTGTTTGGTGCTCTTTATAGCAAATGCGCAGAATTCTTCTATAACATTTATGCTCGAAAGCCTGAATCCTTCGCTCTGTATCTGCAGTGAGTGTCCAGCCCTCACACCCATACAAGAGAATAGATAATACAAGTGATTTGTATAATTTGATCTTCACAGGAAAACTGATGTTACTTTTCCAGATCACATTCAACCTTGTCATGGCAGCTGAGGCCATCTCAAGTCTTGTCTTGATTTCTTTACTTGATCTTCCATCACTACATATAGTGGACCCAAGATATTTAAAGGTGTTAACTTCTTCTAACGTTTGCCCATTTAACATAATGTTGGTCGGAACATGTTTCTTATGGCTATTCACCAATATCTTGCTTTTTTCTATATTAATTTCCATCCCATACGTTCTTGTTACTTTCTCCAGTCTAGAGGTAAGGTCTTGAAGTTCTGATTCTGATCCAGCTATCAGATCAATATCATCAGCAAAACGTAGGTTGCACAGAGGTCGGCCTCCAATCGATATGGTTGATTTATAAGCATAGAGAGCCTCCTGCATAATATGTTCCAGATATATATTAAAGAGCACTGGTGACAGGATACATCCTTGGCGAACTCCTACAGTTGTTTTGAAAAATTCTCCAATGTCGTTGCTTGCAAAAACAGCACTGCTTGCGTCCTTGTATAGTGCTTCAATGATATCTATGATGTTAGTATCAAAATTGAATTTTCTCATTACTTGCCATAAGCCTTCATGCCAGACTCGATCGAAGGCTTTTGTGAAATCGATGAAGTTATGGTATAAATCGTGTTGATGTTGGAGATGTTTTTCGATAAGTAATCTAATATTGAAGATTTGTTCTGAGGTACTTCTTTTTGGTCTAAAGCCAGCCTGTTCCTCTGACAAGATTTCTTCTGATTTCTGTTTTATTCTGTTCAAAAGTATCCTTAACATCACCTTACTTGGATGACTAATAAGGCTAATGGTTCTGTAGTTCTTGCACATTTTTAGATTTCCTTTCTTTGGAAGCGGTATTACTAATGACTGCGTCCATTCTTTTGGCCATTTTTTTGTACTCCATATCTTCTGGCAAATTGTTGTCATGATTTTTACTATACTGGTCCTCCATATTTCAAGAGCTCTGCTGGGATATTATCCACACCCGGTGACTTCCCTCCTTTCATCGAACATATAGCCTCTTCCACTTCTTCCCGTAATATTGCTGCATTTCCGAGTTCCCTGTTTTCGCACTTAATGTTGTTTAATATGCCTAAGTCAGTGTCAAGTTTACAGTTATATAATTCTTTACAATATTCTGTCCACCTTCTCATTACAGCTGTTTTTTCATTGAGCAGAGCCCCATTGCTATCTTCTATGACAGTTACCCTGGGCTGTTGGGGTTTTGTTAGTTTTCTTAATGTGTCAAAAGCTGCCTTGCTGTTACCTTTTATTAGCCCCGTATTAATGGACTCACATTGATCAGCTACCCATTTTTCTTTGGCCTGTTTCATTTTCTTCCTAATATTTCTACACTCTAAAGGGACCAAATTCCATCAGAACTCTCTCAGATAAAATTACGACACCAAGAATGTCAGGAAGAGAATGACATAGACCACTACCTGATCCACTGTAAAAAGTATGAACAACAAAGGCTTGAATTAAAAACTTACTATAGAAATCACAATATAGACTTGACAGGTGATAAGGTTTTAAGTATTGATGCCCCAAGAGATGCCCAATCAATAGTTAAAAGATATATACATAAAACAAAGGAAAACATATAAGGTTAGTAACCAAAAACAAAGAAAAAAAAAACTTACTAACTACTCACAGGACAATGAAAGACAACAAGGTATGAAAAAAAAAAATAAAGACAACTCAAAAAGAACAAATACTAATACAAAGTAAAACCAAGTGTAAAGGACAATAGTTATCAAGAAACAATACAAAAGAGAAAATAAAATGGACAAATACTAATATAAATTGAAATCAGCAACTGCTAAAGACAATAACTATTTAAATTGAATACAAAATTAAAAAATAAAACGACACTCAATACCCCAATTATAACCAAATTTCAGGTTGAACAGGGTAGACCAAGATGGAACGAGAAGAGGCAATTACGGTCAGCTGTTAAGTGCTCGCTCTCCACCCATCACCTCAGCAAAACAACAACAAAACAGGCCAATTTGAAGATTCAGACGAGACGAGAGAGAAACGAAGTTAGGCTAGCCCTGTGTCGGTAGAAGAGGAACAGAGACATGACACGTGAGTTCGATTTAAAAGCAGATTAGCTTAATTCCTAGTGAAATTACCATTATTTCCCCGTAGCTTTAGAATTATATTGATCGTGGCTGTTTTAATGTTTAGTGAAATAAATAGATAGATGTAATTCTAAAGGAGATGTGTTTCCAGGACCTGATAATTTAGTCTTGAAATATAAATGAGTGAAAATAATATGCGTGGATTGATTTTAATAGTGTAAGTCCAAATCACAGATGTGAGAGTTTTAGTAGCAATTATTTCATCCATCAGACCAGGCAAATATAGTATGAAACTATCTCATACATGAAACCAGGCAGAGAAGCGATTTATTACTTTAATTTAGATAATATTAACTAGTTGGGAAGATGGCAACCGGGAGGACCACGTGTTGATGACCGTGTGTAAAAGAAGGCACCAAGGAGTCTGCATTTAACACTCTTAGTTATCACTTAATGTTACGCAGTTTTATATCGTGTGAATTGACACGTGGGCGAAAGTAGGTTAAATGTAATTTTCCCCAGTAATAGAAGAGAGAGTTTTCGTGGTAAATTTCCTTTATGTGATGACTTTAGTTCTAGTGTTAAGTCAAGAGTAATTTTATTTTGTTCTTTAATGTAAGAGTAATTAAGTGTATTTCAGTAATTTCACGATTATTGATTATTCTACTGTATATCTTTAGTGGGTTACTTTGAGTGAGGTGAGAATATGTATTTTGATTTCTGGAGAGCGCGAGGCCACTCCTTGGGGCGTAAGGCACTTTGAGACAGGTGTTTCTCTGTTTGCTCCGTGCGGAGCATGGAAACACCAATGCAACTGGTGTCCATTACAGGCCCACAAGAAGCATTTTTATGCTATTGCAGTGGTTGTTTCTGTAACAATGTGTTTCATGTGATGAGTTCCCAATCTCATCAGGGGTCATATACGACACGCTGGTTGCCAGGCGCACCAGTCGTCACTTACGACATGGTTCAGAATGCAGTAATGAATATTGAGATGGATCAGTTGCGAGCTGGTGGTTTATTCTCATTAAGGAGAGTATTTGTTGTACATATAGTTGAATATTATTCTATGTCCATTTTGTTATGATTTAATTATGGTTATGTGTAGAATGGTTTGTGAGAGCACGTGGGCTCACTTGGAGATATATATCTCTCTTCTCCGCTCCTGAGGGAGCATGGGGCCACCAGTGTGGTTTGCCTCTGCATGAAGTATTCATATGCTCGTGCAGTAGTGGCTTCGGTAGCAATCTGTGTTACATGGTGAGATGGCCAGCCTCATGCACAACACCATACTAGTCTCATTGGATGACATGCATGAGTGTGTGTGTGATAGCTGAGTGTGTGTGCTCTTGAAGTAGTGGTTTAGGTAGCAATCTATGTTACACGGTGAGATTGCCAGCCCCATGCACAACACCATACTAGTATCGCTAGACGACATGCATGTGAGTGTGTGTGTGCATGATCGTTGAATGTCTCACGCAGTGTGGAAGAAGGACAGTTTGACAGGTGAGAGTATCATTATTTAACTATGATTTTAACTAGTCGTTGCTTTGTTTGCTTCTTCAGATTAGCAATCGAGCACAGGCTGGGTGTTTGTTTGGTGTTTGGTTTGTTGGTTTATTTGTTTAATGGTTGCTTCGTGTGTTTAAATGTCACTGATAGGGTTGTAGAAATAAATACGGCCCCTGCCTCAAGAATCAGAGTTTTATTGTTGAATCGGGTCGGTTGCGAGTGTGAAAAGAGTGATCACATATCACAACATCATCATCATCTTCTCGCCCACCCCATTACAATTGGCGTCGTCGACAGGATAGGCAGACAGTGACACCGAGCAAACAGCAAACGAACAAATATTGTAAACACCCAGCGGTGCGGTATTGCAGCAAGATGGCTTCGGTCAATGCGCCTGTGAAGGTAGTGTACGTGAAGGTGCCGGAGGTAAGGCTATTTGGTGGAAAGGCAAATCCCACTTGGCAAGAGTTTGTGGAAGATGTAGAGGCCGTGTGGAAGATGGCGCCCTTTTGCGCAGAAGACAAGGTAGACGTGATCTGGAACAACGTTACACCATGGGTCTCTAGGGAATTACGGATACATGGCGGAGCCAAGGCCAGCCCTGAGCAGTTACTCAAGATACTAAAAGAAGCCTATAGCGAGCAACCACCAGTGAGTGAGATGACCAGGAATTTCCAGGCCGTGAGTCAGGGACCTTGGGAATATGCTGTTTTATGGGAAGGTAAAAAGCCTGATACACTGGTGCAGGTAGCCAGTGTAGAAGCTCACAATGAAGAGGAGGCACTCAGAGCAGAATTATCCATCCTAAAGTCCCAAATAGTACAGATGTCAGAGACCAGTTTGCCAGTACAAGAGGAGGTGTAAAGAGAGAAAGAACCAGGCCAACAGCGAGAACAGTCAAAGCACGACGAGGGGGTGCGTGTTCTTGTATGTGAGAGTCAGGCTGTTGTCAACGAAAGCAATGAGCTGACAGTACCAACAAACGCAGTTGCACCGACAAGGCGAAAAGGGGTTTGCAAGTGGTACAGTGTCCACAGGGGATGGGGGTTTATCACGCCAGATGATGGAGGTATTGATGTATTCATACATCAGACCAAGATCTTCAGAAAGGGATTCAGGAGTCTGGCAAGAAATGAGAGAGTGGAATTTGACAGCAAACCATCTATCCAGGGCATGGAAGCAGTCTATGTGTGCGGCATCGGCGGTCAAGAATGCAAAGGAAGTAGGAGACGACCCATGGCACAGAGAAAGCCTACCAGGTTGAGGTGCTATAATTGTGGTGAGTTCTCACGCCACATGGCAGCCAAATGCCCCCAAGGCCCTCTTCCAAAACGATGTTTTAGATGCAAGAATACAGAACACTTGATATCCGCCTGTCCCTCAAGGAGCTCTTTCCATAGGCGTACTGCCACAACTAGGTTACCTTTAGGGTGCAAGCCAAGAGATGGCCGTGACAACTGTCGCCCTGGGAACGCCGAGAAAATTGGTCGTTGTCTAGGGGAGGAAACCCGTCCTAAGCAGATAGGAGGGAGTGCACGTCGGTGTCCAGAAGAGGAGACTCATCAAAAGCAGATTGTGGGGAATGTGGGCCACCGTCCACACAAAACGACTGTAAAACAAGTCAGGAGCAATCCCCCTACAAAGTCGACAGCTACATGCACTGACAAACAGATGTCACAAGCAAGCAGCGACGCGGCGCAAGTAGTTGAATCTTCTAGACCACAGCAACTGCCAGCCCAACAACGGACAACGAGGGACATGACGACCAAGAGTGTCCCCAGCCGGGTTGTACCTATTACAGAAGCTCAGCCCAAAGCATCGCCGCTCAGAAAGAGTCATACGCAGCACCAACGATCTGAGAGATTTCGACTGAAGCGCCAGAGATAGTGATGTTGTCGGGACGACAACAAAATCAGGAGGGAGATATGTGATGGGGCCGTAAAGACACCCCGGCTTCCCCCTTCATGTTCAAGGCATATTTATCGCCCATATATTTTCGATGTGCACGCAGCACGCTGGGATGTGAAAAGTGATAGAAGATATATTAGTTTAGGCCACAATAAAGCCTAAACTATAATGGTGTTATATTTGATAGTCGTGTGTTATATTTGATAGTTGTGGGCCATATTTGTGTTTTCATGCCTAATAGAGCAATAAAGGTGAGTGTTATTTGTGTGGCGCAATTACTACGCGCCGCGCAGTAAGTTGAGTGATTCGCTCAAGGGCTTATATAAAGAGATAGCGAGCGGCAAACAGGCCAATTTGAAGATTCAGACGAGACGAGAGAGAAACGAAGTTAGGCTAGCCCTGTGTCGGTAGAAGAGGAACAGAGACATGACACGTGAGTTTGATTTAAAAGCAGATTAGCTTATTTCCTAGTGAAATTACCATTATTTCCCCGTAGCTTTAGAATTATATTGAGCGTGGCTGTTTTAATGTTTAGTGAAATAAATAGATAGATGTAATTCTAAAGGAGATGTGTTTCCAGGACCTGATAATTTAGTCTTGAAATATAAATGGGTGAAAATAATTTGCGTGGATTGATTTTAATAGTGTAAGTCCAAATCACAGATGTGAGAGTTTTAGTAGCAATTATTTCATCCATCAGACCAGGCAAATATAGTTTGAAACTATCTCATACATGAAACCAGGCAGAGAAGCGATTTATTACTTTAATTTAGATAATATTAACTAGTTGGGAAGATGGCAACCGGGAGGACCATGTGTTGATGACCGCGCGTAAAAGAAGGCGCCAAGGAGTCTGCATTTAACACTCTAAGTTATCACTTAATGTTACGCAGTTTTATATCGTGTGAATTGACACGTGGGTGAAAGTAGGTTAAATGTAATTTTCCCCAGTAATAGAAGAGAGAGTTTTCGTGGTAAATTTCCTTTATGTGATGACTTTAGTTCTAGTGTTAAGTCAAGAGTAATTTTATTTTGTTCTTTAATGTAAGAGTAATTAAGTGTATTTCACGATTATTGATTATTCTACTGTATATCTTTAGTGAGTTACTTTGAGTGAGGTGAGAATATGTATTTAGATTTCTGGAGAGCGCGAGGCCACTCCTTGGGGCGTAAGGCACTTTGAGACAGGTGTTTCTCTGTTTGCTCCGTGCGGAGCATGGAAACACCAATGCAACTGGTGTCCATTACAGGCCCACAAGAAGCATTTTTATGCTATTGCAGTGGTTGTTTCTGTAACAATGTGTTTCATGTTATGAGTTCCCAATCTCATCAGGGGTCATATACGACACGCTGATTGCCAGGCGCACCAGTCGTCACTTACGACATGGTTCAGAATGCAGTAATGAATATTGAGATGGATAAGTTGCGAGGTGGTGGTTTATTCTCATTAAGGAGAGTATTTGTTGTACATATAGTTGAATATTATTCTATGTCCATTTTGTTATGATTTAATTATGGTTATGTGTAGAATGGTTTGTGAGAGCACGTGGGCTCACTTGGAGATATATATCTCTCTTCTCCGCTCCTGAGGGAGCATGGGGCCACTAGTGTGGTTTGCCTCTGCATGAAGTATTCATATGCTCGTGCAGTAGTGGCTTCGGTAGCAATCTGTGTTACATGGTGAGATGGCCAGCCTCATGCACAACACCATACTAGTCTCATTGGACGACATGCATGAGTGTGTGTGTGTGATAGCTGAGTGTGTGCTCTTGCAGTAGTGGTTTATGTAGCAATCTATGTTACACGGTGAGATTGCCAGCCCCATGCACAACACCATACTAGTATCGCTAGACGACATGCATGTGAGTGTGTGTGCATGATAGTTGAATGTTTTACGCAGTGTGGAAGAAGGACAGTTTGACAGGTGAGAGTATCATTATTTAACTATGATTTTAACTAGTCGTTGCTTTGTTTGCTTCTTCAGATTAGCAATCGAGCACAGGCTGGGTGTTTGTTTGGTGTTTGGTTTATTTGTTTAATGGTTGCTTCGTGTGTTTAAATGTCACTGATAGGGTTGTAGAAATAAATACAGAACCTGCCTCAAGAATCAGAGTTTTATTGTTGAATCGGGTCGGTTGCGAGTGTGAAAAGAGAGTGATCACATATCACAACATCATCATCATCTTCTCGCCCACCCTATCACAGTACAATATTTTTTTATTTATTTCTTCAACATTGAGTAGCCACTTTTTCAATCTGGAGTGTCCCCTGGCTCTGTAGCCAGATACACTATTGAAGGCATGTGTCAACTTTCAATTTATGGAGTTGCCATTTTGCAGATTTGAATCTCACCCCAGGCCAATCATTTATATTTCACTGTTGTGTTGTATCACTTTCTTTAGTGTGTTCTTATTTTTGCATGTTTGTTCATTAGATTCTTTGCATTGATATCGCATTCTGTATTTTTTCACTTGCTTATTTAGTGTTACCTTTTCCCTCATGATGTCCATTTCTTCTTTTTTCACTTTCATCTTTCTGTGCTGCTCATCTTTTTTTCATGTATTTTTTTCAACGTGTTTGCAGTGTCCTTTGTCTTTTTTTTCTTAATCTGTCTCTATTTGTGGTCTTTGTCTCCTGTATGTGACTGGCTGACAAAGGGTAAATCCCACAACGTCCCATCTTTTGAGTGTAACATTCTATTGTAAACTGACTCGATACTAATTTTTATTTTGTGTTTGCTTGTGTTGGTAGCTGATTTGGCTGCATTTTGATGGCGTGTCCACATTGTTTGAAGGCTACAATGTAAAAAAATGATCTGTCACAATCTTTATAATTTGAGAAACCAAAAATAAAAACTCAAATTACTGTTGAAAAGCTGCCACTTTTTTCCCAGACTATGATCATTATTTCATGTAAATATCTGCAACACGAAAGTGCATGTAGCTAGGGGACATAACTTCAAATAACACACTTTTTGGGACTTTTATAATTTTTCTATTGTAGTCATAATTTTATTTTCATTCTCTTCATTTATGTCAGGGGTTCTTAACCTGTGGAGTTAGATTCGGAGAAGGTGTGAGGTGTCTCGTGGAAATTTTTTCGCAACCGCTTTCTCACTGAATAGAATTCTAAAGTTTATAATAAAACTATATAGGTCTCTTTGTATGAAATAGAACACAGCTAAGGGGAACACCTATCAATGGCCTATGGTGAGGGCTTGTTAGAGATGATACCAGATTGGATTCAAAACAATGTATTGAGGCATCTGGAAAATCTCATGGACTCTTTTAATAATTACTTTATTCAGGGCAAACTGAAAAATGGCCAGTGGATTAAAAATCCTTTCACCATTAATTTGGACTCAGTGGATGATGCTGACAGAACGATGAACTCATGAATTTTCAGAGTAAAACTGCAGAAGGGGTCATCCACATTTGACGTCACACAGTGAGGGAGTAAAAATGTTGTGATGAAGTGTGGCAATAGGGGGAGGGGGGTTTAAGAAATGTAATGTCACAAAAAATGCGAGTGAGGATCCCTTCTTTCATAAATGATGTCGGAATAAAATGGATTTTGCAACCTCCATTCTCTTAGTTTATTTTTATCCACAATAGTTAACAACTCCTTTGTGGACTTCTTCTTCTTTGATCCTTAGCCGCCGACCGTCAAAGCAGTCAGTGGCCATCACGCCTAGTGGCGTCTTGTAGGGCAACAACAAATTGATTCCACTTTGCTCGGTCGGTGGCCATCCTTCGTACAGTGCCCCAACTCTGGTTCATTCTTTGCATCTCAGCCTCCACAGTCCTCCGCCAGGTTGTTTTTGGTCGGCCTCTCTTTCGTTTTCCTTCAGGGGTCCAAAGCATAGCTGTTCTTGTGATGGCATCGGGGTCTCTTCTGAGGACATGACCAACCAAGTTCCAGCGTCTGCCAGCTATGATGGTGTGCATGTCCTCTTGCTTGCTACGAGTAAGCAGATTTTGGTTAGTGATGGTATTCGGCCAAAAGATTCGGTGAATTTTTCTTAGGCATGTTGTGTGAAAAGAGGACAATTTCGACATTTCCTTCTCTGTAACTCTCCAGCATTCCGCACCATAGAGAAGCACAGAAAGCACACAGCTCTGATATAATCTTAATTTTGTGCTTGTGCTGTATTGGGAGGACTTCCAGATGTTGTTTAGGCTAAAGAAGGCTGTTCTTGCCTTATTCATTCTGATGTTGATGTCTTTGCCTGCCCCGCCGTCTGGTGTTACTATGCTTCCTAGGTATGTGAAGGTATCTGTCTGTACCAATTGCTTATTCCTTACTGATATGGGCTCAGGGTTGCTCACATTGAGCGTCATGACCTCAGACTTCTTTAAATTGATGTTCAAGCCCACCTGCTGGCTAAACTTATTAAGTCTATCCGTTTTTTCCTGGATGTGTTGATGTGAATGTGCTAGTAGTGCAATGTCGTCTGCATATTCCAGATCTTCCAATGTAGAAAATGTTGTCCATCTTATTCCTCTTGGACTGCCCTCTGTTGTCTGGCGCATCACCCAGTCTATGACTGTTAAAAATAGAGTGGTTGATAAGGGGCATCCCTGTCGTACTCCTGTCTTCACCTCAAAGGTTAGGTTGCTCTGCCCAACACTGCACGTAAAGTTTGCATAGAGGCTTTTTATGATTGACACTATGCAGCTTGGAATTTTTGTGGACTAGTTATATTAATATTATAATCTCAGCTGAATTATAGGATAACTGCTATAACCTGTTCTAGTTTTTAAATTATATATTTCTTTTTAAAATATAACGTAATACACACTTTATAATAAAAAAAAAAGTAAAGAAAATGCGGACTATATAAATTGCCCTGTTGATTAAAATTAGATTTAACAAATAAAACAAAAACAAGTAATCACCATCCAGACAACAGTCTGGTGAGATCAAAGACACACAAATTTAGCAAGTTGAAATGCAGTCTTCAGGCTCGTGTGAACGTTATTTTTTTGTGTAAGAAAACAAATAAAGTTAAAATTTGCAACATTTAACCAGGAGAGTAGTCTTTTAAATCTTTGAAGGACCGAGGACTAGAATGGAACCAGACCAGGAGGATGACAGCCGATAGGATAGTCTGGCACTCTCTCTTCCAAACCTCTACACCTCACGGTAGAAGGGGAACGACTAAGTAAGTAAGTAAGTTGATCATTGATCAGTGTATTAGAAGTAGCCCAAAGTATTTTTGGACAGGTAGGTCCTCAGTGAAAAATTGTTATGACTCGTGGCTAGTCATGCAGAACCATAGGGTTGATTACCAGAGAGGGTATTACCTGGGTAATGTTTACTTTGGAATCAGGTAGAGAAAAGAGAAGGGAGTTGTCTGGGGGAGCTGACTTTTTGGGGCATAAATATTATGTAGCTGCTGGAGCGGGAATAGATAGGGGTGTTAGGAAGTAAGGGAGATAGATGTTAAAGATGTGTTAAGTTGATGTGTGGTATAATTGTTGTATTATTTGTCCCACAGCAAAACGATTTCAAGGCACGCAATTACGGGTGTCATTTTGATCTTGCAGCTTGCCAAGAAAGATCGTTCTTCTCAGGAGTAGAAGAGATGAGGCAGCGCCAGAGGTGAAAGAGAACTGGTGATGCGGTAGTACCGGCGCCAAACCAGTGGGCATCAGAAGGAACGAAACAGTTCTCTTTGCAGTGAAGTCCCCATGCTTCAGCGGGAACGTGTTCATCGTTTAAATCTCAAGCTCGATATACCAACTCCAAAGGAGGCACAACGCCTGGATGTTGGGTTCGTGTAAATTCGGCCATAATAACGCCGACGGCCCTAAACCTAGAGAGGGGTAACCGGGAAGGTGAATCCAGATGTGTCAGTAGTGAAACAGCTACATTTTCAAGTCCAGTATCCAGTCTCTAAACCCTAGTCGGCAGCTACACTAATTATAGAAGGAAAAAGGGTTACAATACCCTCTACAGATGTTATAGCAGAACTGATAACGAGTTTTGTTGAAGATTATAGCAGAGGACAGCTGCTGAAGTTTTAGTGAGGAAGTTAGTTGTGGAGTAGTGTTCGGAAGTTTCAGAATAGGCTGTGTAGAAACAAAGTCTTTGCAGAGATTACATGTGTGGACAGTTCATAGAATTTCCAGCTGACAGTGAAATACTTACTTACTTACTTACTTAGTCGTTCCCCTTCTACCGTGAGGTGTAGAGGTTTGGACGAGAGAGCGCCAGACTATCCTATTGGCTGTCTTCCTCCTGGCCTGGTTCCATTCTAGTCCTCGGTCCTTCAAAGATTGTCTAATGTTGTCCTCCCAGCGGACTCTGGGTCATCCTCGGGGTCTGGATCCTTGGCTCTTTGTTTCCCATGCTTGTCGTGGTATCCGATCTTCTCCCATTCTGCAGACATGGCCAAACGATCTTAATTGGGACTGTTCTACTTGGGTCTGCAGGGGGTAGGATTTAAGGCCTTGACGTATCGTCTGGTTGCGTACCATGTCTCTTCTTGTTACTTCAACCACCTTCCTCAGATATCTCATTTCTGAGGTTTGGATCTGGCTTTTATGGGTTGTAGTCATTGCCCATGACTCGCATCCATATGTCAAGACTGGGACATAGGTGGAGCGGTATACAGCCATCTTCGTTTTCTTACCAACCTCTCTCTTGCTGAGGAATCCTCGATTTATGACCTGAAAAAGTCTCCCAGCTGCTGCTTTTCGAGTGGCCAACTCTTCTTTGATGCCTCCCTTTCGGTCTATAATAGCTCAGAGGTATTTAAAGTGGTCGACCTGCTCCAGGACCTGTTCTCCCAGCTTAATCTGATGTCTTCTTTCTTCTCGTGATATTACCTTGGATTTTGTTTTAGAGCTGCTTATGACCATCCCTCTCTGTTCCAGCTCTTCCTTCCAGACTTGCAGGGACAGTGAAATTAAAATTATAATTTAGAATAGCTAGTTGGAGTGTAGGCTCGAAATCTGAGACCCCACCAAGTTCAGTGTGGTTTTGTTAATCTTAACTTCTTTCCCCCATACAGGTGTAACTTGTGGGTGAAGGGTTGGGTTGATGATAAATCATTTTTAACTGTGCTTGTTTGTTTCAGGTGTGCGTACACGCACTTTATTTCTTTGACATGTATTTGATTTTTTGTGTGTGTAAATAAACTCTAAATTGTAGTCTGGATCAGTTACTTTATTTACGTACAGTAGCTATATGTTGTCTATATCGTGGTGTATGTGATCTTAAGTAACCTTATCCCCTTAGGGTAGTTAGAGGTGGTTGAGGCTATAGCTATCTAAGATGTCCGGAGTGGCGAGGGAGAGTCAATCTCGGTTCTCAACCCTCGGAGCCAATAGTTTCAACTTTTCACATTTTCACTATCATTTTCATCTAAATCTATTTTTTCCAGTCTTTCTCACACTAGGGTCTTGTCTATACACTCAGACACACTCTAAACTTAAATCCACTTCGTGACATGGCACAGGGTGGAAAATAATTATGGAGTCAAAGAGTTAAAAGCTTGATTAATAAAACACTATTTTAAAGATTGTTACTTTGTCTTTACTAGTTAGTAAATTTACATGGGGGGGGGGGGGGGGGGGGAGGAAGGGATTTCTTAACATGGGGGAAGGGGGTTGTCGTGTGGTGTGTACTGGGGCAACTACGAGAGTAGTTTTTGCCAGAAATAGTCTATGAGAAATTAGATATAAGGTCTCTAGAAAATGGCTCGTTAAGAAAGAATACAGACCTATTCGAGATAGGGACAAGAAGACAGGAATGCGAATGCTTTCCACTGGACAGTGTTTTCTAATTAATTATGGAAAGAGTTCTGTTTCCCCACGACCTTAGCTTCTGCCCTTAGATCCCGTAAAAGAAAAAGCCCCCAACCATATCTGAGTAGAGAAATGTTCCTATAGGTGAATATGTAACACCGATAGCACGAGTGATACATTAACAAACTAGATAATGATCAAACGATCATTGGGTTTATTAATGAAATATCCACACATATAGGGTTAGTAATGGTTATAACGTGATGATGGTGAAAGACGATTCACGCAAAACACACAGATGAGATAATAAAATTGCAGTTAATTAAGTAGTAGTTAATTAAGAATGAACTGGTGTAAAGCGAAATGATGATGATGTGATATGATACGTGTTACCAAAATGGTGAGTACTCTACACAGTCCATGTGTCTCTAAATGCTTTGCATTGATATGACGATTCACATGTATGCATACACTGTCCCAAGTTGTTATACGTTATGTCGAGTGGGGTATCTCTAAGTCGAGGACGTTCTGATGCAAACTGTTGTCGTACTGAGAACGCTGACGAGATATTTATGTATATTCCTTCACTGTTTGAGTATATCTCTGTAGTGTTGATCAACAGTTAATAGCGGTCATATGAACAAAAGGTCTGTTGTCTAATCTCCCGAGGGTACTGGCCAGACTGGATATTTTCACGAAATGTTAGTGATATGTAGACTCATAACCTTGCGTATGTAGTCGTGATTCATAAAATATGTAGAGTCTGCTTCATAGAATGCGCTTAAGAGTGTGATGCACTTGGTATAAATATGCGGTTCCTCTTTTGAGCTCTTTTGCTTGACTTCAGATAATAATGATCTTTTGAGTGATTTGAATTTATGATGACTCTGTATTGAACTTGTGGGTGTCTGGATCCCTGACATCCAGCTCCGCCCATACCAACCAATCCTTAATAGCCCCTCTGGTCGCTCATTCACAGGATCGCTCTTGTCCCCTGTCAGTCCAAACGTGGGTGTGGTTTGACAAACAGGTATGGAGATAATTGGCGGGCTAATGCAAAAGTGCTGTCAAATTGCTGTCACCTACTCTCTGATTGTTTATTGTTCACCTGGCCAAGCTGGGCGTCCAACGCTTGTCTGAACAGCGGCCGACCAAAGATAACACCATTAAAGCATGAGACGTTTTCACCTGGCCAATCTGGGCGTCCAATGTGGTGTCACAGAAATTACAGCATGCCCAGATGTCTGATTGGGATGACCAGATATGTTTTCACCAGATTTATCACGATGCAATGTGGGCTTCAAACGATAATGTCAGGTATGGGGACTCAATCAAAGGACTTTATTTCCCCCGATGAAAGCACAAATGTGGTTCTCTAGATACCGGTCGCGAGTAATCACAACGATGAAATAGCAAATATGGGATAGCAAATGTGGGGTGAAAGAGCAAATGTCGGAGAAAATACAATACGAAAGATGTAGGAAAAGATAGAGCAATAAGGCCTTTGCGCTCGTTTATCACAGGGGTGTCTGGGTTTTTGTGATGAAATGTGACAAGGGAGGTCAGAAGGGGGGCAACATCATATGTGGATGACCCCAAAGCAAGGATTCTCCAATAAAAATCTTTATGAATTTTGTTGCTCCCAAATAGCTGTCTACCTAGTTTAGGCAAAGAAAGATCTTTTAGTCTTGATCTCGTTACAACCTATGTCTGCAAACCTAGATTTTCACCGTTGGTCAGTGTGACGACAATAGCTAGAAATCTTATGTACCACTTTGTCTTTGACTTTACTGATAAGTTAATCTTGTACCTTCATACAGAAAATTGATAAATTTATCTTTCACCTTCACACAGAGATTGTACAAGTTAACAAGGTGGTGACTACTGAACGAGAATACTGATGATAAACCGAATGAAGTTCATTTTCACTGTCACTTTTCTTCCTCAATAGCAAACATCAAATGAACTAACAAGTTAGAATGAGTGTTTGTGTGTGTGTGCATCTGAGCACATATGTGTATGTGTGTGCCCAAACACATGTATGTATGTGTGAGAGAGAAAGGAAATGGGAGGAACTAATAAAACAGATGAAAGTAGCATGGCTAACAGACAACAACAGTTCACAGATAATGCACAAGAACAACGGACTTCTACTGTACACATGCAAAGATAACAGTACAAGGTTCACATAATTATCTGACATTTAATGATTAGACATTTAAGACGTAAACTGACATTTGAGTTAATTACTGTAGGATCATTTGTTGGAAAGATGATACTCACTGTACTTTGTCAGCTCATCAGGTTAAAGGTTAAAAAAAAAAACAAATAAGACTAGGCCCTATGAGAAAGGGGACCAGCAGGGTCATTTGGCCTGGGCCTCACTTCACAGGGGTGGGGGGGGGGAGGGGAGAGGGGCTCACTTCAGCCAAGGATGCATGATGAATGCATTTTTTACCCCTCTTTCCAAACAAAATGAGGAAGCCTCACAGTATAAAATGGCCTGAGCCTTATCTGAGCTCTGGATCAGTTAGTCCCATACTAGTTACCGGCACACTAGGGGTGGGGGAGCATCAAAGGATCCCTTTTTACAAGCCCATTCATATTGGGGAGCATGAAGCTACCCGAGTAGCTGGCAGTGGCGTATTCTCTATGTGTGCTGTGCGTGCTGCGCACACCTATGCCCGAAGGAAAATAAAAATTTAATGTATTATTCTATAAAATATTTCTCTTATAATGTTCTGCTTTCGGACCGCACGCATCAGGATAACGGATTTTCCCACATATAATCTACGAGTATATCTAGTTTCAGTTTCCCAGACGCGTTTTATAGTGCAGTTTTTTTGGTTGGTAGCAATCGCCCGAAGTTTCTCGGGTAATTCCGTCACTATGCGTGCTGCTCCTTTTGGATTTATGTTGGAATACTGGTTTGTGTGGATCGGGGTCAAAGGCCAGATACGTCAATACAATACGAACATGCGTGCTGTGGCCTTGCAGCTCTCGGGTTGTAAAAATCGGCTGTGTCCGTCCAGTGTTTTTTGTGATTAATTTTTGTTAGTTGCCGGGAATGCAGATTATTACAGTGACAGTGAGTTTCAAATTGTATCTCTTTCTACTAACAGTTAACTGACTAGTGAAAGTTCCTTCAAGCAGATGGGAGACAATGTAAATTTTTCAAGTCAGAAGACTGAAAAAAATTATGTTTTACAGAGCTTTAAACAGCGCATTATACTCCCCTTCCGCATGGCGGAATAAACAAAGAAAGTAATTTACCTGAAACAACTTGGTGTATTTAGATGAGAAAAAACATTGGCGATGGAAAGGACACATACCAGATTGGATTCAAAACAATGTATTAAAGCATCTGGAAAATCTCATGGACTCATTTAATACTTACTTTGTTCAGGGCAAACTGAAAAATGGCCAGTGGATTAAAAATCCTTTCACCATTAATTTGGACTCTGTGGATGATGCTGACATGCAGAATGATGAACTCATGAATTTTCAGAGCAAAACTGCAGAAGGGGTCATCCACATATGACGTCACACAGTAAGGGAGTAAAAATGTTGTGATGAAGTGTGGCAATAGGGGGAGGGTTTAAGAAATGTAATGTCACAAAAATGCAAGTGAGGATCCCTTCTTTCATAAATGATGTTGGAATAAAATGGATTTTGCAACCTCTATTCTCATAGTTTATTTTTATCCACAATAGTTAACAACTCCTTTGTGGACGAGTTATACGAGGGAAGGTCAAAAAGTAATGCCTCCTATTTTTTATGTATGTAAATACTGCATCGGTGTGCAATTTGTAAATTTAGCAGGATTCCTCACTCTTCTGCACTGTATAGCATTACCAACCTGTTTCAGTAACAGGTGACACCACTGTAACAGTTTAAAAATGGCTGCCAAAGATGTTCAGTTAAAACAACGTTATGTCATAGAATTCCTCAATGCTGAAGGCGAGACCCCAATTCGCATCCACGAATGTTTGAAGAATGTTTATGGAGATTCAACAGTGGATGTTAGCACTGTCCGACGTTGGGTACATCGTTGTGACGAAGCTGAAGTAGGTCAGTCCTCAATGGCTGACGCAAAGCGGACTGGCCGTCCGTCTACCGCAGTGACTCCACACAACATTCATTGAGTTGATGGCATCATTTGTGGTGACCGTCAGTAACACTGGATGAACTTTCTTCCATGTTGTCCATTAGTAAAGGCAGTGTCCAGAACATCATTAAAGACCTGGGTTATTCAAAAGTTTGTGCACGGTGGGTACCCAGAATGTTGACAGACAGACATAAAGAAACAAGGAAAACCATAGCCATCAACCTCCTGCACCGTTACGAAACTGAAGGAGAAGAGTTTTTATCGAATATTGTGACAGGTGATGAGACTTGGGTGTGGCACTGGCTTTGCACGCCACCTGCCAGAGGATAAATAGGATTTTGGTGCTGATGAGCACTGCACGATAGTGATTTGTCGATATGTGTATTGCGCACATGACGTGAGCAGTTTGGAGGAAAAATGGACAGAGCGTGTGTTGACCCTGAATGGGCGGCTTGTGTGTGTATTTCTACCCAATGGTAGAAATATGGGAAATGTTAAAAGAGAAGTGTCTTTAAGAATATAAACTTCTAACGCCACAGGGTTCATTTTTTTAAACCAGAATCCAAGAGGCAGTCAATGGAATGGCATCACACAACATCGCCGACAAGAAAGAAGTTCAAAAGTTCACCATCTGTAGGGAAAGTTATGGCCTCCGTGTTTTGGGATGAGAAGGGTGTGATTCTTCTCGACTTCTTGGAACAGGGAAACACTGTGAATGCAGATCGTTACATTGAAACTTTGAAGAAGCTAAGAGGTCATCTTAGGCGACTTTACCCATTAAAAGATCAGAGAACTGCAATACTGTTGCACGATAATGCCACGCCACACACCGCTAAACACACCATTGATGCGATTGCAGAATTTGGCTGGACATTATTACCACATCCCCCTTACAGTTCCGATCTTGCACCTTCTGACTTCCATCTGTTTGGACCACTGAAAGAAGATCTTTGTGGACATCACTTTGAGGACACCGAGACCCTTAAACGCGCCATACGCCAGTAGTTTAGGAAAAAGGACACACATTTTTACCGTGCGGGGATACATGCCCTTGTGAGAAGATGGACAAAAACTGTAACAAATAACGGAAACTACACTGAGAAATAAATTTTTGAAGTTCAGACTTGGGGCTACATTTCAATGTGAATTTTATCTGTTTTCTTGCCTATTGAATGAAATTAAAAATTACGAGGCATTACTTTTTGACCGTCCCTCGTATTAATATTATAATCTCAGCTGAATTATAGGATAACTGCTATAACCTGTACTAGATTTTACAGTTCTTTTGCCATCTGCCAGTTGTCCGTAGAAGATACTTTCAGAATGTGACTATGCGGCGGACATGGCCAAGCCAGCGTAGTCTGCGCTGTCTAAGCAGTGTATACATGCTTTGAAGGCCAGCACGTGACAACACCTTGACATTTGTCACTTTATCTTTCCACGAAAAGCCGAGGATGTGGCGTAGACACCGGTTACCTTTTGATAACATTACAAGGCAGTCCTTGTTCTGGTATCTCCAGGGTAAGATTAGCAGAGGCAGACCAAAAAACACACGGAGAAGAGAACTGGAGACAGAAATGAAAATGATGAGGTAGACACTGAAAGACCTTGAACTAATGGAATGGAACGGAAGGACATGGGATATGTTGATTAAAAGCCTATGCTCCTTAGGAAGCTGAAGGGTATGGAAGATGAAGCTCAGTGTATTTATATGCTAATGTAAAATTGTAAAAGTCTAACTAACATTCACTTAAAACCCATCACACTGGTTTTGTTATGACTAGGGCAAATTTTGGCTGTCCCAGAAGACAACATAGTTGTTGAACGTATAATCTCCAGTGATGTTAATGGGGGTCCCCCTAGTGATGTCCACTGAAATGGGCTGACTTGTGTCCTGCATCATGCCACCATGGTTGGGCAGTACATGAGTCAAAGTTTGAGGAATGTCTTGTAGTTGTCCTTGTGCTATACTACTATGAGTCACAGTGGATGGCATGAAGTGAGAGTGTTGGACAATGCTAGGAACCATGGTGTTCCTGTCTGCCTGCTGGATTTCTGTCCCATGAGTAATAACAGTTGGTGTGATGATCACAGCATGTTGTACATGAGTAATTACAGATGGTGGAGCTGGAACTGTGACTGCTGTTGTTGTTGAAGCCATTCCAGCTTGGCTTGGTTTTAAGGGTCCTAGAATTTAAAAAAAAAAAAGACAAATAGAAAGATTTTTGTTCCCTTTTTCAAGAAAGAATTCAAATATAAACTTTGTTATCATTTTCTTACTACAGTAAGATATCTAAAAGTATACAACATATGTAAATCAAAATCAGGTTACACGAAAACACATAAAAATTTGGATAAATCTGACAGCAAAATGTTACAGCTATATTTAACTCCTTGACTACTCGGTAGAATAGTATTTTTCACTGTGGTGGAGATTCCATAAAGTATGTTTTACAGAAAACTGTGCTTTCGTCAAAAATGTCTTTTTGTCATTTTACTAATAATTTATAAACACAATTACTCCAATATGTAGGAAAGAAGTATGACTAGAAAGAAACAGAAACAAAATTGAGTGTTTACAATGCTCTGTTATTCCACCATAAGTCAAATATGGATCAGGTCATTACCTAAGCCTGGCTCTACTGACCTTGACCTTTCGGTTGTATAAGCATTAATTCACCAATATGGTAATTTAATTTACATTTTACTGTGGGTTTTTTAAATGGAAACTAGTCATTAAGATGAAACTACTGATCAGCTCGCAGCTGTAAATATAACATGATGTCTATGTTGCATGAAATTTGATGAACTTTCCAATGAACAAGTTTCAACTGGAAGACATTATTTGTGTGTAAACTTTCTGTTCATCATCATCATCATCTCCTTTTTCGTTCCTTATGGAGCAAGGAACCACCACTGTAGATGGTCCCCTGGAGGAAACCTGCAACAACCTCATCTTTTAGTCATCTCTTACGATATGCCTGAGGCAGCAGTGGTCCTATTACTTGTTTATCTCCTGGGAGACCCGCCCCTGAACTGCTCAGGACACTTTCTGTTAAGTTGCAGTATAAATGAAATATGATTGGCAAGATAAAACAGAAATTTGTGGACTTGGGGAAAAATGAAAACAACGCATGCCCACATGCTTGCTCACTCACCCAGTCACCTATTCTCTCTATCACTCTAATGACGCAATCATTCACTCACACGTTTTTATTTCATATACGAATACAAAAGGGAGGGGAAAGAAGAGAAATGAGAATGAGCTACAGAAAGAGAGAGCGAGAGGCACTTTCCTTCTTTGGATCCCTTCTGCTTAGCATCCCTGCTAGCCTTGCATTTGTGGCCATAGGGGTTTTTGTAAGTTTTACCACAGTATGGACACATCTTGCTGAATCCAGCATGCTGAGCCTTGTGACCTCTCATGGACAGTGGTGTGGTGTAAATCTTTCCACATCCCTCAACATCACACACATATTTGTGACCTATTTGTAAAATCCAAGACACTGTTTTCAACATGTTTCTCTTATTTTGGGACAGAAGACACACAGAACTATTTCTTCTATACAATACCATGTATTTTAATATGCCTGTTTCCACATCTGGAACAGCTGTGTACTGAATGTGAGTATGCAGTAGATGTGAGATTTCTTCACCTTGTTTGGTGAACTTATTGTGCCAGTCATGTGAGACTTCTTCACTTTGGCAAATTATTGTGCCAGTACATAACAGTGTTTCTTAACACACTACACACTTTAGCTGTAAAAAATTTCTGTTGGTTTAACCTTTTCTTTAACTAGGAATTCTATTTTACTACTGTTCAACAAGGGGGGAATAAAGTAGGATGCCATCCTGTACTAGCTATAATGTGCAGACGTGAAGCGCACACCTACTTGCCAATCAGTGACAGATAAGAGTATTGTTCTTCTGATACCTAAGTCATTAGGGGAAAAAAATTAAGCCCAGACCAGCCTTGAAAGATTGTCATTAGTTGAAACACACCCCATCGAGGCCAGCTCCTTGACGTGGAGATGGGGCTCAAGTACAACCATCAGCGGCCGAAAAACCAAGACTGGCCAGGCCCTCCTACACTCGAGCAAGACCACAGTCTGCCCTAGCAAGTCAAGGTGCTGAAGACGGAGGCAACCAGCCAAGGGGGGGCACCACAGTATTCAGGATGCCACACACACACGCAATGGAAATATGTCTATATCTACAAAATGTTATGGCACTCGCCCTGTGACGGACACCCAGGCAGACGCAGTGCCGGGCCCTCTGCCTCAAAAGGGCCCAACCCCTACTACTGGGGGTCCTTCTCAACTGCCACGTGAAGCCAGGAGGCATGAGAATAGAGCTGCTGGCCAAGCAAAGCAAAGACCACTTAAAATAATACACTGGAATGCTGAAGGCGTCCACAGTAAAAAAGATGGCTACAGCAAAAAACTAAAGCTCGAAAATATCTTGAATGAAGAGCAAGTAAATGTATACTGCTTGCAAGAAACCCACCTCAACAAAGACATAGCCTTCAAAATCAGAGGCTACCAGTGCTACCGATCCGACCGAATAGACAGGCGAAAGGGTGGAATACTGACACTTGTGAGGAATAACATCAGTGCATGTCAGCTTGAAACATATATGGAGGGGGCGGAATACCAGATGCTTCATCTCAGGACAGAAAGTACAGAATTCTACCTGCTCAACTACTACTGTCCGAGTGACCGCCCACTGGCACTAGACACAATCCCAGCAAAAGAAAGACTGATTGTGTGCAGAGACTTCAACAGCCACTCACAGAGCTGGGGCTATGATCACATGGACAGGAGAGGTGATGAGCTTGAAAACTGGCAGGATGACAATGGGCTTATCCTGATTACCCAGCCAATCGACCCACCAACCTTCTACTCGAGATCATGGCACACCACCTCTACACCAGACCTGACATTCCACTCACCAGGCCTGGAGTGGAACACCACATGTGTTGTAGGGAAACAACTTGGAGGCAGCGACCACCGGCCAGTCTTCCTAACTGTGGAAAATGAACTTGTCAAGGAGAGCAGCACTCTCTCTAGGTGGAACTACAAGAAGGCAGACTGGACAATGTACCAGCATCGTACCAGTATACTGGCTAGAGATATGTCTATAGACAAAGACATCAATAAGTTAGTCGATGAATTCAGCAGATGCATATTACAGGCTGCTCGTGAAACAATACCTAGAGGGGCTCATAAGCACTACAAACCATATTGGAATAGTGAACTAGAGCAACTGCACAACGACGTGGAAACATCTCGAAAGCAGGCAGAGACCAGTCCATGCCAAGAACACCACAATAACTACCAGCAAGCTAAGGCCAAATTCCAAAGGGCCAAGTTGCAGGCCAAGCGGAGAAGCTGGAAGGAGAAAACAGAGTCCTTGAACTTTGAAAGAGATACAAGGAAACTGTGGAAGCTGGTAAAACAACTTAATGATGAGGGTACAGGGAGAAACTGAAAGATTGCACTGTACAAAGATGGAAACATCCTCATGGGAAAACAGGCAGCTGATCACTTTGCTGACTCCTTTGCTAAAGACAACAACATCGAAGTAAGCCCAGAGAAGCAACAGGAGACTCGTGAGAAACAACAATACGCAGGACGGGATGGAACCATACCTGAAGTTATGGAGGCACCAATCACATTCAGAGAACTGGAGCTTGCAATATCCAAATTGAAAATGAGAAAGTCGCCAGGAGTTGATGGAGTGTCCAATGAAATGATTAAGAACTTGGCAACCGCAGCAAAAACAAAGCTGTTGCAGATCTTCAATATCTGTTGGAACTCAGGCAGAGTTCCACAGACCTGGAGGGAAGCAATCATGATACCACTCCTAAAACCAGGAAAAGACAGTTCCACTGCATCCAGCTACAGACCAATCAGCCTTACAAGCTGTCTCTACAAAACTATGGAACGTATCATCAACCTCTGGCTACAGTGGTACCTTGAAAGTGAAAACCTTCTTGTACCACAGCAGGCGGGCTTTAGGCAGTGTTACTCTACCGAAGATCAGGCAACTTACCTTTCCCAAGAGATTGAGGATGCGTTCCAAGATAAGAAACTGGTACTAGCAGCATGGATAGATCTAAGGAAAGCATTTGACAAGGTTTGGAAAGAAAGGCTTCTGAAGAAACTGAGAAACTGTTGAGTGAATGGTAGCATGTACAAATGGGTGAAAGCATACTTGCATAACAGAAGAGCCACAGTACAACTAGATGGCCTCAAGAGTAAGAAAATTCTACTGCGTCATGGCGTCCCTCAGGGAGGGGTTCTGTCCCCCACACTTTTCCTAGTCTACATCAATGACCTGGTTGCTGAACTACCACATGGAATGAAAGTGGCAATGTACGCTGATGACCTGGTATAGTCCGTTCACCAATTGATGTTCAACTTTGAAATTTGTTTTAAAAAAAACTACCTGATGTAATGAATTTATATTTTGCATGTAGTATTATATTGTTCATGACGTTATGAAAACATTTTTTGTCTCTAGAAAATGTATCTAGTTTGAGATATCTCTTCTTCAGGTTATATTAAAATCACACTCCCCTACCGGTATTAAAATGTAGCATGTCAGCAGTACAGTTGTTTTGCACGGGCAATAAATGGTTTTTTAATAGAAAAAAAAATATTTTTAGACGAAATCATGACATTTCGTGCACCGCAGTTGCCTGCTGTTGAAAGCTGAAATAGTGCGACATCATTAGTGCAAATCTGTACTGTCAGTGGCGTATTGTGAAATTATTGTAAAGTTATAGCTGCATTGTATTATATTGAAACATATTTTTTTTTTCTGAACATGTAAAATTTACCGTGTCGTATACAATATAGTTTTGAATACAGTTTTTTACCCCCACGTTTCAGATTTAAATGTATCACTACTTATAGCTGTTTCCTATGCGGTGAGCAGATATGGATACGCCTCTGATCCTACTTTTGACATTTATGACGTAGTATACTGTAAAATTTAATTTTTAAGCTCTGCTTCTTGTAAGATTCAGAAAAGATCAAAGGAATTTACGGTTTTGAAGAATGCAGAATTGATATTGACTTAACAACAAGATATTTGTAACGTCATGGATAATATACGACTACATGCAAAATATGAATTCATTACATCAGGTAGTTTTTTAGAAAAAAATTTTTAAAGTTGAACATCAATTGGTGAACGGACTATAATATGGTGCACAGATGAGCGTGCAACAGTGGCCACCAAACTGCTACAAAGAGCTATAGATGCCTTAACCTCGTGGGCAAATAGATTGTGTGTCAGCATCAACACAGACAAGTGCAGCACTACGCTCTTCACCCTCTCTCCCAAACAAAAAGCTGGTGTCATCAAGATAAATGAAGAGCTCCTGAGAGAAGATAAAACAACCCACCTATCTCGGAGTTACATTCGATAATAGGCTGATATGGAAGCAGCACATCAACAAGGCAGCAACAAAGGCCAGGAGGAAGTTAGCCATCCTGAGAAAACTAAGTGGAACCACATGGGGGGCCAGCGGGAAAATACTTAGTAAAGTTTACCAGCAGGGCATACGACCACACCTGGAATATGGGTCAGCTGCGTGGTGTCCAGCATCAAACACCACATTACAAGAGCTAAATAAGGTGCAAAACCAGGCGCTTAGGGTCATCACGGGGGCAATGAAATCAACACCTATAGTGGAGATGGAGAAAATGGGGAGGATACAAGCACTGCGAGAACGCAGAGACACGAAAGTGCTAACACAGGCAGAAAATTTCCTCTGTATGCCAAGCCATCCAATGAAGGACAGATTCCAAAACCTAGCAATGGGGCGATTGAAAAGAAGCAGCTTCATCCACCAGGCCTGAAGTTGACAGCCCCCTAAAGTCTGTGCCAGAACAAACCCCTTGGAGAGAAGAGCCTGGACTACCAATACACATCCAGACAAAAGTGAAAGGAATATTCGACAGGGATGAACAGAACAGCGTGCAACGTAGGACAGTCACTCTCAGTTTCCTGGAAGATGAATACCCACAGGACCTCTGGGTCCGAGTATACACGGATGGGTCAGCACAGAATGCAGTTAAGAATGGAGGAGCAGGAGTGTACATAGAATACCCAAACAACACTAGGGATACGGTCAGAGTACCAACGGGGAAATTCTGTAACAACTATGATGCAGAAATCCAGGCAATCAAGGTGGCAACTGAGAAACTGTTGAACACCAATCTCGGTCCACAGCCTGTGGTATTCCTGACTGATGCAAGATCAGCACTCCAAGCACTTCAGTCCAGAAAATTGCCAGGTATACAAGCCCTACTTTCTGAACTGTGCAACCAGTGCAGGATCGCCATGCAATGGATACCGTCTCATTGTGGAATACCAGGAAACGAGAGAGCAGACCGACTGGCTAAAGAAGGTGCTGCAGACGAACAACCGGATGTACCAGTTACGTACCATCAGAAGAAAAAGATGATCAAATCAATCAGAAAGCCACCAACACCAACACAGGATGACTACCAAGCTATGAACAGATCAAAACAAATTGTCATTCTGCGCCTCAGAACAGGACACAACCAACTCTGCAGCCACATGTATACAAAATTCAAGATTGGCAATTCAGCCATGTGTACATGTGGACAGGCACCCCAGACTGCGGAGCACGTACTTCAAGATTGCCCCGAATATGATATATTGAGGCAAACCCACTGGCCCAGAGAAACAACACTGGAAGCAAAACTATACGGACCTCTGTATGAACTACAAAAGACAGTGAAGTTTATACAAGAAACAACATTGCAGATATAGACAATATATTTCAAGCGAACGAAAGAAGAAGAAGTTGAAACACAAAAGATTCTCAGACAACAAACTATATTTTCAGTCCTTGTTATACCTCCAGCGTCCAGAGGCATTTGACAATATTTCTTTGCATAGGATGCCAAAATCTTGCTCAAAATCCAGGAAATTTAATATATGGTGTGTATGATTGTGTCATTAATGATGATCCTTATAATAATAGCCCCTTCAGCCATAACTGACTTTGGGAATGCGCCCCTGAGGTGACAGCCCTCAGCTGCTTATTTTCCTGGTGTTCCTTTCGACGTTTTCTCCTCACTTCTGCTTGTTGTGTGAGCTTCTTTTTTGCCCAAACTAAGGTGGTGCCGCAGATAGCATCGTCACTTGGTGCGATCGGCAGTTTCTTCCTCCCAGGTTGCTGGATTTATGTCCAGCGCCCTCATGTCTCTCGTGCACACATCTTTGAATCTCAGTTGTGGTCGCCCAACTGTTCTTTTGCCATCTGCCAGTTGTCCATAGAAGATATCTTTCAGAATGCGACCATCTTCCATGAGGCGGACATGGTCAAACCAGCGTAGTCTACACTGTCTAAGCAGTGTATACATGCTTTGAAGGCCAGCACGTGACAACACCTCGACATCTGTCACTTTATCTTTCCATGAAATGCCGAGGATGTGGCATAGACACCGTAGATGGAAGGTATTGAGCCTACTTTCTTGCTTAGCATAGGTTGTCCATGTCTCGCTACCATATAGAAGAGTGCTGGTGACACAGGCGTTATATACTGCTGCGTTGGTCTTCATTGTGAGTTTGGAGTTTCTCCAAACACGCGATGTGAGGCGGGCAAGGGTCGCTGCAGCTTTGCCAATGCGGCCGTCAATTTCTGTGTCTAGAGAGAGTTTGTCATTGATGGTAGACCCCAGGTATATGAAGTGGTGCACCACTGCCAATTCATAGTTATCAATAGTGATAAGCCCAATGGGCTGATCACCCGTTGGCTTGTCACACCGATTACGGAAACAACGGCAGATGGATCTATTTGTTGTTACCCTAAAGACGCCGCTAGGCGTGATGGGAAACTACAACAGAGAAAATCAATCTGCTGTTGCCCTTAAGACGCCACAAGGCGTGATGGCCTCTGACTGCTTGGTCGGTCTTTGGCTAAGGACAGAAGAAGAAGAAGAATAGTGATAACTGGTGCAACATCCACAACCTGACTCAGCACATTTGTTTTCTTTAGACTTATTGTGAGGCCAAAGTCCTTGCATGCTTGGGTGAAGCGATCCATCAAGCTCTGAAGCTCCTGTTGGCTTTTAGTGACGACTGCAGCGTCATCAGCGAATAACAAGTCTCTTACAGTGACCCTTCTGATTTTTGTTTTTGCCTTCAGCCTTGCGAGATTAAACAGATGGCCATCTGACCTAGTGTGAAGGCATATTCCTTCAGTTGCATCTCTGAATGCATGTTTCAAGAGTTAGGCAAAGAAGATCCCGAAGAGGGTTGGAGCCAGAATGCAACCTTGTTTAACGCCATTGCGTATGTCAAAGGGCTGTGATGTGCTTCCAGCATACTAGACTGTTCCCTTCATGTCCCCATGGAATGACTTTATCATTTCCAGCAATTTAGCAGGGTAGCCTATTTTCAGGAGGATTTTGAAGAGTTCATCCCTACTAACCAGGTCAAATGCCTTTGTGAGGTATATAAAGGCGATATATAAAGGTCTTTTCTGCTCTCTTGACTTTTCCTGAAGCTGGCGGAGAGAAAAGATCATGTCTGTTGTTGATCTACCAGCTCGGAATCCACACCGTGACTGTGGATATATGCGCTCAGCTAACTTGTGTAGTCGCAATAAGATGACTCTGGCAAAAATCTTACCAACAATACTGAGATGCCTCTGTAGTTATTGCAGTCACTTGTCTCCTTTATTTTTATACAGTGTTACAATCTTGGCATCTCACATGTCTTGAGGAATAGTTGTCTCTTCTCAGCACTGGCGGAGCACCCTATGCAGGGGATGTAAGGGCGTGCTCTTACAGCATTTGATTAAATCAGGAGGAATTCCATCACTGCCTGGTGCTTTGCTAGAGGCCAAGCCATCAATGGCCTTGCTGAGTTCTTCTAATGTTGGTTCAGCATCCAACTCCTCCATTGTTGGCAGACATTTGACAGCATCAAGGGCTGCAGGCATGATGGTATTTTCTCTAGCATAAAGCTCAGAGTAGTGCTCAACCTACCTCTCCATCTGCTTACCCTTATCGTTTAGCTTCTCTCCGCTGATGGTTTTTTGCAGCGCCGTCTTACTTTTTTGGGGCCCAAGGGCTTTCTTTATACCGTCATACATTTGTCTAGTGTTTCCTGTTTGAGCTGCGGTTTGGATGCTCTCACTGAGCTGGAGCCAAGAGTCATTTGCACAACGTCGAGCAGTTTGTTAAACTTTGCTTCTAGTAGCCTTCAGGATCTGTAGGGTTCTAGCACTCGATGAACGTATGTATTCAATCGCAGCACTGCGCTTAGCTTCAATGACTGTTGTCATCACATCTGATGAAGCATCGAACCAGTCGTTTGACTTCGCTGTTTTCTTACCAAAGGCGGCAAGTGCAGTACTTTGAATGGTGTTCCGCAGGTGCTCCCAGTTTTCTGTAACAGTATCACCATGCTGTGGGCTGCTGAGCACTTTCATAAAGGTTGCGGTAAATTGAGTGATCATGACAGGGTCTGACATCTTGCTGGTATTAATGCGTGGTTTCCCTTCATGTCTGACACGAGGGAGTTTTCTGAATTATTCTGGTAACTCCAATGATCATCCTTAACTCTTAGTATCCGGCTCGCCCCGTGAAGTGGCTCGTATTTGGTACCAAATATACGGCTCGCCCCGTGAAATGGCTTTTGACATGAAGTCTCTATCGGCAAAGAATTAATGAAAAATTGTCGATGTTTTATCCAATCCAACATTTAAAGTCACTTCCTGTATTCAGTCTGTTTACAAATATTAGCGTGGTTGTCGTTTTGATGAGTTAATAAGTTAGATTTTTAGTGTTTTGTTCGGCTTTGATCATAAACAAATTTGTTCTAACGAAAATGGCTTCACTTTCAAACAATTGTAAGCAAAGGTTATCGGCGGTGCAAGTAGCACGACTTATTTCTTCTTGGATCGAACATGAGGATGATCAGTTATCGAGTGACAATGACAGTTCAGATTCAGAATGTATTTTGCCCATCGAAGATATATGTAATCAAAACACTGAATCAGATGAGAAGGGGGCGTTTCCCCTAGCTGGTTCTGTCAGTAGTACTAGCACTAGAAATGCCAGGCCAGTGAAAAGACAACAAGGAAAAGGTAAAGCTCCCATGAAGAAAATATAGGCCTACATCTGGATCAACCCATAAAGAAGCAGAATCCACAAGTACTGATGGTTATACAAGTACAATGAATAAGGAAATTAGGTGGAATGAAGTTGATGCTGGCTCAACACAAAATGCTTTCCGCTTTGTACCGCCTCATGCTAGGATTACAGGTGTGAATCCAAATATTATACCTGATGATTCTTCTGCATTTTATTGTCTCAAAGCTCTTTTAACTAATGAGATTATAGATGAGCTTACTGTTTCTATAAATGAATATATTGCCTCATATACTGACTCTGTCAGTCAAATTCAGAAACGGCGACAAAAAGATCTGTCTATCAAAACTGGTATCCAGTTACATCTCCAGAACTGTGCAAGTTTTTTGCTGTGATAATAGCAATGGGAATTGTGAAAAAACCAGCCATTAGTGATTATTGGTCTAATGAAGGCTTTATGCAAACTCCCTGGTACAGACAGATGTTTACACGGAATAGGTTTCAGATGTTATATCACACGATGTTTCATGTGAGTGATGTAGACGCACAAGGTAAAGCAAAGATCGAACCATTTCTACAGAAAATGTTATCTAGATTCCAGGAAGCATTTTACCCTTACAAGGAGCTGTCTTTGGATGAAATGGTAATTGGGTCGAAAGGCAGATGGGCTCACAAAATGTTCAATCCAAAAAAACCATGCATTCTTGTTTCAAGTTGCGCAACAGTGGAAAGCAAGGACATCACCAATCGCTTTGGTGAAACAAAAATAAACCACTGATGATTGATTATTACAATCAACACATGAATGGATGGATGTGACAGAGTGGACCAAAGCATTGTAACATATGGCACATTTAGCAGAAGAACAAGAAAAAAATTTTCTTCTAGATTTATGAAATAGCTCAGCTCAATGCGTATAAATTATTTGCACTGTCAAGAACAACAAATGCCAAAAAACAGAGCCTTCTTCAATTTGAACGACAACTTGTCAATGAGCTCTCTCTTGTTGCTGCTGTGGATTTCCAGCAAATTCCTCCCAGGATTGGACATGGCAATCAAGTGAATAATCCAGTCAACAGACTAGGAGGAACAAACCATTTAATTAAAAAATCCAAGTCTCATCGCAACTGTGTCGTTTGCAGCACCCATCAAGTAAGGGTCAGGACATCCTTTTATTGTGAAGGATGCACAAATAATCCCCATCTACATCCAAATAACTGTTTTGCTGCTTATCATGAAAGGAAATAGTTTGTGGTAAATATCAGTTGTGCATAAAGTGTGTACATAGTTTATTTTCGTCATGATTTTTCAATATGTGACCTGAACATTTCAAAAGGAAACATTTTTATTTATTATTCGAAACAACTGAAACTTGTCTGTGTTCTGTATAATTGGACGAAAGTGGTTCTAGGAGTTCCAGGCTTCCAAATTGGATTATTTTTGTGGGTAAGTACAACTTTTTTCCACATTTTTTAATATTTTAAAATTGTTCTACACTCATTACTGTATATGTTGCATGCATGTTTAACACCACTTAACAATTAGGTTAGGTGCATGTCAAACGGGTTTCATTTCTCTATATTTAGATAAATATAAAACTTTATGTTATCATTATAAATAAATTATTTAATGCAAAATCAGTAACGGTAGTCATGTCTGTAAATAAAGGTTAAAATATTTGTGCGCTTAAATATACCAAAATAATTCAAATTGTGATAAAAACTTTATTTGCGCTCAGAAACAACTCCAACTTTCCTACATTATGTGAAAATGGATGTACTTTAAAATGAAAGTAGGTTTAGGGGTAGAAGTTTACCAGAATTAATTATAAATATTGATAAGGACAATTTGTTTTTCAATTTTTTATCTTTTTAAATTTTTCTGCATTCATTACTGCATATGTTGCATGCATGTTTAAAATCATTGAATAATTCAGTTAAGTGCATGTCAAAGGGGTTTCATTTCTCTATATTTAGATATATAACACTTCATGTTATCATTATAAATAAATTATTTAATGCAAAATCAGTAACGGTAGTCATGTCTGTAAATAAAGGTTAAAATATTTGTGCGCTTTATCTAAATATACCCAAAAAATTCAAATTGTGATAAAAACTTTATTTGTGCTTAGAAACAGCTCCAACTTTCCTACATTATGTGAAAATGGCTGTACTTTAAAATGAAAGTAGGTTTAGGGGTAGAAGTTTACCAGAATTAATTATACATATTGATAAGGACAATTTGTTTTTCCATTTTTTATCTTTTTAAATTTTTCTGCATTCATTACTGCATATGTTGCATGCATGTTTAAAATCATTGAATAATTCAGTTAAGTGCATGTCAAAGGGGTTTCATTTCTCTATATTTAGATATATAACACTTCATGTTATCATTATAAATAAATTATTTAATGCAAAATCAGTAACGGTAGTCATGTCTGTAAATAAAGGTTAAAATATTTGTGCGCTTTATCTAAATATACCAAAAAAATTCAAATTGTGATAAAAACTTTATTTGTGCTTAGAAACAGCTCCAACTTTCCTACATTATGTGAAAATGGATGTACTTTAAAATGAAAGTAGGCTTAGGGGTAGAAGTTTACCAGAATTAATTATACATATTGATAAGTACAATTTGTTTCTCAATTTTTTCAATTTAAACATTTTTCTGCACTCATTACTGTATATGTTGCACGCATGTTTAAAACCACTTAACAATTAAGTTAAATGCATGTCATAGATGTTTCATTTTTCTACATTTTAATATATAACACTTTATGTTATCATTATAAATAAGTTACTTAATGCAAAATCAGTAAACGCAGTCATGTCTAAAATTGTGCTCTCTGAAATCAGCTCGTAAAAACGCGGTTTTTGAGCACGTATACTAAGAGTTAATGTAAATTAAAATATGAACTATAAAAGCTAGATGGCTCACAACAGAGTTTTGTATGAAGTTGCAGCCCTGTGTTCTACATGGAATAAAAATGATAAATGAAACAATATCACATCCGAGATTAAACAGAAAAATATGAGGTTTTCTCAACTAGTGTAGTATAAGCTGGAAATTGTTTTGAAATATCTTTTAAATGTAAATGAGCTCTGTAATTCACAGGATAAAAATGCAAACAATTTGTCAGATTATTTGAATTTCTTTTGAACTGTTTACCTCACATAAAGATTAACTGTTTTGACCAAGAACTCTGGAAGCAGTAATCAATGCCAGAGTCTTTGTGAGACATTTCTTATGAAACCAATATCATACTTGCCCTTGTCACTCCTTATGGAGCATGGAGTCACCACTGCAGGCCCCCTTTGTAAAAGGCTGCACCAAAGCATCCATGTTGTCTTGCTGCGGTGGTTTCTGTAGCAATTTGTTTTTCATGATGGGGTTGCCAATTCCGTGCACAACCTCATACAAGCTGCTTCTTAGACATGCCAGAGGGGGCAGTGGCTCTCAGGAACTCCATAGAGTGTAACTAGCATCCCTATAGTCTTGACTTAAAAACAAGTGAGTGACTGCTGTCAGTCCAGAAATCAGGTTATAATTCAACATGAAAAGTAAAGCTTGAAGGTAAAATAATTATAAAACTGATGAATGTACTGACTAAACGCCAACAAACATACAAATACAGGCCCGAGGGTAGGAGGGACTGGGCTTGTAGCCTTGGAATCTGAAACTATGTGGAAGGTCATTTGCTATTTATAAGCTTTAAGCCAGTTTCACTAATATAAGCTACAGAGTTACATAAAAAAAAGTAAAATTAGGTACACTTATTACTAATCAACGGCCTTTATCAACACACTCTATCTTGTCTATTGTGTCCACAGAACAAAGGCCATCAATAATAAAAATGTATGAAAAATGGTCTTTGCGTCAATACACTAGAAACAAGGAGCATTTCATTGTCTCCCTTTGTCAGCCACATACAGGAAACAATGATAGGAATAGAAAGGCTAAGATAAAATGGCACAGGACACAGCACACTGGTGGAAAGATGACAATTAAAAAATTTAACTTACTTACTTAGTCGTTCCCCTTCTACCGTGAGGTGTAGAGGTTTGGAAGAGAGAGCGCCAGACTATCCTATTGGCTGTCTTCCTCCTGGCCTGGTTCCATTCTAGCCCTCGGTCTTTCAAAGATTGTCTAATGTTGTCCTCCCAGCGGACTCTGGGTCATCCTGGGGGGTCTGGATCCCTGGCTCTTTGTTTCCCATGCTTATCGTGGTAGCCAATCTTCTCCCATTCTGCAGACATGGCCAAACTATCTTAGTTGGGACTGTTCTACTACTTAAACAAGAAACAAATATCACGGAAAAGAAACTAATGGGAACAAACACAGCAACATAAAGCAAATAATAACAAATATAACAAAACAAAAATATGGCCTAATTAAATAAGAAATCCTGTGAAGAACTAGCAAGGTCATTCTTGTGAATGCTAGCACACATATCAATACATACAAAAAAATATATATATAAAAAGGAATGCCAGAGAAGGAAAATACAAAATCAGAAACGAGACCCAAAAAAAAAAAAAAAGAAATAGAATAAAGAAAATAATGAAAAAAGTGAGAGGAGAAAAATGAGGAAGTCACTGATAAAATAAACTGCTACCTATGGGCAGACATTTAAATGAAATGGTGATGGGCATTTAATCCAGAAGTGGAAAGACAACCCATTAAAAAAAAATCAGGTGATTCTCCAAAGAAAAGATAGTGCTATCATCAGAACTGCATAATAACCTGTCCAAATAGTTGTGTCCCACTTCATTTTCTTACAGACATCTAAAGTACAGCTCAGCCCAACAAATGTTGAGAGTGGGTCTTCAGAAGCACTAATGCTATACAATTCTTACGCAGTTACCATTGCCACTCCCAAGAATAATACATGGTTTCTATGCCAACTTGTTGGCTTCTTCTCCACAAGACTCTAGACCATTCCCTTCACTGTGGGTGACTGAATATGTTCAAGATAATTGTAATTATTTGCAAGACACATTACCTGCATGTTTTCTCATATGACCTTTATAACCTGTGTGTGTAGCGAAGGTATCCCCACAAAGCTCACAGGAAAAAGGTTTTTCCTTCGTATGGGATGGCAAATGTCGCCGCAACTCAGTACTGCTAATGAAACCTTTACCACAGTAGCTACATTTGAAAGGCCATTTTCCTGAGGAAATGGTAAGAGAACAGCAACTTACCTCCATGAATTAAATCTAAATTTTCCAACACAGTTGTACGAACAAAAGAGAAGACAAAAATTACAAGTAAGATAATGATAAAGAAAAAAAAACCTTTTAATTAAGCAGAAACTGAGGCATCTTGGATCATTCAAAGCAGATGATGGACGATGTATAATAAAGGAATTTAAAAAAAAATCACAAGAAGCTAAAGTAAGCTTTAAGAAAACGAAAAACATAAAGAAGTCTCTACAATGGAAGTGAAGCATAAAGTTGTTTAAAGTTATGCAGAACCAATACTGCTATACAGGACAAGGAATGAGCAAACAGAAAACCAAATGTGACAAGAGAAATGTAGTTCTTGAGGAAAATGATTAGCATTGAAAAGACAGTGATAAAATTAGAAAATATTAAAGGAAAAACAATATTTTAAGAACACCATTAATATAAGTAAAAAAAAAAATGACGTGCAAAAATCATTAGTCAGATACTTAAAAAGAAGAGCCTGGATAACTTTGTGACAACAGAAAATGACTCAGGGAAAAAGAAGCAATGAAAGACAGAAGGATAAGATTTGGAATGGCATGATAAGACTGTTAGGAAAACAAATAAATGACAGACAGTTGTGGAAGGAAGTTATCATGATCATACAATAATGATGGATGTGACTGCTGATGAGTAGAGAGAGAGAGAAGAGTACACAACTAATGACACCAAAAACACCTCTCTTTTACTAAAATGAAATGTATATAATTTTAAAAAAAAGTTAAACATGAGATATTAATTTTTTCTTCCTGCTTTCTTATCTATCTCTCTCTCATCTTTCTGTTGTCCTGTCTTCTCTCTCTTCCAGTTGTTTTCTTTGTACATAAGTTAATTTCCCACTCTCTAAAATGTTGTCATTCAGCATCTCTTGTTTTTCTCTCTGTCTAATCATGAAAACTACAACAATTACCTATCTTATGTTTCTGCAGTACATGAAACTTGAGTCCATTGACCGTACCAAAGCGTAGACCACAATGTGAACATGCATGTGGCTTTTCTTGTCTATGTGTCAACATGTGCCTTTTGAGGTGGTTGTGATGGAATTTCTTACCACAGACTGTGCACACATAATCTAACAAACATAAAAAAAAAGAAATCATAAATTTTATCAAGGCGAAGATTCTTTGCAAAAAATGTAAGTATTAATTATTTTTTTTGTTCAACTTGTGGTGTCAAGCATAATGGGGAATGCAATATCTGTTTTTGTGTGAGGTGTGTTGCCTTGGCAAACACTGTGCTATGATTCTTCTGGATTTTAATAGTATAATTTATCCACTGCCTTCCCTTGCCCTGTGAAACATTTCATACAGTAACTAAAGTGTAGGAAAGTAATTACAAGATAGTAAATGAAGTGTAGGAAAGTAATTATAAGGTAGTAAATGAAGTGTAGGAAAGTAATTACAAGATGGTAGTAAATGAGGTGTAGGAAATTAGTTGCAAGAAGATAGTACATAAAGTTTAGGAAAGTAATTACAAGGTAGAAAATGGAGTGTAGGAAATTAATTACAAGAAGGTAGTAGATTAAGTGTAGAAAAGTAATTGTAAAGTAGAAAATGAAGTGTAGGAAAGTAATTACAAGGTAGTAAATGAAGTGTAGGAAAGTAATTACAAGAAGGTATTACATGAAGTGTAGGAAAGTAATTACAAGGTAGAAAATGAAGTGTAGGAAAGTAATTACAAGGGAGAAAATGAAGTGTAGGAAAGTAATTACAAGAAGGTAATACATGAAGTGTAGGAATGTAATTACAAGGTAGAAAATGAAGTGTAGGAAAGTAGTTACAAGAAGGTAATACATGAAGTGTAGGAATGTAATTACAAGGTAGAAAATGAAGTGTAGGAAAGTAGTTACAAGAAGGTAATACATGAAGTGTAGGAATGTAATTACAAGGTAGAAAATGAAGTGTAGGAAAGTAGTTACAAGAAGGTAATACATGAAGTGTAAGAAAGTAATTACAAGGTAGAAAATGAAGTGTAGGAAAGTAATTACAAGGGAGAAAATGAAGTGTAGGAAAGTAATTACAAGAAGGTAATACATGAAGTGTACGAAAGTAATTACAAGGTAGAAAATGAAGTGTAGGAAAGTAATTACAAGGGAGAAAATGAAGTGTAGGAAAGTAATTACAAGAAGGTAATACATGAAGTGTAGGAAAGTAATTACAAGGCAGTAAATGAAGTGTAGTAAAGTAATTACAAGAAGGTAATACATGAAGTGTAGGAAAGTAATCAAAAGGTAGTAAATGAAGTGTAGGAAAGTAATTACAAGAAGGTAGTACATTAAGTGTAGGAAAGTAATTACAAAAAGGTAGTAAATGAAGTGTAGGAAAGTAATTACAAGGTAGAAAATGAAGTATAGGAAAGTAATTACAAGAAGGTAGTAAATAAAGTGAAGAAAGTAATTACATGAAGGTAGTAAATAATGTGTAGGAAAGTAATCACAAAAAGGTAGTAAATGAAGTGTGGGAAAGTAATTACAAGGTAGAAAATGAAGTGTAGAAAAGTAATTACAAGAAGGTAGTACATAAAGTGTATTAAAGTAATTACAAGGTAGAATATTAAGTGTAGGAAAGTAATTACAAGAAGGTAGTACATGAAATGTAGGAAAGTAATTAAAGAAGATAGTACATGAAGTGTAGAAAACAATCATAGAAGTATAGGAAGGTAGTAGCAGGATTGGAGGAAAGTAATTATAGAAGTATAGCAAAGCAGTAACAATGGTAAGAGGTAGTTGCGTACTGAGATAATAAATGAATCAATATGTAGTTGAACACAGTTGACACAAACCTGATTTTTCTGAATGTTGAGCTTCATGATTTGTCAGGTTACTCTGAATACGGAAAACCATATCACACTGGGAACATGAATTCTGTCTGTCAGCAGCAATGGCTGGGATGGAGAGTAGATGTCTGTAAACATGTTTTTTAACTTGGAAGAAAGAAGAAGCAAACATCCTGTCACAGTCTTGCCAAGGACACATGTACTTGCCACCTGGAACATCATAATGAAACACTATTAGTCAGTGAACAAAACACATAGCAACAACACATATAATCAGCTTTAAAATTCATATTTTGTGAACTACTAAATATATCTTTAGCTATAAACAAATGCTATCTCCTCTTCCTCATCACCATCAAATGCCATACAGGCAATCATTCCCTCCATAACCCCTTGCCTCTCGTGTTGCCTATGGGTTTGGTTGGCAGCCATGCTGTGAGTCCATCTATTTTCTCTTTCTCGTCCTCCTCTGGTCCCTTCTTCTCTCAGTCTATCTATCTTGTTGTAATCATGTTATACCCAGCTCTCTAATACATAACAATCTCATTCATTAATAATTATACCAAACTGTCAAACAACAATTTCCTCAAGGCTCAAGGTTTTTTGAGACGTAGATTTGTCACATGATATCTGCTTCCTACTTCATGCAGAACAAAATGTGCACAAAAAAAAACAAAAACAAAAAAAAAACAACAACAAATAAGACCACTATGCTCCTTATGGAGCTGAAGGGTTAGGATAATATATTTGTGGTAAAGGTTCTCTTTAGACTTTTATATTATAGAGTTACATGCCCTATTAATGTTTGTCTTCGTCATGTGTCGCAGGCGATTATCGACACTACAAGGGGATGTCACTCTATAATATAAAAGTTTTACCATATTTCCTTACCATAGTGGGATTTCCCATGCTTAGACTGCAGAAACATGGTAGGGAATGTTTCTGCGCATCCTTTAAAACCACATGCTGTTGGTGAATTGGTGTAGTGATACAGGAAGTGATCAAAGAAATCTTTGTGCTGACTGAACTTCGTTTTACATCCTGGCTCTTCACATATAAACTCAGCAGTCTTGGAATTATAGATCTTTGCTGAAAAAAATTTGGCAAATGTATTTTAAGTTTCTGGACATTAGAGAAAGTGCCTTCTGGCTTTTTAATAATATTTATAGATGGGGATTTTGAATTTAGTAACGGCTTCAAAAATATCTGAATATCGAAATTAAAAATGCCTGACATGAATTTTTAAGCACAGATACATAATTTAACAGGTTTTGTTTTATGAAGGAGAAACAGATATTTAAAATAACTAGATACTTAAAAACATGAATAAAGATTATCAGAAACTATTACAAAGCTATTATGAACTAGACTACTAAAGATTAATAATAAGTAGAATACCAACAGTTAACAATAACTGGAATACTAAAGATTGATAATGATAAAACTACAGTTGATTTTTGATAACTAAAATAGAAATCCTTTTAATTCAAAAGTTGACATCATATAAATCCAGATATTTTGCCATCTGGCACAGATTGCCATTAACAGATGGTATTTAAGTATGCAATGGCTGGTTGTCAGTGTGAAAAGATCACTTACAACTCATTCAATACAGCTGAAGACAACTTGTTAGCTCTCAATTTATATTTGTGCTAAAGATAAAGTTTTTTTTTTTTTTTCAAATTAAACAAACCTGAACTGTTCTCTTCATGAGTCCTCTTGTGGTTCTTGAGTCCATATTTGCTGCTGAAAACTCTGTCACATTTATTACAGACGAAGTCCCAGCCAAAGTTGGCTTTCAGTGACCGGCTGTGAGCCAGAAAGTGCTGTTTCAATGTTCCCATGGCCGTGAACCAGTTGCCACAGTTTCTCCAAGGACATTTCATCCTTCCATCTGGAAGATGTTTAACAATGACTTTTAATGTTCAGTACTATATATTAGCCATTTGTAGTATAACACTACAGCCGATAGAATAGTCTGGCGCTCTCTCTTCCAAACCTCTACACCTCACGGTAGAAGGGGAACGACTAAGTAAGTAAGTAAGTATAACACTGCTATTTCCCATTATGACATGTTTTTTAAAAAGTGTTACTGCTTTTATAAGATTAAATAAAACCACACATACAAACAGAGAACATGACAGAAAAGTTCTGAGATAAAAGTAAGGGAAAGAATTATAATCAATATAACAGTTAAAGTTATGATAGAAGGCTATTTTCCAGTTTACCAGAATATTTGCCCTGTGAGTCTCAACATGATTTTCATATTCTCCTAGCTTTTTCAGTCACTTTAGGTTCTAACAAATCCACACTTTAGGTTCTAAAGAATCCACACTTTAGGTTCTAACGAATCCACACTTTAGGTTCTAACGAATCCACACTTTAGGTTCTAAAGAATCCACACCTTAGGTTCTAATGAATCCACACTTTAGGTTCTAACGAATCCACACTTTAGGTTCTAACGAATCCACACTTTAGGTTCTAATGAATCCACACTTTAGGTTCTAATGAATCCACACTTTAGGTTCTAACGAATCCACACTTTAGGTTCTAACGAATCCACACTTTAGGTTCTAACGAATCCATGTGCCCTGACAGACTTTTAAGGGATGAAGAAGACATTGAAAAACCTTGAATGAAAGGCACAAGACAGGAAGACTAGGAGTGAACTTACGGAACTTTGATCAAGGTAATTTCACATCTGCTAGAAATCTGCAGACAATGTGATGTACTTCCTGTGTTGTCGTAGAAACGAAATGTAAATAGGAAATCAGCTCACAAACCAAGTTTGAGAGCGACCGAAAATGTGTTATGATTTTAATCGTAACAATGCACCATAGGAAGTTTAAGAGTAATGAAGACGATTATTTTCCCTCAGCTACCAGTTAACTTAACAGTCAGTTGATATGTGGAGGTTCTGCTGTGTTACACTGCGCCACAGTTTACAGTTAAACTTTTGACCATGTGTAACTGCTGTTAGCAGGTTTACTCTCCTTATAGCTCTGGCTGTCCCCAACCTACTTACAATGCTGCAGGTGGTTCAAAATCACCACTTATCTGCTGGAAGCATCTAGTTATAGATGACGATGCCTGCCCATACCCCTGGACAGCTACTGTCAGAAGCTATTTATGCACTGTGAGCATTTCATTGGAGCTGCCGGCTTATTCTCAACTCCAATTCCAGCTATGACAGTATTTAGAACTCTTTACCAATTCCTTTGAGGAAGAAACTATGAGGTAATGAAACATGTGTCAGAAAGAGAAACTATGAGGTGATGAGACAAATGTGAGACAGAGAAACTATGAGGTAATGAGACATGTGAGAGATTGAGAAACTATGACGTAATGAGATAAATGTGAGACAGAGAAACTATGAGGTGATGAGACACATGTGAGACAGAGAAACGATGAGGTAATGAGGCATGTGTAAGGCAGCTGACCCACTTTATGAGAGACAGATGTGTCTATATGAGAGGGTAAAAGGAAGCACAAGAATTATTAGGTTCCCTCTTCGTGAAAATAAAATAACATTTTAAAAAAAAACAATAAGACAAAAACTGTTTAGTACTTAACTTTGTATTATACAAGTAGAACTAACCATAATGAACTTTGCTGTGTTTAGCCAACTGGAGCTGGTCACTAAAGGTCAGTGAACATCCATCAACATCACAGGTTGAAGCTTTCTTGCTGTGGTTCCACAGGTGGTTATCAAGGTTCTTTAGCAGGAAAAATGTCTCCTTGCATTCTTCAACTTCACATCTGTAAGGTGGCTTTTCTAAAGTACCAAGAAATCAAGATCAGTAATGGTGTTTTAATTCTGATGCTTGCAAAGCAGGTCAGTCGTAGTTGATTATAAATACATTATAAAAATGATGATAATAATTATAAAATGCTATATTTAAGAACGGAAGAATAATTGATTAATAAGAGTTACTTCTATAATGAATTATGATGAATTATGGTCCTTGGGCAGCTAGCTGAAAGGTGATTCAGTGAATGATACGTTACATTATTCTCTGGTACTAGTGAAAGAGCTGCGACTCTGGGGCAACAGGCGATGGATACTATAGGGAGTGTCAGGTACAGAATTTCAGTGGCTTGCGGCGCACAGCTCGTCGGCTGCGCGCTAATGTCTCAGTGTGTGTCCTTAGTTGTGAAGGGCGACGGAACAAACGGAATAATTTGTCTTCTCTTTGTTACTTTCACAATTGCCTCCACGGCTGGTGTTGTGGATTTAAAAGTTGCTACCATAAGTGAAATGGGTTCATTTTCGATACAAGACAACAGGAAGCTGAGACGCTTGGGAGTAATGACCCAAGAGGGCCCGGCCACCTTAGAGTGTAAAGGAGTAATTGGGCCAAAACACTTGTCGGATGGGGGGGACTTCTTCTGATGATCAGATTGCTTCCTGTTGTATCGCTCTGTAAAGAGTTTCCTATCTTATTTACTTGGTTTCTCTTAGATGGGCACGTGGCATCAATAACTATACCACACTAAAATCTACCATGTGTAAGCCAGTTCAGTTTATATGAAATCATCTCTGTTGAGATGCTCGGCCTCTAGAGTTCTCCACGTTTTTAGTGGTCCTTTCCATTGTTGATCACCAGGTGGAATTAATCTCAGCAGTATTAGTATTAGCAACCTCCTCCAGTCATAACTGACTATGGGAATTATGTGCCCTTAAGGGTGACAGCCCTCAGCTGTGTTTGTTCCTGGTGTTCCTTCAGCATGTTTTTTTCTCTTCTGCTTGTCGTGAGAGCTTCTTTTCGCCCAATCTGAGGTGGCGGCGTACGGGGCATCTCTACTTGGTGTGATCGGCAGCTTCGTTCTTCCAGACTGCTGGATTTATGTCCACTGCCTTCATGTTTCTCTTGCACATATCTCTGAACCTCAGCTGTGGTCTTTTGCCATTTGCCAGTTGTTTAAAAAATATCTTTGGGGATGCAACCATCTTCCATGTAGCAGACATGGCCAAGCCAGCATAGTCTGTGCTGTGTAATCAGTGTATACATGCTTTGAAAACCAGCACGTGAAAGCACTAGTAGTTGTAGCCCCTTCAGTCATGACTGACTATTGGACTGCACCCCTGAGGTGATAGCCCTCAGTTGCTTTTGTTCCTGGTGTTCCTTTCGGCGTGTTCTTTTCTCTTCTGCTTGTTGTGAGAGCTTTTCACCAAATCTGAGGTGGCGCCATAAGGAGCATCTCCACTTGGTGTGATCAGCAGCTTCGTCCTCCCAGGTTGCTGGATTTATGTCCAGTGCCTGTGTGTCCAGTGACAGCATTAATGGAGTGATAATGGATATTGCTCATGTACATTCCAAAGGCATGTCCAAACAATGTTCAACTTTTCTAAACAATATCTGATTTGTAATGCTGGTGATTTCATCATTTGCCCTTTTTACTCCTTATGGAGCATGCAACCGCCAATTACATCTGGTCCCCTTATTAGGAAGCTTGCATCAAAGCACTTCTGTGCTCTTGCAGTGATCATTTCTGCTGCAATTAATTTTACATGATGAGGTTGCTAGCCCCAATCACAAATTCTGTTTAGTCTTATTGTAGGATGTATTTCAGTGTCAGCTGTCACATAATGGGAAAGATTTCAGTGCCAATTATCACATTACAGGAAATATTTCTGTGCCAACTATCACAACATCATCACCCTTCATCTCCCCAAGAAGCACAGACTTCAGCACCCTTATGCCAATTCCTCATCTCCTGTGCTATAACCTCAAGGTCTTCCTCATCACTTTCATTTCTGCCTCGAGTTCTCTTCTTGATGAGTTCTTTAGTTTCCCTCTATCTCTCTAACCTTGGAATTCCAGAATACGGAGTTTCTCTATGTCTTTCCACTTTGTCTTGTAGAGTTGCAGGATGTCAATTTTGTAGTCACTCGTTTCTGCTGCCATCTGTGCAGTTTTCCCTTGTTCGTTTAATGTACAAACATTCCAGGTGCCAAATCTTTAGATTTTCCTGAAATAAAAAAAGGTGAGTTAGCGACCTAGACTCCTTTCTCTTCGTTGCATCACGAGATTCTTTACCAAGCACCTTATTCTGTCTTAGACGGCTGAGTTGAATCTTTTTCTTTAGTTGACATGTCAGTAGCAACTATCACATTCTAGGATGTATTTTAGTGTCAACTATCACATTCTAGGATGTATTTTAGTGCCAACTATCACATTATAGGAAATACTGCAGTACCAGCTATCAGAAAACAATACCCACCTATGTGATTCTGAACATGAGCCTCACGTTCTGCTTGGGTTCTAAATTTCATGTCACAGCCTTCTAAATGACAAGGATATGGCGAGCTCTGAAATAATGTATGTCAATTTTAAAAGATACAGCAAACCAATTTTTCAGCTTTGCAATAAGATGATGCTACAAATATTTGGTTTACCTCCTACTCATTCTAGAGCATAAGGCATGAAAATATTCCCCCTATTTAAGATTTTGCAATTAAGTCTGAAAATCCATGTAGAAAAAAAAAAGGTCAAGAATAAACACAGTAGGTGAAAAGTCAGGCTGCTCTTGGGAAAACGGACCTATAAAACGTGAACAAAAAGAAAGAGGGGCTTTCACTGAATTGGGAAATACATGGGAATCGAAAGAAATGAAGTCCAATATAAAATCAGGAATTTTGAACTCAAATGTGAATGCAGTCGTATTTTATGGCTCTGAAACATGAAGAACAACAAAAATGACAATCAAGAATTTACAGACTTTCATAATGGGGGAACAGAAGGTCAAAAAATTGTATGAAAATAACGAACTGATGGAAAGAACCAGACAGATACAAATGGGACAAGAGGTGAGATGAATATGTTGGCATTGGATATGACATATGGTGAGGAAACCAGCTGATAACATTACAAGACTGTCTTTGTTCTGGAATACCCAAGGTAAAAGAAATAGAGGAAGACCCAAAAGCATAAGCAGCTGTAGACAGATATAGAAAGGACAGAGAAAACACTGAAAGAACTTGCACAACTGGCACAGGTTAAGAGGGCATGGCATGAAATGACTGAAGACCTATGCTCAGTAGGGAGCTACAAAATAATGAAATGAATGAATATGGACCTTGCTTGTGTGAGTCAGTCATGTTCATCTAGGTTGTTTCCCCTTGTGTCTGCTCTGAGTACTTTCTGTACATTTCCTTAGGACTCTACATCCTCATATAATAATTTAAACTTTGCACAAAATAATTTCTTAACTAAAAAAAAAATTGCTTCACAGAGAATAATATTTTAATTTAGTGAAACTTTTTTAAAATTAAAATACCTCTTTCAAGTCTTGATTAGTGTTTGAGCTGTGATAGATATTTTCATGATGTGACAGCTGAGCAATAGTCAAAACCATACCACAGCGAGTACACATTTTTTCAATACAGTCCAGCTCTCGTGTCTGCTGAGTTAGCAATCGTTTCGGTACCTTGCCATGCTCCTTTACCATGTGCTTTTCCAGAAGGTTCTTGCGGTTGAATACCTTGTCACAGCCACTGTAAGTACATGGATACTTGACAACAGTACGATGCAGTTTGTAATCACCACCTTTGTGAACAAGAAGATTGTGTCGGCACAGAGTTGATTTCAGAGAGAATTTTTTACCACAGCCTTCGACACTGCATGCAAAGAATACGCCTGGCACAGGGCGTGGTCTCCTCCCCATATGGTAAGATATTACATGTCGTTTCATGTACATACGGCATGTGAACATTTTACCGCAGCCAGAGACTTCACATGCAACTGTTCTTTCTGGAGGATGGAGGGCATTCTTTGAATTCTCTGACAAGGAGAAAGCATTTTAACAAATGAGATTCACAACTTCAGGAGAAAAGTTATGAGAGAAAAATAAAAATAGAAAATCAAATTCATCGTTGGGCTAGCAATAATTTTTAAACTAATGGTTGGAAGTCATTTTTTCAAATGATTGAAACAGGAACAATTTAATTTCTAGAAACTTCATACTACACTCATAGATTTTAAGTACTCTAGAAATGAGCACTCAGAGGTCAAGTTATATCACACTCAACATGAACATATTTAACTCAAAGCATCGTCAAGTGTGTTGCCATAAGGTGATCATATCTCTCCACAGATCTCAACCTTTGATGTTCTCGAAAAAACTCTGTTATCTCTTCCCATGCCATAGTGGCATTGCCCATTATCCTTTCTTTCTCTCTTCTATTTTTCTTTACTTCTATATTTCTTTCTTAAAATATTTTTGAGTGCCCCTCTTCTTATTTTGTGTTGATTACAGGTTGACTCTATTCTCCTTATCTTCATAATTATATCTCTTTGTTTGTTGGCTCTCTACAAGTATTCTTCATTAGTTACTTTAGCCATCATTGGTGCTGAAACACAGTTATTCTTAGGGGTTGCTGGTGGTTTTCTGTTTCATTCAAATGGTTTGATTAAAAAATAGAAAAAAATTCATAAATTAGAAAACAATTCAACAGCAAACAAAACCTGAATTAAAACATTTAAACAAACATGAATCACTCAAGGCAAAAACGTTGACATACTGAACAGAGATGATCTATGATTGTTTGAGTCTGCAACAACTTAACATTACTCATGCTTTTGTAATTTAACATCAACCAGCTGTACTTTAATCCTGTGGACAGCTAAAAAAACCTCATGGATAACCCTTGAAAGAGCTAACACATAGAAGGAAATCATGGCCTAGGCGAGAAAAAGGTAGAAGCTATCATTGGTCACAGTGTGAGAACAGGAAAATGGATGTAAAGAGAGAGGCTAACATAAAAGAGGTGATGGACAGTCTAAACAAAACAACATGGGAGAAATCACCAGCAGAACTAAACCAGGGACCAGAACCTGTGGAAAGACATATTAAAAATGAACTACATTAAGAACACATCATTCTTACAATGTTCAAGAAGAAGGAAAGTAAGAAGAGATATACATGAACATTCCAAAGTAGGCCATTTATTACAACCTAAACAAATTCAAGAGCTAGAAATTCAATGTTCAAAGCTTATTCTCATGCAACTACCTCATTTAAATTGTCAAATTTCTGCAATGTAAAACCTGGGAAAGGAATCTCTAACTGAATAAGGTCAGAGAAATATGAGACTGAAAGAAAATTCTTTCTCTTATTTTCTGATTGCACCTGAGGCAGCAAAAAGTACTAACACATTTTCTCCACCATGACCTGATATTTTCTGCTTCTACCTGCCTTCTCTCAGTGATTTTTCTCCATGGTTTTCTGGGCCTTCCATGTCCATATTTTTCTTTTTTGAAGTGTCATGTGAAGGTGAGTTGCTGACCTGACACAAAGCATCTCTGTCAAAGAGGCAGAGATGGTGTTGTCTGATTTTTCCTGCCATGCTGTGTGAGACACCCAAGGTGTATTTATATGTGGGAATAGCAACCTCGTGATACACAATAAATGTCTATGTAAACCACCTCTACTAAAGCAGATAAAGTGCTTTGGTGCAAGTTTGCTGCAGAGGGTTCTGATGGCTCCTTAAGCGATCCTATACTCCTTAAGGTGTATAAAAATAGAAAGTGATTAATTCATTCAGTTAATTTAATATAACTAGATACACATCTTTCTTATTTCCACTTACTTTCATGAACCTTGTAATGCACATCAAGGTAGCGTTGACAGCCAAACTGCTTGCCACACTTCTCACAGAACAAAACACGTTCAGGTGAATGAGAGCAAAGGTGAAGTTCATATTTCTCCTTTCTCACAAAAGTGCTGCTACAGCCCTGAAAGGTGCATTTGTAACGTCCAGGCTTACCAGCTGAAGTGGAGACAGAACCAAGTTTTATTGTCCACTGAACAAATAATAAAACTCAGTTAACTTCATTTCAACTTTATTCTCAAAAATTCCTATATCTCTGTGGTTTTTCTGAGAATTATGTTTGACATATATGATGGTATATCTCCATCCTCAATGTTTTGGACAGTTCTTCAATTTATCTTTTTCTTAGTATTCTCCATGCCATATATTCTAATGACCTAAAATATAGGGCACGTGACAGAAGAATGAGGTTTGTCCAATTTCATGCTCAGCAATTATCCATAATTTCATTAAATGCTGTTAAATAAACTATATACCTGGTTATTTTTTTTTTCTTAACGTGCTATTTCTGATTTATCTCTCTCTGTGCTCTTGTGGCAATAATAAACATAAAAACTCATAAGAAAGAAAGGAGAAAGAAAGAAAATGTGTTGAGTTGGGTGTGTGTCCAGTTATGATCACTCCTGTCACTTTCTGTTGTCTAGTGTTTTCCTTCTTTTTTTCTTAAAAGTGACTGCCACATATCTATTTATGTTTAAAATAATAATAATAATAGCCCCTTCAGTCATAACTGATTATGGGAATGCGCCCCTGAAGTGACAGCCCTCAGCTGCTTTTCTTTCCTAGTGTCTCTTTTGACATTTTCTCCTCTCTTCTGCTTGCCGTGAGAGCTTCTTTTCACCCAGTCTGAGGTGGCGCCATATAGAGCATCACCACTTAGTGTGATTGGCAGCTTTATCTTCCCAGGTTGCTGGATTTATGTCCAGTGCCCTCACGTCTCTTTTGCACACATCTCTGAACCTCAGCTGTGGTCACCCAACTGTTCTTTTGCCGTCTGCCAATGTATTTATGTTTATTATTTACTATTCACAGGCCTCAAGTTTCCCTCTATTTATTTCTGTACACTTGGTCACATTTCCTAATCAGCGCATTTTTCAATTGTTTTTTTGTGTGTAATGTTCATGTTTGGCTATCTTACCACAATGTTAGTGTTACCGACGTTTTAGTAGGTTTCAATGTAGGCTTCGGTTATCAGTTTGACTTCGGTAACAAAATCTATTTGTCTTTTCGTAAGTTCTGGTTGAGGCTTGTTTATCATTAAAATACATGATTCTCTGATCACGTGATATATCTACGTGTGGTAGAGCGAATATCGTGCTTAGATGTATACAACGAAAGCATGGGCCAAAACAATGGCAATGTTCAACAAAGCATTGTACTTGAGAAAATCCGCTAAGTTGAGAGTCCACAAATCACATTTATTCACGGCATACAAATCTCAATAAGACAATTCATGGTGAGTCAATAAAATACATCAAACAATACGTCTGCTGAGTTTACCTCTTCGTAGTCGTCCTATCGTCAGATTACACTGACTAACAAAAAAAAATTTTTTTTTTCTTTCTCTAACATTTCTATGTTTTTCTGGTCAATTTTAATGCGCTGTTTTTAAATCTGCAAACCGTTTTTCTCTATCAGGTCGGGATCTCTAGAAATACGCAATTGAAGTTTTTTAACAAGCATACAGTATTACAACATCATTTGTACAAGAAGTATAACAGTTATGTAGGCTTGAATTTCTTTGCAGTCGACTTTCGTCGGTGAATGGCATGTGGTACATCGCGATAAAGAATCTAACAGAAATCGGCAAGCATGGTCACACTCCACCGTCCTTGATAACGTGACTCCATTACGGCGATATCTTGATGGAATCGTTCTCCATGTTCATCGCTGACTTCGCCAAGGTTGTCAGGGAAAAAGTCAAGATGCGAATCGAGCAAATGGATTTTGAGGGACATGTTACAGCCCATAATTCTGTATGCATCTTTGCACTGCTTAACAATATGCACATAGTCGACAGATTTGTGATTTCCCAGAAAGTTATCGACGATCGATTTGAATGCCATCCATAAGCGAAGTTCACTACCATGTAACAAGTTCTCGAATTGTTTGTCTGCTATAACTTTCCTAATATGAGGTCCTACAAAGATACCTTCCTTTATCTTTGCATCGCTAATTTGCGGAAACTTTTCTCGAAGATAAGTGAAAGCTTTGCTCGTTTTATCTAACGCTTTTACGAAATTCTTCATGAGCCCCAACTTTATATGTAATGGTGGTAAAATGATGCTGTCCTTGTTAACTAATGGCTCGTGTATTAAATTTTTATGCCCGAGCTGCATACGATCCCTGATAGGCCACACCTTTCTTGCATAATGTTCCTGTCTGTTGCGGCTGTCCCATTCACATAGGAAGCAACAAAATTTAGTATACCCAGTCTGCATGCCCATGAGAATTGCAATGACCTTTAGGTCTCCACAAATCCGCCATTGGTAGTCATTGTACTTTATTTTTGCCAAAAGTATAGCCATATTGTCATAAGTTTCTTTCATATGAACAGAGTAGGCGACTGGAATTGATGAAAATAAATTTCCATTATGCAATAACACGGCTTTTAGACTAGTCTTGGAAGAGTCGATGAAAAGTCGCCATTCGTTGACTATGTGCTCATGACCGAGGTGCACCATTAGACCTTTTACATCTTTGCAATAGCAAATGTCATCATCCATCTCAAAGTATTGAACAAGTTCTCTGTGTCTATGACGAAATTTAGATATTGGAGTATTGGGCGCTAAAAGATTCCATTCTTTGAGTCGCGAACCGAGTAATTCCGCTTGTCCTTTGGTGAGAGCGAGATCATGTATTAGATCTGAAAGTTCTGAATGGTTAATTAAGTGAACACTATCATTCACCGGTACATAATCCGAGTCAGAATTCGTTTCTAAAGCAGGTAAACTATCACTTTCTAATGGTTCATTCACGTCCAACGGATATTGTTCTGGTGGAACTGGGATCGGACAAGTGATTGGATCATGAGGCACTGGTTTCGAAACCGATTCAATATTTGGATAAACCACAGACTTTCTAGTTTTAAAAGTGAAACCATAGATATTTGTCAAGCAGAAGTAACAATCAGTAGCGTGATTTGTCGGTTCACGCCATATTACTGGCACTCCAAAAGGCATCGACTTATGCTTCGGCGATTTTCGTAACCAACCTGCCAATGTATTTGCACAAGTCGAACAAACTGCATTTGGCTTCCAAGATTTATTTGCATCATCAACTTTCGAATCGAAATAAAGTTCATATGCTTTCTTTAGCAATGGTGTAAAGTTTTTCTGGTGAACACGATCGGTAAAATATCCGCACACGTAACAGAACAGATAAGCCGAATTTCTACAACTTCTAGAAGCCATATTTCACTCAGAATTATTTCAAAATACAGCAACTATTTGAAATATAACGTAACATATGTCATGCATCTTTTAGCAGTATAAAAAGTAGAATTATTTTGCATTTTATTAATTTTTAAAAAGTTATATAGTAAAAATGAAACGGAGCAAATAACGGTTTCCCAAAAATATATTTATTCACAAATATCTTAAGAACCCGACGTGATAGAGATAAACGGATTTCAAATTTGAAATCAGCACAAGAAACTGACCTAAGAACACTTATTCTTATATAAGAAAGAAAAATGTTGTTTGTCAGTGTTATTTACACGTGATTGCGTATTCCGACAATCCGGTAACGAATAATCCAACTTCGGCAATCAATATGAATTATGGTTAATTCTTCATTAAAATTGCTCCCTGTACATTATCTTCGAATTGAATTACATTTCCCTTCATCAACTGAGACGTAAATCATATCCATTAATCCTAGGCAGACCCTCGTGCCTTATAATAAATTCCTTTATATCATTATCATCACAATGGGAGACTTCTCATAAAACGCGTCCGTCAAGGATCGCTATCAATACAAAAAAGGGTAAAATTACAAGGTCGTCACGTCGTAGCTTAACACCGTGAAAACGTCATCCTAAAATCTAGGTGACCTATATTCTTTGCGTTCAAACCCTGAACCTCGATAACCCAATAACATATAAAACCAAAATGCGCAACGTTAAATATAGCTCTCACTACCCTAGTAGCTACAATCTGAAATCCTCACTTAACATCCAGTATGAAGAAGTGATGATCACCTGCTGGTTTTCTATAATTTTCTTTAAAACAGAGTGGAACTAAACCTTTATTGTAGCTCTGTTAATGGTTTATTTATATGCTATAAAAAAAGAAACTTGTTTGCTGACACTGACTAACAACAATTTTATGAGAAAGACTGACTATGGTGATGAAACCATCATTGATATACTTAAGTTAATGTCATGCACCACGCTTCCTTTCCTGGTTATATGCTTCTTCAAGTGTTTGGACAGCAATCAAAAGAAGAGTTTTGCACTTACTGCCATGCATCTTTCTTTGGTGGCTGTTAAGACCACTTTTGCTTACAAACTGCTTCCCACACAATTCACAGCAAAATGTTGTATCTTTAGAATGTGTGTTTTTGTGGTCAATCAGCTCTGTGCTAGTGGTGAATGCCCTTCCACAACCCTCTTCATCACATACATGAGGCTTTTTACCTGCAATATTTTACATTGTAAACTCAGTGAGAAAACAGCCACAGTTATAACACATAAGGAAGGGAAACCCGAGCCCTGTAAACAGTAAATAAATATTAGACAAACATAAAGGTATGTTTTCAGGCACTCGTAAGAAATAAATAAGTAGAAAACTAGACAACAGAAAAACAACAGACGTGAGTGGCTTACCCAGGACTCGAACCCAGAACCTTCCGTGTGACACTCCCGCCTAGCTATGCAAGCGAATCACACTATCCTCCCTGCCCATGGTAAATTTTTGGTGTTATGTGTTGCGGGTCGCACTAATGACCCGTCATCGAAGCATCATTTTTTGGTGATGCCTAGACGGCAGGGAGGTTAGTGTGATTCGCTTGCATAGCTAGGCGGGGTTGTCGCACGGAAGGTCCTGGGTTCGAGTCCTGGGTAAGCCACTCAAGTCTGTTGTTTTTTTGTTGTCTAGTTTTCTACTTCTTTATTTCTTACGAGTGCCTGAAAACATACCTTTATGTTTGTCTAATATTTATTTAGCTAATATGCCAGTACTGTCTCAAGAAAAACATTATTTCAAAATGCAAGCAAGTAAAGACCAGAATAAATGGTAAAAGTGGTCACATAGCAGATACTGTCAGAGGGAAGTGAAGTGTTAGAGACTATGATACTTGGTCCAGCTTTATGAGGTGGGGTGACCAGTTCCCTTCATCACTGCCTTTGCCTTCCCTAACTCAAGAGCATAAGCAAGTACCCATTTACAGCTGGGTAGACTGGAGTGTGACACTACTAGGTTTTGAGCCCGGTAACTTTGCTGCAAAAGGCAAGTTCTCTAAACAATTTGCTAATCAAACAAGACCAGAATTGTTATTGTTAATCAGAACTGACATCATTGCACTCTAGGCAAACCCATAGGTGCTTAGTCTCCCTCAACAGATGTCAAAAAATATGAATGCTGATTGTTCCTGTAGCCAGATACATCCTCTTATACGTCCATTCCTGCTAGTCTTACATTAGATGCCAAATTCCAGCAATCTTAGCCTTGCTGAGTCATCTATTGCAGTGTCATTTTCTAACAGGAGGTCATTAATTGTCCTCATATCTCTCAATTATCCATAACCAATGTCCCCACAATGGGTGCTCTTGAAGCTAGTCTGCAGCTCTCTCACTGCCGCGTAAATCTGTATGACCAGGACAATAGTTCCACACCAGCTCCTTAAAATGTGAGGCCTCTATGAATGTTTTAAATTCAGACCAGAAAATAACTGTATGAACAAATAAATAACAGAAGTATTGATAACTTGCAGCTATTGATAACAAAAGTATGCACTGACCCATATGCCTCCTTTGGTGCATAGTAAGATCACTGCGATGCTTGTAGCTCTTTCCACAATCTGGCACTTCACATGAGTATGGACGTTCTCCAGTGTGGGTACGGAAGTGGACCTGAAGGGAGGCCCTCAGCTTAAAACCTTTACCACAGTCATGGTAGCCACAAATGTGAGTCAGATCACTACTGTGCACGGATTCATGAATCTGTGAACATACATTTGAGCACAATCAATCATACATTACCCTTCAGGTTCCCAAGAAGCTTAGATCTTGAACAAACTCATGTCAAGTGCTCTTCATTTTCTTTAGTAAACGTGTCCATGTTACGGTTGAAGTTTTTGTAGCTTATAATTTCAACAGGATGGATTTGAACACATACTACCAAAAATATACTATATTCCTTAGACCACAAGGTCTTTTATATTTGGACATGCACCCTAATATAACTGCTGGACATTGAGTCTAGGTTGCCAAAACAAGGCGAAACTCCCAATAAAAAACATACTACCAATTAATTTCACTTTGTACATGCTGTCCTCTTAGAGATAAATACAGGATTTATAAAGGAGAACTTTAATCATCCAGCAGGCCACAGTGGGCTATGATTAGGCTGACTTAATCCACTTTAAAGCAGAGCACAAAGTCTGCACTGCAATGCTCCAGTAGGTTCAATCATGAGTCTGTTGCTCTGCCAAACCCCAGTTCCTTTTAATGGATCTAGGCTCAGAGCCACAATGTGAATGGTTTTCCTCTTAGCTGTTTACTTTGTGAGTTCTAGCCCAATATGTGTCTAGCTGTATTGGACTGTTTTCTAAGAAGAATATGTTCTGTCCATCTCCTTTTGTGTTTCTAACACTGACTACAAAAGAACACTATTTTATTAAACTATAATGTTTACTATCAGCTTTATTATCATCTTCACCCAATATAAATGTCAAAAGCACAGCCCAAAAATGACATGTCTAAGTGGGTAATGAGTTACATCAGTTGAAATTGTCACAGTTTTTGTGTGAAAAGAAATGAGACATTGACAGATGCAAATGAATGAAAACATCTAATGTCTGTTAGAAAACAACCTAAAGTCACAGATTAAGGATCAACCTCCAACACTGCTTATTGTAAAGAGATAACAAATGGTGGATGAGCTACAGAAAACAAAAGCAATGCTGAAGTTTGATCCATTACACAGCCCTAAAAAAAAAAAAATTTTTTTTGGGTGCCAAACATTTTACTCTTGATTGTACATAAATGAGGCCTGCTCAATCCAAATATCACATTTACTTGTCTGTAGCAGCTCTAGTTTTTGAGATACAGACATTTTTGTATTTCATTAATACAAGGTGACCCAAAAAAAATGGGCCCGCATGCGGGCCCATTTTTTTTGGGTCACTCTGTATTATTACAATATTTTCTATATAAGGCTATGTAAAAAAACTATTGCTGTCTAGTCCTATACAAAAGAAAACTGCTTGTTTACTCTCAGTTTCAGTTTTCCAAGAATCTTCCCAGAGTTGCCTTTTTTAGATTTTAAGCCACTGCATGCATGTTAGTATGCTACTTATTTTGAGACACTTCTAACAGAGAATGGCATCATCTTCAAGAAGAGCATGTTTTCTTTCACTGCACCTATTTTGTTATATTTGTGGAGAGTACACTTTCAAAGAAGAACATAGGAAGCATATTACTGTTTTTGTGAAAAAGGCATACTTTGCTTACTTTAAAGTAAAACTAGGTGACCAGGACAAGTCTTGGGCTCCTCATATTGTTTGCAAAACGTGTTGAACACCTGCGACAGTGGACTTGTGGGAAAAGAAAATGTTTAAAATTTGGAATTCCAATAGTTTGGAGAGAACCCAAGAACCACTATGATGACTGTTATTTCTGTGTTGTGAATATTAAGGGAATTCATGGAAAAAATCACAAAAAGTGGAAATATCCAGATTTAGATTCTGCTAGGCGACCTGTTCCACACGCAGATGACATACCAATTCCAACTTTCAGTCAGATTTCGGATTCCCTGCTAGAAGATGAGACAGCAGTGGCATGTGGAATGACAAGTGACAGTGATAGTGATTTAGAAGATGATTTTTCAGATGCTCAACGCTTCGAGCAGCTTGAACTAAATGATCTAATCCGAGATCTATATCTCTCCAAGGAATCTTCAGAACTTTTGGCTTCAAGATTGAAAGAAAAAAAATTACTGACTGCTGAAACAAAGGTTACATTTTATCGCAGCAGAGAGCAAGGTTTTATTCCATTCTTTTGTAAAGAAAACAACCTTGTGTTTTGTACTAATGTAGGAGGTCTTGTTAACAAAATGGGTGTAAGTTATACACCAGATGAGTGGCGACTTTTCATTGACAGCTCTAAAAGAAGTTTGAAGGGTGTTCTCTAACACAATGGTAACAAATATGGCTCAATTCCAATTGCTCATTCTACTACAATGAAGGAGGAGTATGCTACAATAAGCACAGTTCTGGAAAAATTGAAGTATTTAGAACATAACTGGATGGTTTGTGTAGATCTTAAAATGATGAACTTCTTGCTTGGCCAGCAAATGGGATTCACCAAATATCCATGCTTTATATGTTTGTGGGATAGCAGGGCAAAAGATATGCACTGGACAAAGAAACAGTGGCCGCTGAGGGATGAATTTAAAGGTGGAGAAAAAAATATTGTCAATAAGCCTCTCATTGATCGAAAAAGAGTTCTACTGCCACCATTACATATAAAGCTTTGCTTGATGAAGCAATTTGTTAAGGCACTGAACAAAGATGGTACCTGTTTTAATTACTTATGCAGAAAGTTTCCAGAATTGAGCATAGACAAACTTAAAGCTGGAATTTTTGATGGACCTCAAATTAGAAAGTTAATAAACGATCCAAATTTTATTGATTCCATGAACAAAACAGAGTCCACAGCCTGGTCGTCATTTGTTTTAGTTGTGCAAAACTTTCTGGGTAACTTTAAATTAGACAATTATTCTGAATTAGTTGGAAACATGCTGTCGAGTTTTTGTGAACTTGGATGCAACATGAGCATAAAATTGCACTACCTCCATAACCATTTACATTTATTTCCGGAGAATCTTGGCGACTTTAGTGAGGAGCAAGGTGAAAGATTTCACCAAGATATAAAAACAATGGAAGAGAGATACCAGGGACTTTGGGATGCCCACATGATGGCAGATTACTGTTGGACCCTTAAGCGTGACTGTCCGGGCATATCACATTCCAGGAAGTCCTCGAAAAGATCCTTTTTGCGTGTTGACTAAACAAGTGCTAGTGATAAAGTTTTATTACATTTTTGGTAATATATGCACAGTAATTACATATAATATGAATGCAGACTAAAGTCAAAATGCCACTGATAGCACCTAACTCTAGGATTGTACATAACAATTGCCCTACTAATATGGTCATTCTTAGTTATCTCAAAAACTAGAGCTGATAGAAAAAATCTGATTACATTTTTGGAATCAGCAACCCAAAATTACTCAAGAACAGCTACAAAATTTAAGGCACCAAAATGTGTGTATACCAGTGTTATCTGTGACTTTGTCTTTATTTGTTATTATTTCCTGCCTGTTATTTTGTCTAGTGTCTAGCTCTTGTAATACATTTGTTCAGTTTCTTTTCATTAGGTCCTTGGTAGTGTCATGCTTACTTTCTGACACAGGAGACTGGATTCAGTCCCCATGATGGCAGACTAGGTCAGATGGGAGTTTAATACAGCTATTGTAAACTGGAGTATATCTTTCTACTGTCCTTAACATTTAATGTGGAGGATGCTTTTATTTTTTCCTTTTTAAATGTCTTGTGCGACAATAAAATAGAGATAAAGTCTTTAATTATACCTCATGATTAATAATTTTGAATAAACACATATATTTTCAAAAATATCTCAACTTTTCCTTGCTGACAACTGTTACAACTATCAGAAAACTATGAATTACATGTGCACTTTACCCGAAGTGCTGAGTCTAAATGAATGCATGTTGAAAGATGTAGATTCATACAGTCTAAAAGGACATACCAGGCGATTATCTTCAGAAGAGAAAATGAGTTTGCACCCTCGTTTTCCACACTTGAATGGAAATGCAGCTGAAAATTGTAATCAAAACATGTTTTTTTAGCGACCTTCAAACAAAAAAGTTACAGCCTTTCTTACAGCATAAATCACATCCTAGTTTCACTGTACATTCTTATAAAAAATCCCAACATCAGTATTTCTTACGTCACGTTCTTATACAAAATCTTGGCTCTAAATTTCTTATGTCACAGCCGCAAAACATATTACAGACAGAACAATTAAAAACTATTCTATAGTTTCAAACCATATTATAATACCAGAAGTGTATTTTAACATTTTGATCTCAAAGGTTATTTTTATACCAAAGCTTCAACTGTACCTCTGTGTAAACACTTTTTCCCCCACAAAATTAATGCCTGAAGAATGAATAAAAATTAAAGAAAAATTTTACAGATAGTTCTTGTAACTCATTTTCTTATGGGGTAACACAATTAGAGCCCTTGACTTGAGACCAATGAAAAAAGAGAAGGGCAAACAGGCCGTGAAAACAAACATGCAGAAAAATCATCATCATTATTACCTTTCAGCTCGTCAAGAAGCAGTTCTTTAAAAACTTCAAGCCAAACTTTCTTGTCCAGTGCCTTCAGTTCAGGATCTTTGCACGCAGAAGGTAATTGTAGACAGACAAGAGAGATCTTTCATGTCTGTCTTCAGTTCAGGATCTTTGCATGGAGAAGGTAATTGTAGACAGACAAGAGATATCTTTCATGTCTGTCTTCAGTTCAGGATCTTTGCACGGAGAAGGTAATTGTAGACAGACAAGAGATATCTTTCATGTCTGTCTTCAGTTCCCTTCTCTGTGCGTTTTTTGGTGTCCCTCAACCTCTATTGCCTTGGGGAATAAGGACTCCCTGTAATGCTATCAATAGGTTTCCTCAATGTGTGTCCTGCCCAACATCAGTATTTTATCACATCTTGTTCCACTGGCACTGTATCTGGTTCTTACACTCAGTTCCCCATAGGTGAGACTGTCATACCATTATCTGGTTCTTACACTCAGTTCCCCATAGGTGAGACTGTCTTACCATTATCTGGTTCTTACACTCAGTTCCCCATAGGTGAGACTGTCATACCATTATCTGGTTCTTACACTCAGTTCCCCATAGGTGAGACTGTCATACCATTATCTGGTTCTTACACTCAGTTCCCCCATAGGTGAGACTGTCATACCATTATCTGGTTCTTACACTCAGTTCCCCATAGGTGAGACTGTCATACCATTATCTGGTTCTTACACTCAGTTCCCCATAGGTGAGACTGTCATACCATTATCTGGTTCTTACACTCAGTTCCCCATAGGTGAGACTGTCTTACCATTATCTGGTTCTTACACTCAGTTCCCCATAGGTGAGACTGTCATACCATTATCTGGTTCTTACACTCAGTTCCCCATAGGTGAGACTGTCATACCATTATCTGGTTCTTACACTCAGTTCCCCATAGGTGAGACTGTCATACCATTATCTGGTTCTTACACTCAGTTCCCCATAGGTGAGACTGTCATACCATTATCTGGTTCTTACACTCAGTTCCCCATAGGTGAGACTGTCATACCATTATCTGGTTCTTACACTCAGTTCCCCATAGGTGAACCATTTAAATCCTCCTATTCCTTGCACTCCTCATTTATGAAAGTCTGCAACTTCTGGGTTGTCATTTTCGTTGCTCTCCATGTTTCAGAGCCATGTAATAGAATTAAAATTTACATTTTTGTTGCATAATCTTATTTCTGTGTTGGATTTGATTTCTACATATTTATCAATTCAATGAAAACTTATCTCACCTTTTGTATTCTTATTCTGACATCACTGTCCATTCTTTCAACTTTTGTTTAAATTTCTGCCAAGATATAAGTATAATTTCTTATTTTGTTGGGATGTTTCTCAAAGTGCAATCTTGCTATCACTTGTTGCATTTATTCACACAATATTTGTCTTTTTTCTTGTGTATTTTTAGACCCAATAAGCCAACAGCACCAACTGGGTGGAGAAGCAGGAAATGTTACAATTTATAAATAGGTAATGAGCAACTGTTTTAATTCAATGTTCCATGAGGAAAAGAGAGGCAGAATAATGATTCTTGTGTAGTCGGAATAGCAATTTAGCATTTGATGTTTAATCCTCTTTGCTAAAAGTAGAGGTGTCTAAATGGTGCGAGGAAACTGGCTTCAAAGTCAATCCCAACAAGGCCTGTGTGATGTGGTGCTCCTTGAACAACTCCATTGTGAAAACAGACCTCCCAGATATTACTCTCAATGGACAGAAAATTGAAAGGCACGAAAAGCTGAAATACCTTGGAGTTACATTCGATCGTGGGTTCTCGTTTAAGTACCATGTTGAGCAAATCACACAGAAATGCAGGAGAGGTCCAGCAGCCCTGAAAATAATGGCTGCAGTGCATCTGGAGCAGAGATTACTATTTCTTCTTTATCATCAGCTAGTCATATTGGTCATTGAGTATGGGCTGGGAATACTCACACTGTCAGTAACACAATGTCAACAACTAGAACGCATTCAAAATGAAGGGATGTGACAATGAGGTACATGCTTGGAGTGCTGTCGATTAGATCCAGATATGCGATGGCCCAAGCAAAAGCCTATATGTGAGTAACCACATACAAACAGCACCCCCTGCATGGAAACATAGCTGACATTAAGGAAGTAAGGATAAAGAGAGGGATGTCATGGATGGCACATGCAGAGACAACGATCAAGCAGGTGGCCACAGTTTAAAATATATTCAAAGGGGAAGAGTGGAGTAAGTCAGATGAGAACTGGATTAACTACCAGCAAGTCATTATCAGCCTTGGCAGAGAGTGTAGAACTTGAGGCAATGGAAAAGCAGAACTGGAAATTAATCAACTGAAACATGATCATGCCAGGGATAATGATGCCATTGTGTATACAGATGGGTCTGTGATCCATGGTGAGAAATCAGGATAGGGCTTCTCTGCTCGGGTACAGGGCAGAATCGTCGCCGAACATAGCGGGGCTTATAAGATAACAACTTCCAGCATGAGAATAGAGGTCAAGGCTGTTACTGCAGCCTTAAGGTGGATAAATGAAACTTCATTAACAAAGGCAGTCATTGTGCCAGACTCTCAGTCCATGCTATGAAAGGTTCAAAGTGGTTAGTTGCAGCATGAATGGAAAACATACAAAGAAGCTTTGAGTCTACAAAAGCTGGTGTGGATCTACTGTCCTGGTCATGCAGAGGTATGCGGTAATGAGAGAGCTGACAGACTAGCATCAAGAGCACCCACAGTGGGGACAATGGATATGGAAGAGATACTGAGAACAATTAATGATCGCCTGTTAGAGAATGACACTGTAGTAGACGAATCATCAAGGTTAAGACTGTTGGAATTTGGCTAGAAGAGATGGACATATGAAAGGATGCATCCATCGTGTATATAACCAGCGAGCTACAGGAACAGTTAACAGTCACACTCTTCAACACATACTGAGGGAGACTGAGCACCTATGGGTTTGCCCGGAGTGCAACGATGTCGATTCTGAATAACAATAACATTTGGTGAGAATAGCATCTGGCATAGATAACATTGGAAGTGTAACATTTGGCGGAGACAGCATCTGGCAAAGTTAGCACTGGATGCTTAGAAGCCATCACAATACAGAATGCCGATCAAGGCAACAAGTGCAACTAGTTTTATTTTGTGAGAAATGTTTGAACACACCCGACTGATGGCTTTTTATAAGCAAATATAAAGTAGCAATCAATTTTTCAATATCAGAATAATCTGACTATACAGGAATCTAACTGAACACAATAAACTAACCTTCGTCTGAAGCAGCATTTTCTGCCAACATGGACATTTTCTGAGCAAACTCATGCTTAGGCAGGGGTGCCCCGTCTGCAGATGAGAAAATTGTTGGTACTTTTTTCTTTTAAATAATAAACTAGCAACATCCAAGACAGAATGTCTAGGGTTCAAATTGATAACATATTCCTTATAATATCTGAAGGAGAACACTACTTACAAATTACTGTTAATGTATTTCTTCACCTTTCTACTCCCTGTGGAGAAATTATGTTGTCTGCATGTTGTGCATGGAGAAGGCAACCTCATCATGTAAAACAAACTGCTACTACAGAAACCACATCTGCAAGAGCATGTAATTTCTGTGTGTCGGCTTCCTGCAAGGGGGGCGGGGGGGGGGGGGGCGGGGGGGGGGGAGTTGAATTGGTGACTCCATGCTCCATAGGAAGAGAAACAAAAAATGATATGATAATTCTTAAAAAGCAATAATGTTCTGTACTTTCAGGAACAAAACGTGTTAAGTCATATTTCAAGCTGGTCTAGTCTATATGATACACATTGGAAACTCACCATGATGGTAATATCTGATGTGAATAGCTAGGTGTCGCCACAAGGGATATGTATGATCACAGCCTTCCTTGGGGCATTTGAACATTAACATAGCGGGTGAGCTTTTCTCTCGTGAAGATAAATACCTTTTAACCTGGAGTAAACAGAATTTGACTAATGTATTTCAAAATATGCCCCAAGTAGGGGTCTCCGAGGAGACAAAGAAAAAATAGCAGCACTGCTCCCTCAAGCATGTCATTAGAGGTGACTAACAGGAAATAGTGCAAGGGGCTGGCAAGCTTATCATGTCACTAAATTGTCACAGAAACCATCAGTGCAAGAATATTTGAGTGCTTTGGTGTAAGGCTCCTGACTAGGGACTACTTTCAGTGGTGGATCCATGAGAAATGAAAACATCAATCAAGCCATAGTGTTTGCCCTGCATGAATAAATATAACAGTTACATGAGTTAATTTAATTAATTAATGTTATCCATTTTCCCCATCATTAATGAAGATGCATATACATGATTAATTTCATTAACTTTTTATTATGCAGTTTCTTCCAGTGTATTATATTTTATTCATTTGCATCCAATTTTCATAATTTCACATATAAATTTTCTCCTTCATTCCAACATATTTTTATATCTTTAAAATATATACCGCTAACTATACAGATTACTAAAATGATACGTTTACCTTGAGAACCATGAAGAACATAATGATCGTGAGTCAAAATACAACCAAAGAATACTGGGTCCAGAGCTTAAAATGGGTGCCTCAATAAGATTAGGTAAAAGCATACAGAAAAACATGATTTCATATTAGTATTACAATATGAAGATTGCAACTGGTTCAACATGTTGCTGCAGAAGCTACCTCTTCAAGAGCATATGAAGTACTTTGATGCAAACTTCCTGCAAGGGGGCCAGCTGCTATGGTGTCCCAATGTTCCTTAAAGAGCAGCACAAAAATAAGAAGCAGATAAAATAGGGAACAAATAAGACCAGTATAGGCTTGATCTGCAATGAATGAGTCAGAAATTAGCGCAATGGAATTTTGATATAACTGGATTTTAAATTCTTGTAGTTTTAATGTATTCTCACAGCAACAGTGGCAGAGTGTGAATTTTGTCACCAGTACAAATTTACAATGTAGGAATAAAAAAAACAGAAGTTTTATTTAAGAGTGGATAAAGAAAAAAGTGGGAAGCAGAGCACCCAGGCCACTAGAAAAATTATGCATATTACCAGCTCAACAGAAGTGAACAATTGGTGATCTTCAGACTTTGCATAGGCCAGAACAGATTGAGATATGCATAGGCCAGAACAGATTGAGATACCACCTATTCAACAACCTAAAGATAGGAACTACTAATGAGTGTAACTGTGGCACTAACAAAATGATTGCTGAACATCTGCTGCAAAGGTGCTCAACATATGAGGAACCAAGAAAGCACATATGGCCTTCACCAGTACCATTTCTGGACAAACTCTGTGGAGATACCAACAACATCAGGCTGACTGCAGCTTTCTTTAAAAATATTCAAGCTGACGTCTGAAAGTGTGCAAAGAAGAAGAAACAAAGAAAGTAAAACAGAAAGTGGAGATTATAGCCGTGGACAGACATCACTAAGCTGAACATATACAATTTGAAAATAAAGAACTGGAAAAATACACAAAGGAATGGAGAGAGTTGTGCAAAGAGCCTCAACTGAATCATGTTGCTGAAGAAGAAGAAGCAGAGTCTAATTTCTATCCCTGCTATTTATGTTTTTTACACACTCAGACACTGATGCAGGTCACGGCTAAAACTTCATTCACAGGGCAAACTATAATCATGACCACAAACCTTTTCTCCTAGCTCTTGTAATTTTTCCTGAGAGTGCTTGCTGAGTTTAGATAGTGTTTCTGACCTGGGGATTTCACTGCTTTTTCTGTCTGTGCCATTTGATTCTTTCATTAGTCCCTCTTGTTTTGATGTCCTAGAATACTTCTTACATTTTGAAGTCTGCAGTTTTATGTCACATCTCATTTTTGATTTCTTACTTTCTGTCTTGATGTCTTTTAAAGAGTCATTATTTTTACTCCTTGTAACAACAGATTCAAATGTCTTTTTAGGCAACACAGCAGGCTCATGTTGTAATGAAGAGATTGAGCTAACTGTCTTATCAATAATTTCATCAGCTTCAGAACTGTCTCTCTCCTCATGTGTAATTGGCTTTTCGTATTTCAAACGTCTGTTAACTGGAACTGGCATCTCACATTTTGTTCTGTCATGGTTTCTTTGCCTTTGTGCACTTCTAGATCTAGTCATGCTTCTAATGGTAGTTAATGGCTGTGAATTAAATAAGGACCTCGTGATCCTTCTTTGTCTTTCTATTTTGTGCTCCACAATGGGCAGAGTGTTACAATCTATGGTCGGAGTCAGCTGAGTGAAATTTTCAGTTTCAATCAGTGCCTGATTATCACAACCAGTGTTCCCTGTTTGACTGGAAGCTACAGTTGCTGCTGATGATACAGGGCTGACTTGCCAAAATGATGCTTTAGTCATCTCACCAGCTGTAAGTCTTGAGAAGGTATTCTCTGAGAATGAGTTAATTTAAATTATATTATGACAGTACATTATTATTTTATTTTCTATCAAAGATACTCATGAAAATTATGATTCTGGTCAATCATCTCTAGTCCACTTGTATAATATTAAAAAGCTCAATTCAAAATGCTATGAACTAAACAATTATTTAAAATTTTTGTTTAAGCAGAATAAAGACCTGTTTAGGCTATTTTTCAAAATGTGCATGATATATACAGTTTATTATCCGACATAAACAGATTTAACTTTTACCAATGGGGTCTATGTAGGGTTCGGGCCACGACGTCCCACCTACATCAATGGATGTTGAAGCGAACACATAGCCTCTCATATCCAGGTGCAGTGATCGCCGCGGAAGCTACTGTCTTGTAGTAAGCTTCTGGCATATGGCCTCTCCTGCACAAACGTGTCCATAGCAGCACCTTCACGAGGTGACCCCGTTCTCACAGAGTTTGCTATGGGGGCGACCGAGTGCCTGGCGGTATAACTGGGTCGGGAGTTGTTTGGGACCCCTCTTAAGGTGCAGACACAATACCCACCAGCAAGTGGACCATGCTCTGGCCAACACCAACCCAAACCCCCCTCATGGGTTAAATGCTACTTTCTCTCTTCTCTACTTGCCTACCAAGCTTTCTCTGTCCAATCCTCGATAACCTCACCAAGGATCCTGAAGTGGTGATGGTAAAATATAGGTCTTTACTTAGAAGGGATCCGGGCCCTGCCCAATGTCCCAGCTGCAGCAAGAGTGCCGTGCGACCTGACATTGCACCCATCGTCGGATTTTGTCCAACTCCTGAGACACGGGAAGCAAAGCCACTAAAACTCAATGGGAATTTAGAACCACTGTGCTGGGGAAAATCGTGAAGGCATAGGATGCAGGACGTGACACAGCCACAGCAAAAGCTCAGCCACAGAACGAAGAAATGAGGCCTGCATCGTGAGCGCTTGTGACTAGCGGGGAATGCATCTCTGTGAACCCCACCTGAACCCCCAAAGCAAAGTGATCTTTAGAGCCAAAAAGGTGAGTGGCCAAGCAAACCAACCCAATACTCATGGAGGAAGACATACCCATTGCATTCTTTGGGAGGGAGATGTCTGCAGCAAACACCCAATACCTCCAATGCCAGTCAAACAACATATTCCATACGAGCTCGGGCGTCGCCTCGGTTACCAAGGCCCGCGCAAGAGAGATAAATCCCCTGCTCCTTGTGAAAAGTCAGCGAAGGGGAACCTTAACATTTTACAGCTAAATATAGCTGGACTACAGAACAAGACAATTGAGCTTACAAAAATACTACACGAACATCAAGTACAAGTAGCCCTTCTCCAGGAAACAATACTCCCACGGAGACAAATTAACATCACGGGTTATACACAGTACAAATGTGAATGCCTGAAGTGCCAAGGCATCATGACCTTAATCAGAAATGATACCCAAGCCACAGTAACCAACAACCCTACAGCGGATATCGACCACCAAATAATAAAGCTATGGGGCAAGGATAACACCAAGTACACACTACACAACATTTACTGTCCCCCGACCTCATCAAAAGGTCTGCCCGAGTTTGAGCCCATACTAAAGAAAACTGTCGTAGCTGGTGATTTTAATGCTCACATTCCTGCTCTAGGATACAGGCGGTTTAACAGTAGGGGCCTAGAGGTTGAGGAGTTGTGCAGCAGTACCAACTTAATGCTACTGCAGAACTTGGAAACTCCACCAACACTCCTTCACAGGGCACACGGCTCGACCAGCCGGCCAGATCTGACATTTGTTTCAGCTGATATAGCAGAAAATAGTATCATCAAAGTCTTAGAAGATGTGGGAAGTGACCACCGCCCTGTTTTAACAACTATTTTAACGCCACAGATGACACGGAGGTCCCTTGGTAAACCATCCTGGAACTTCAGGAAAGCAGACTGGGACCGCTACGGCCGAGAAACTGATGCTGGATTCAGTCAAATCATTAGAACTGATAACATTAATACTACATACAACAACATAAGTACCACAATCCTAGCAGCTGCCAAAAAGTGCATCCCAAGGGGGAAGCATAAGAAGTATAAACCTTACTGGACATCTGAACTAGCTGAAGCAGTCAAAGAGAGGAGAGAGGCTAGAAAGAAGGCTGAAAAATACCCTACCACCCTAAATAAAACAGAGTACAACAGGTGGACAGCAAAAGTAAGGTATGTCACCAAGAAGAATAAATGGGAGACTTGGAAAGAAAATTGCAATAAACTAGATTTAAAAAGAGAAGGGAACAAAGTTTGGAGACTCCTTAGTAATCTCGAGGGAAGCAAGAAAAAGACAAACCCAACACCTATGGTGGATGGAAGTGGTGATGAAATAACATCAAGCAGCAAGAAAGCCAATGTCTTCAACAATTTTTACGCCAGTGTAAATAAAACACAACAGAGAAAGAAACTAGACAAAGTGCTCCTAAAGAACACATCCACACGTAACATAGATCAGGCCAATATGGCTGCGTTCGATGATCCGTTCCGCCCACAAGAACTGAGAATGGCACTAGGGAAACTGGCCAAAAATAAAGCTCCAGGACCAGATAAAATTAAAAATGAGATGATTTGTCAGCTAGGGCCAAAGGCAAAAGAGACACTTCTGTGGTTCATCAATAGAACGTGGAACGAGGGACAGCTACCATCAGCATGGCTGACAGCAACCATCTTGCCTATATTGAAGAAAGAGAAACCACTGGGAACACCAAGAAGTTATAGGCCCATATCCCTCACTTCATGCTTAGGCAAGCTGGTCGAGAGAATGGTAAACAACAGACTATATTGGTGGTTGGAAAGCTGGAACCTTCTGGACAACAACCAGGCAGGCTTCAGACGTAAGTGCCGCACAGATGACCCCCTCTTCAGGTTCACACAGAATGTGATGGATGGTTTTCAAGAGGGAAAAAGCACAATAGCTGTGTTCATCGACCTTGAGCAAGCCTACGACAGAGTTTGGAGAAAGGGACTTTTGCTAAAGATGAGAAGAATGGGAATAGGAGGGAAAATGATTAGATGGATACAGGCCTTCCTAACAAATAGAACCATGGCTACCAACTGTGCTGGTGCAATTTCACGGAAAAGAACGCTAGAAGAAGGACTGCCTCAGGGCTCTCCTTTAGGTTGCACCCTTTTCCTCATCTTTATTAATGACCTTGCCAAACATCTGAATGTGTCGAAGGCGCTGTTTGCCGATGACCTTGCCATCTGGACTACTGATAAATATCCCATTCTGGCAAAAGCCAAGATCAACAGAGCTCTCCTTACAATGTCAGTATATTGTGAACTGTGGAAACTAAAAATCAATACGCAGAAAACTGTATACACCACTTTCTCGCGCAGCCACAAAATAGCAAAAAGACCTATCAACATCAAACTGAATGGGGAAACGCTAACAAAAGAGGAGCACCCAGTCTATCTAGGAGTAAAACTGGACAGACAATTGAAACTAGATGGACATATCTACAACCTTAGGGAAAAAGCATGTAAGCGTCTAAACCTCATCAAACGGCTAGCTAGTACAAATTGGGGAGCGGATAAACTAACACTTCGTCAACTATATCTCGGCTATGTGAGATCAGTGATAGACTATAACCTCCCCCTCCAGACCATTGTGAGTACTAATACCATCTCATCTCTGGACCGTGTGCAGAACCAAGCTCTCAGGTTAATTTGTGGAGGGATGAGATCAACACCCACAGCCGTATGCGAGATAGATGCCAATATAGAGCCACTGGATATTAGGCGTAAAAGAGCACTGACTGAAGCTGTAGAGAGATACAGGAGACAAGAGAAAGACCACCCAAACAAAGTACTTATTGACACTTGGAAACAAACACGAAGACTGAAACAACTATCTCTCCTGGACATAGCCAAAGAGGAAAATGATAAACACCATCTCCCGCAAGAGAGAGAATTGGAAAACAAATACTTTGGACCAACCCCTTGGGAAAACTTCCATCAACCAACTGTCAAAACACAACTGATAGATAAAACGGCCAACAAGGAAACACTACCCACAGTCTTGAAGACGTGTGCCTTGGAGACCATAAACAGCTACCCAGCGTCAGCGGTCCAGGCCTACACAGATGGTTCTGCTTTCAAGACCACCTCTTTTGCAGGATATGGCGTCTGCATATGGTACCTGGATGGATCCTCTTATGAGTTCTGTGACTCCTGTGGTGAGAATTGTTCAAATTATGAAGCGGAGGCTGAGGCCATCAGGACGGCCGTTGAATTGCTGCACCAACGGTTTGACCTTATGGAACGAAAGCCATCAGATATAGTGATTTTCGGTGACTCCATGTCTGTTCTGGAAGCACTTAAACAGACTCCATATGAAAACAAAGACATTTTTCTTATAGGAAGAGCGGTTCATAGCTTGATCACAGCCTACTCCATCAGTGTGGCTCTACAGTGGATCCCTGGACACAGTGATCTAACTGGAAATGAGACAGCTGATAGACTTGCTAAAACAGGAGCCTCTAAACAACAAAAGGACAGACCCTGCAGCATGAGAACAGTCAAACAGATTCTCAGAAACAACACAAGAGAAATCTGGCTGAACAGATGGGCGAACGGGCCGACTGGCCGAAATGTCTTTAATGAAATGACCTGCCCAAAAGACAACGACAACATAAACAGACTCAGCAGGAGAAATCAAAGTCTTATCTTTCAGTTCCGAACAGGACACACCAGAGTCAATAGCCATCTAAACCGTATCAACCCTCAGCACCTACCCATGTGTAGACACTGCTCTCATCCCTATGAAACAACCAGACACCTCCTCATGGAGTGTCCATCACTCACAAACGCCAGGAAAAAACTTTTACAGACACCTCTGACAGTCACCAACTCACTATACGGAACGTTAAAACAACTGCAGAAAACCTGCACTTTTTTAAGAATGGCATTGGGCTGCCAAGAGTAGATATGCTCAGCAGCATGGGATATCGACAACAACAACAACTTTTACCAATTACATCACATTAAATCATGGACAATTTTTTTTATAAACTGTGTAATAGAGAGAAAGAAGCATGCAGATCTTGATCACAAACCTTGGATATTGTCTGACTTCACCAGTTTCAAGCACTGTTGAAGTTGAGCTCCCATTTCATTGTCTTCAACAAGAACATCTTTTACAAGGTGCTGGAAAATAAGATTTTCTTCTTTTGCTTCATTCTGTCGCTCATATCCTGTTTCCTCTGCATCTTCAGTTTTTTCAGGCTCAGCGCTTGATAGGTGAGGACTTCCCTGGTTTTCAGTGTGACGCTGTAGTTTTGACCTACATCTGGAAAGGACTGAAGTTTTTTTACGTGTTAAAGCTATCAATTTTGTGCTTCTGCTTGATGGCCTCATCGCTTTATGACATCTCTCTCTTTGACTTGAAGTTAGTTTCTGTATTGTTTTTGAAGTATCAGAACTGTGACCCTGAGAAGCTGAGGTTGACGTACTTTTGTGAAGACTAGCCTCCGGCTGCTCCAAGTCATCAACATTTGCATCCCATCCCTGTCTGTCAGGTTGGTAATGCTTAAAATTAATAGGCATCCCTAGGAGATCCTGCAGCTTGTTTAAGCCTTTTGGTATCTGCTTGATAGTGACAAAGCAAAGGTTACAGATTCTAGGTTCTGGGAAGACACTTTCATTGTACAAAGTTTTAAAGTCTAGTGGATGGAGAAATGCCTTCAGTTTCTCGCGGATTTCAAATCTCAAGCACTTCATTCCATGTAGCAGCTGCTTCTTACTGCCCAGTACTTGCCAGCAGATGACACACTTTGTTTTATTGTCCACCTCCATCTTTAAGTGTTTTTATTTCTGATAACTCAGATATGCCTTTAACTTTTCTTTCTGTTCTGACATTTACTCTTCCATTTCCAACCCTTCAGTCTCAATGATGCAAAGAACATCAGAATTTATGGCTAACTTCTGAAAGAGTGATAAAGGAAAAATATAATATGAGTGAACATGTGATCAGAAGGGCATAACTGCCAATTTTATGATAAATAAAGATTTCATTGTGTACTGTCATTATATATGGCCCTTTAATTTAATAAGATGACACAGTAGAAATTACTGGTTTACAGTAGCTTATATTAACAATTTTACTTGGGAGTGAATTTTTATAAACCAGAACTATAGGCATGTAGCTGCAAAATGTAAGCTGCCAGGAATAAGGGATCAAGGGGTGACAAACATCTTAAAGAAAAACAGCATAACAGCTAGGCAGGCTGCAGGACCTGCCATGAATAGGATTAATGGCATAAGCAATACATAGATAAAATAAGTAGTTGGAATCAGTATTTTTACATGACTAAAGCAGTCTTATCCAGATGAATCAGGTCAGTCCTGCTCCATAGCGCTGAAAAATAGAGATTAACAAAAACAACCAAAATGCTACAGACTTTCATAAATGGGTGCTAGCATAGAATAGAAGGACTGAAATGGTATGATGGGGAAGACTTGAGCAGATGTCACATGATGGGGAAGACTTGAGCAGATGTCACATGATGGGGAAGACTTAGCATGTGTTTTTATTAGGGAGCTAAAGGGGAACAAACTAAACGTCTGCTGAGCAGGAAACACACAAAATCATGCATTACACAAATAGCTGTTCACCTACAGAATAACTCTTACTAATTTCAGGTAAATCCCTGGTTGAATTACTGCACTTCCGGTTCAAGATGTCCGACACAGTTTGTAATTCGAGATTTTGGAGTTTTTTCCCGCTTTACTGCAATTTTTCGTAAGTGATTGACTTGGTACGAGCCATTGGGTTCATGTGAGGAGACTTCCTCCATGTTTTGTGCTACATGCAATGTCTGCATGTTGCACATATACCTGAATGAGGGCATGATTTTGGAATGTTCAGCTAATGACACTGTCAGCCATCTTGTCATGTCAGAAAATTCTGTTCACAAAAAGATTACGTGTACTTTCTTCACATGCTTTACTATAATGGCGTCATCAACAAATGTCTTCACTTCGTATAAAGCATGTAGTCTTGGTTGACAATCCACCTAAGAGAAGGACAACTTCACACAAACCTAGGTAGGAAAGACTCGTTAGTCCAGAAAGATAGCTGTCATAGGAGAGACAACTCTGATGTAAAACAACTGCTGCCTTGTAGGAAGGTCACGGAAAACCGAAGGCTAGGGAAGCAGTCCCGAACAAATGCATGCTGAAGACGGATGCACTGGGCCGCAAGGCGCACAACATAGTGCAACGCAAACCGCCATGAGATGACAGACACAGATATGACTCAACGAGATAGTGCTCGACCCAAGGAGTCCCGCCAGGTGGGAAGAGTGCCGGACTCCCTGCCTCGAAGGGGTCCACCCAAGGCTACTGGTGGTCACTTATCTCTGCATCGTGCAGCCAGGGCGCAGAATATTAGAGAAAATGAGACTGGACAAAACACCCAGGAAAGAACACTAAATATACTCCAATGGAATGCAGAAGGTGTCCTAAGGAAGAAACTACCGCTCACAAAAAAACTACATGATGAGCAAATTGATATAGCCTGCATACAGGAAACACACCTAAATACAAACCACAGATTTTCTGTAAGAGGATATGAAACCCTCCGGCTTGATAGAGAGGGACACAAGGGAGGAGTACTCATGTTAATCAGAAATTCCTTGCCTAGCAGAGAACTTTCTGTTGCTACAAACGGTCAGGCGGAAATTATAGGAGCTGATATCACGACAGATGATCAGACCGTTAGAGTATACAACCTATATGCCCCCCCAGATAAAGATCTTTCATTAGCCACAATGGAGATTAGGCGCACCAACTGCCTAGTTGTTGGTGATTTCAACAGCCATTCAGAAAGGTGGGGTTACACAAAGGCTGATACCCGTGGCATTGAGGTAGAGGACTGGGAGATTGACTCAAATCTACAACTCATCAATAGAGCAGATGATACACCCAGCTTCTACTCAAGAAGATGGCAATCGACCTCGACACCCGACCTTGCCTTCTCAACAGGAGACATCAACCATAAGATCGAACGCTTTGTGCTCAACCAATTGGCGGGCAGTGACCACAAACCGATCAAATTAATGATCAATATGGAACATACACTCCACCTCCATAAACCATTACCCCGCTGGAACTACAAAAAGGCCAACTGGAACAAGTTCTCAGCACTGACTGATGAATACTGTGGTTCCATAAACACCCAAAACAAAAGAATTGGAGAAATAGTTGACGGATTTAACAAAGCAGTTCTGAAAGCTGCCCTGGAATCAATACCAAGAGGGGCGAGGAAAGATTATAAGCCGTACTGGACAGAAGAACTCAATGAACTGGAAGAACAGGTAACAGAGGCCAGAGATGTAGCAGAACAGGTCAAAACAGTTGAGGCAAACATCGCCTACAAAGCTATCTCTGCAAAATACAGGAAAATGTTAAACTGTTCAGCCAAAAATAGTTGGATCAAAACAACAGAAAGTCTTAACCTCGACAAAGATGGAAGAAAATTATGGAGGCTCGCCAAAGTCTTAAATAATGAGGAATGCAAAAATAAGGAAATAGCCCTACAACAAAATGAAAAAAAATACTCACAAAGAAAGAGGCAGCTAATGTTTTTGCTCAAAAATTCTCACTTGAGAGCCAGATAAATATTCCACTGGACAGAAAACAGGAAATTTCCAAAGAGCAAGAAATTTACCAAAATATACCAACTGTTCCAGAAGAGCATATGACAACAAACCTCACCATGAGAGAGCTAGAGGCAGCCATCGTATCCCTTAAGCAAAGAAAGTCACCTGGAAAAGACAGGGTAACAAATGACATGCTTAAAGAGCTAGGGCCTAGGGCCAAGAAAGTACTCCTCAAGATTATGAACTATAGCTGGAAGCGTGGAATAGTACCACAAGCCTGGAAAGAAGCAATACTAGTTCCAATCCCCAAAAAGGACCAAGACCGAATGGACCCCAACAGCTACAGACCCATCAGCCTTCTAAGCTGCATGGGAAAGCTTATGGAGAGAATGATCAATACCAGATTAAGCTGGCACCTCGAAGAAAAACAAATTTTACTGCACCAACAGGCAGGCTTCAGGCAACATAGGTCTACAGAGGACCAAGTCACCTACATTGCACAGGAAATCGAAGATGCTTTCCAAGAAAGAAAGCACACTTTAGCAGTCTGGGTAGATATGGAGAAAGCATTTGATAAAGTTTGGAAAGATGGGCTAAGAGTTAAAATGCTTAAATATGGAGTCTGTGGAAGAATGTATAACTGGATCAGCAACTATCTAACAAACAGAACAGCTAGAGTGCAGGTGCACGGGCAGTTAAGCAAAAAGACTACAATGGAACATGGAGTTCCACAGGGTGGGGTCCTTTCCCCAACACTCTTCCTCATATATATATAAATGATATAACAGAAAACATCCACAAGAATGTCCACAACTCCCTCTACGCTGATGACCTGGCCATGTGGACTTCAGAACAATACATCTCCACAGCAAGAGTGCGCATGCAGGATTCACTGCTAGCCCTTGAAAGTTGGTCCAAAAAGTGGTTGCTCAAAATAAATGAACAAAAAACTACACACACTATTTTTACCTTGTCAAATAAACCACAGCAAGCAAAGCTGCAATTAAATGGACAGGCAGTACGAGGAGATGAAACACCAACATACTTAGGAATCACACTAGACCGCCGAATGACATGGAAATCACAGATTAACAAAATACAGCTAAGGGCAAAACTTCGCATGGCCATCATGAAAAAGTTAGCAGGTACCACATGGGGTGCTGATGAGAATATCCTCAAAAAGCTGTACACAGGCAGAGTCAGACCTGCTATGGAATATGGCATCACAGCTTGGTCGACGGCAGCAAAGTCAAATTTTGACAGAGTAAACACACTCCAAAACCAAGCAGCACGTATTATAACAGGGGTCCTAAAGTCTACACAAATCAACCATATGGAAAACATCACAGGGCTACAGTCAATGGAGGATAGACGTGACAGCAGAGTCTTAAAACAAGCTGAAAAATTTAAGAGGCTCGAAGGACACCCCATGTACCAAAGAATGAATAGGCTAGGAAGAGGCAGGCTCAAGCGAACTAACTTTGTCGCCCAAGCAAAAGAAAAAATTAACAATAATACCATACTAGCTAGCTCAGTTGCAAAGAAAATCCCAACAAGCTCAACTATCCCGCTGTGGAAAATAAGATGCTTTCCTGAGTTAAAATCTGATATTCCAGGCATTGAAGGTAAGGGAACACAGACAGAAACACAAAGAAAGTGTATAGCAACCAAGTATATTGACCAAAGATTTCCAGCGAAGCTTTGGACACATGCATATACTGATGGTTCGGCAACAAATGCAGTTGAAAATGGGGGTGCCGGCATCCTCATAAAATTAAAGAATAGAATTCACTCTATGGCAATTGCCACTGGAAAATACTGCAACAACTTCTGTGCTGAAGCAGAAGCCCTGAAACAGGCAGCTGAAACTCTTATTGAATGCAAAGCACAGGCAGAAAAACAGATAGTAATCTTTTCAGATGCCCTCTCAATAATATCAGCGCTGAAGAGCCACCAAACTAAAGGATTGAAAGATCTGATAATCTCCCTTGAAAGACTGGCCGAATGCTTCAAGAAGTGCACTATCCAGTGGATACCAGCCCATTGCAACATACCAGGAAATGAAGAGGCAGATAGACTTGCTAAAGAAGGAGGTGCCTTACAGCAAAATGATATAGAGACAACTTACGCAACGGCAAAGACCACTATAAAGGCTACATTCAAGTCCAAATGGGAAAGAGAGCACCCGGGACATTTGAAAAATGACGCATATCATCAACTATCCAGAAAAGAACAGGACATCATTTTTCGACTGCGCACTGGGCACAACAGATTGAGATACCATCTGTACCACAAATACAAAATTGGTGCAACAGATCTCTGCACCTGCGGTACCAGCCCGATGACAGTCGAACACCTGCTGCAGTACTGCCCAACCTACAGTAATGAACGGGGTAGCATATGGCAACAACCTACTTCTGTCAACGAAAAACTGTTTGGAGATGTCGGGAACCTTGAGTTGACTGCTGCCTTTATTAGAGTCATAAATGTGGAAGTCTGAAGGCGAACGAGGAAGAAGAAGAAGAAGAAGAATTACTGCATGGGCAGCTATCAAGAACACAGTTGTCATTCATGATGCCAAAGGCATAACAGAAAGTTATTTCATACAAGTAAAAATCTTTGATTTAAGGTTGCTTAATCTGTCTTTATAAATAATCTAACCACCAATGGAATTCTTGGCTTCATGGTCACATCACACCCACACTAGGCAGTGCTGGATTAACCATTAAGCAAAATAAGCATGTGCTTAGGGCACCAAGGCAAGGGGGACACCACAGAGTTTTTTTCCCTTAGCTATCATGCCCTTAACACATTAACTACTGCGAGCTTTCTGACATTTGTATGAATCTCACCACTATGGCCGCCGGCTGCTGTGAGCATCAATCTCTATTTAGTAACAAAATGAATGAAAAATGTACTGAAACACTTTCTGATCTGGTTTGAGATTTTAAGTTACTACCGGAAAACAAATTCCCAATGCATGGTTGTTGTCGAACACTTGAAAATTGATATTATATTCATATTTTTTAACGTTTCAGGTTAGTTACCAAATCGTGTAAAACTGTTTACCATGGCAACTAGTGATAGGGCCACAAAAAATGCTCATACACCTCATCTAACTGCTGAACAGGCTAGAAACTTTTTTAATCTATACAATTAATTAATAGATGAGGACGAGAGTGAAAACAGTGAGAACATTGATTCAAGTACAGATTTTGATATTAGTGATAACAATAGTAGTGACGATGTAAGCAGTGATGACAGTGAAAATATTGCAAGTCCATGGCCATCGGTGGGCCGTAAAATGGCAAAGACCTCTAACATGAGTTACAAATGGTGCAGGAAATAATGTACCTAAAGAAAGCAAACAACAGCAGCAAGTTAGTGAGGGTGAAACATCTAACAGTTTTTGTTTCTTCCCAACTTGTGAACCAGATCTGCATGCAAATCTTAAGATTTTTTGGAAGTGGTGTAGGTGTGATTATGTAAGTTACTAATAGTGTAAATATTTTTAGTCATTATTTTTCTTGCCATTGGATATACTACAGTTGACATTAAAAAATCCGGCCATCGATAATCCGGTTCCTTCAGATTTCCGGCATGGATTTCGAAGCGCATTTTTAAATTTACCGCGTTGGCGCGCCACTGTTTTCTGGAGCAGTTTATGTTTTGATGCAGCTGTTGGGTCTTGCTTGCACGTGTTAACAGGCATTCCTGCTCATTCCTTCTCATTTTATCATTTATTTGCTGCTGTATAGCCCCATTATGGATTCAGCAAATAAAAGAAGTGGTGTAAAACGTAAACATCGTGCATTGTCGATCGCAGATAAAGTGTACAGGTAGTCATTTTCTGTTAAATATATACAGAATATATATAACCATAAAAAATCCGGCATTTTCAAAAATCCGGCACTTCTCAGGTCCGGAGGTTGCCGGATTTTTGAATGTCTACTGTACATGGTAATCACCTACAGAAAGGCATTAACTGCCTTAGGAACAAGCATTATGTTGGTAAGTTGATAATTTAAAAAATTTTGAAATGGTTTTTTTGTCTGTCAATCATTTTATATTATTAATAATTTTTACCATACCATGTAAACATACACAGTTTCAGCTTGTTGTAATAGTACATTCATTTCTCTTTAAAATGACGTAATTTATAAAAATCTATTTAAAAAATAAATTAAGAAAACTAGAGGTTATTTTAGGCCTACACCTTACAGGGTGAAAATGGGAACAAAATGTAATAATGCCACAGTGTTTTTCAATTCGGTAGTTAATGTAGGTACCACAAAGTGCCTGCTTCGTGCTGTTGAAAACGGACAAAAGTGGAGAAAACTGTGGGAAATTAGTCAAGTTTAAGTCGTCACTGTCCCTTTGCTATTAAGCGGATTGTAATAAAATTTATATCACGATACTCTTTATCTTCTTCTCTTTTGAAGTGTATTAATTAAAAAAAAATAAAAGCTATTGAAGTATTTTTTTACTAATAAAAACAAACAGCAACATTACGCGTAGTTTGCCCCGGCGCGCTACGGACTCCGAACGTTTTCGTCTCACCCCGCTTCATTCAAATGAGGGTCTCTCAACCGCCAAACCACTAATTTGCACACTGTTTTCACAACTTTTAGGGGGAAAAGTTTATCTTTAGTTTCATATATTGCAAACTGTAGAAAACAAAGTGTAAAACGTCGATATCTCAAAGTGAAGTTGAAATTTTACCAAATTTGACATTTTAAATGGTGTTATAATTCTTTGCAAGGTATGAGAAGATTTGGGAGCCATTTTTCTTTATTTGTGTGAAATTTTAAAGACTTCTGATATTTGGCGGTCGAGAGAATGGACTTTGAGTAAATTCTGTATCGCTCAAGTTAGGCCTAGAATTTTAGCGAAGGATGGAGAGCGAGGCTGTTCAATGGGCCGTGATAACTCCCGATGTCGATCAAGATCGGGACGCCACTTATATTGGCTCTTGTTCAAACATCATCACATCTTCTGATTTGAGGTTGACTATACGTAAGTATATCACTTATTAACAATGTTTTGAACTTCAAATGTAAAATTTACAATAGTTTTAATATTATTTAGCAATTTAACACGATCGCACAGTTTGTGTAACAGCGTGGATTGAATGTGTTATCACCACTTCAGACATTCGCACATCAATCAAATTTTTTCAAGAGCTTGAAAAGCAAAGAAAGTTACCAATTTGAATAAAACATGCATGTTTTGATTAATTGGTAATTAAATGAAGGTTTCTTTTGCAACATAATAGGGTGAATTATGATCTCAAACGCGAATGATATCGCAAGACCAAATGCCAATGGTCGACATATTGTCAAGGCTAGGAGACCGGAAAATACCATAACTTAAGTAGCTGATGGTGTACTGAAATGTCCGGACTAACAGGCACTAGTTGAATGATAGGCTTACCTCAAAAAGAAATATATATAAACAGCTTTCATAAAATGCACTTTAAATAGTTCAGACTCACGTATCCATGTTAATTACGAGGGCAATTCCAAAATCAACCTCCGACTGGCTGGTAAAAATTAAAAAAAAATGACAATAACATCTAAATACATACATCACTGCATTACTTTTCCACATAGTCACCACCTAAATTCAGGCACTTGTCGTACCGTGGCACGAGTTTTTGTAACCCCTCGTCAAGGAACGGTGCCGCCAGGGTACTTAGCCAGTTGTTGACTCCATCCATGAGCTCCTCGGCGGTGTCGAAGCGCCGGGTAGCCAGCCAGACCTTCATCTTGCCGAAGAGATGATAATCGCTTGGTGCCAAGTCCGGGCTGTAAGGGGGGTGGTTGAAAATTTCCCAATTAAACTGCTCAAGTAAAGCCTTTGTGCGAGCAGCAGTGTAGGGCCGCGCGTTGTCGTGCAGGATAATGACGCCACTGGTGAGCATTCCGCGCCTTTTGTTTTGGATCGACCGACGAAGCTTCTTCAGTGTTTCACAATAAACTTCTGACGTTATTGTGGTCCCTGGTGTCATGAATTCTGTCAACAAAATTCCCTTGCGCTTTTCCACTACGACTTGGTCGACTTTTTGAATGAGCTCATCTGTCACACATGAGTGTCGTCCTTGTCCCCCCTCATCATGCACATCTTTACGCCCATCCCTGAATTTCCTGCACCAATCCCTCACAGAACTGTCACTCATAACGTTATCACTGTACACACGACACAATCGACGATGAATCTCGGCGGCATTTTGACCTTCTGCTTGTAGAAAACGAATCACACCACGGATTTCACAGCTGGCGGGAAAGGCAATGACAGTGTCCATGTTTATTCGTTCGCTATTCGTGAACCACTGAACAAATGCGGCTGTAAGTTGATGTGTAGTGAGCTAAAACACTACTGATTGATGCAAGCAATGAACGGTGTCGCTATGGCAACCGGTTTATTTTTACCAGCCAATCGGAGGTTGATTTTGGAATAGCCCTCGTAATATACATTTTAATTTAAGCTGGCTGTGCACTTTTTAAGGTTCGTCCTGATTTTCAATGCACTACATGTATGATATAATAATAGTACATGTAATGCTCTATACATGTAAAGAAAATTCACTTCTGGAATTTTACTGTTGCATATGACTCATACTACGATGGTATAAAAAAAACATTTTTTAATGCTAGTAACCAGTTGTTTTATCAAAAAATAGCATTTAGATGTTGTTAATTATTGTTTAGATGTTGTTAATTATTGCCTACAAATGATTTTTTAAATGAAATATGGACAGTATTTTTTTTTTTTAATTTTTCTTAATTTTCACATTTTTTTCTTCCCCTGCGACAAATTGGCCTCTGGACACATTTAAAAAAAATTATACAAGAACAAACAGATGTTCAAATCCTCTGAAAAAAATTGGGTTGTATTTGTGTAGTATGCAGATTAATATGTACATATTTAAAGCTTGTACCTTTTATATTTTTTGAAATATTGTGATGTGGCACTGTAATTCTGTCTTTCAACCGGCCCGATCCTGTTCTTTTATTTTGAATTTTCATCATTTTATTTCTTCTCATTTGAATATATATCGTGTTTGGTAATTTTTGAGGAGATAAATTAAATGGGGTCGTTTTACGATGGTAGGTTTATTTTTCACTCGGCCAGTTTTTTCTCTTATAGATTTTTTCACGATCTCGGAGATTTCGTTGTTTACGAAATAATCGCCATTTCCGGCACGCGGGATGACGTGTCCGGAAGCATGCGGCCGTCAGGTAATGTGACGCAATTTTAAGCCACGCGGGTTTCGCGATGATGCGTAGGAGTGGTCCCTGGGTGTATAAATAGCCAGTTAAACGGCGGCCTAGTTCTCTATCGTAAGAAATATTGTCAGCCGTCAGACTTCGCATTATCGTTCTCCACTGTGGGAAAAACCAGCGATGAATTGGTATGTAGGATTTTATCTTATTATCGTTTTATTCATTAGAGGGTTCTTTGAGAAATTCGCCCGTAGTTAATTTTTTCGGGGACATTAACTTTTTAGTTCTAAGGATAGTGCCATTCATTATCATCTTTGTAGAACGACGTAAATGTAACAGCGTTGATAACGTTGATATTTAGTTGGATATAATATATGTTGATAAAGTACACCAGAACACTCCTAGGCGGGAAGACAGGCGTCTATCATCATCAGTTGACAAGATCCCTATGGTGTTGCCTGCCCCACTGTAGTGTATGGAATGTCAACTTGACCTACGCAGTGTTGTGTAGACATGGATGGAGTGTATAATGTGCGAATGATGATAAGGGTTCGTGTTGTTGACAAATGTTCTCTTCTCACACTCATGTATGACGGAAGTCATCGACACCAACGACTGTGTACCTTTTCTAAAGTTTAATTGGACGTACACACTCGACAGCACAGATAGTGACAAATCACAGGTTGCCATAATACATCATAGTACAGTGGACAAATGGTCTTGCAATGTTACATGGGCACTCATGTAGAATAATGGTATAATGGACTGTCAATAGCCAAGCACTCAGTATCGCCCATACATATATCATCTGACGTCACTGACTGAGCACGTCAGCTTGTAAACAATATTTCAGATGACTTCTAAACCTAATCTCGTTTAGCAACGATTCTTCAACATAATGTTCAGCACATATTTTTCCATATAATAATATTGAACCGCTAACAATGGGTTCTCATGTGTAGCAGTGATCTCTGGACTGATCAAGCGATAATACGGGCATCCCTTTTCTCTTCTTGAAAGTCCTACATGTTTTGGTTCCAAGATGGCTCCACTCGTGAACTGTCACTCACGTTTGAATACAGATAATGAATCTGTTCTAAAGTTAGTCATTCATACAACATTTCGTTGCTCTGTAGATTTGGTCATGAACAATAGACTGCATTCTACAGAATATAGTGCTGCTAGGAATCGAAGTCGTTTTTCATCGAGTCAAATATATTCTCTTAAACATTCAAATCGTAATTATCGACAATGGTGGCTTCGATCGAGAGTTCATAAGAGTATCTTTGATTACCTTGGTAGAGGGAATATGAAACTGCCATTCCTTGGCAAGATGAATAAACACTGGGGTAAAGCATACACGATAGGTCTAGACGACTATCACTTTCCCCAAAACCACTGAGATCACTTTTCAAGGCATCAAGCCGACATAGCAAAACACACACATTCCCTATCAGGACGAAGCCAAATCACACCACTCAAGCGACACATCCGCCGAATAGCCTTTGACCTCTCTAGAGACAACAGAACATATAGTTCGACTTAGATATGTAAAGATATACAGATATAAGACAGACTTGTCCTACTCAGACAAACAATACACATAAATTCAGGCCATAGATATTCTGAAGCAAGAACAATCTATTATTACCCAAACAACGAATAAATCGCAGTAAAAATGTATTTATCCGCGGAGTTCAAGGGAAGTAACTCAATAATGACTTTCCCTTAAGCACTAAAAAATTACCTATGTATAATATTGTAAGATATCAAAGACTGCACGTAACAAGCGTGCTTATTCTTTCTATGATTTTGGCAGTAGTTAGGAGTGTGTGAAGTTGTGAGAAACACGTGTGCCCATATTTGTAGAATGTTATGTAAAACCACCATTTATTTCTGTGTATTTACTAATGTAATTTTATGGGGAAATCCCTGGTGTGTTCGTTAATTTTTCTGAGCCTTAAAATGTGAGAAATATTGTCGGAGGGTTCAGATTTACGTTGTAAGTGAATTTTACTGCTTAGAGGAGTAAACTATTCCTATAGCGAGGTTTCATTTAAATTGGGGCTTAAGTAGGGAACCTCATGTGTACATGTTAAAAGGGAGACCCCAGAATTTCGGACAAAAGAAGTTCCCGAGTTGAAAATGTTGACACGTGGGTAGCCACGCGTCACAAATAGATAAGAGGCAGACAGGTCGGGAGGTTCTGTTTACTTACCTGGCAGATTATAGATGAGAGAGAGAGAAGGGGAGGAGGAGAGAGATTTAAGTGCCACGTGGGTAATATTATTATTTTTTGTATTTGTTGTACATGTCGAGTGAAGTACTGAGTAAGGGAGTTATAAAGATTAATGGGTTAGAGATGCGTTATGTTGGAGTTGTTATTGTCGTAAAAATTAACAGTGATACAACGTCAAAATATCTCCAATGATACAACGTAGGGATAAAAACCAATGCGTAAGCTGCTGGAATACATGATCGCCCGCGCCGCGGGTCATCAGATGTTAGACTTGAAGGCAAAACGGAAAGAGGATCAAAAGACAAAAATCTGACTGAACGCGTACTTGAACTAGCGAGGTTAATGGACGCAAATTGGTGGGGCAAGGAGGAAAAGTCACGTTCCCCCCCGCCCCCCCAAGTTGACATAAAGTAAGGAATTCGACAGAAGGGACCTTGGATATGATACGCCACAGTCATTTATTGGACGCTTTTGCGATACCAAGCCTTTTATTTGAATTCAGCGGCTAAACGCAGATGCTTGAAATATTACAAAATTCAAAAAGTAACTTTTTCTTAATATTTAATGTTAGGAATATAAAAATTAGCTGGCCGGATGGCCCATTCTGAGCAGTGAAATAATATACTTTCATTTATACAGACGGACAGATAATAAGAAAGATAATGACAAAAGACGGGGTTGTTCACATCAGCGAAAGACTGCATTGAATCAAACATGCCACTATTTGCACAAAATTCGCAACCTTGAGACTCAAGTGTTCAAACCACAGTCCTTAATTGTAGTGGTGATTTCCCAGAAATAATACATAATATTCAGTGGGACACCATACTATAGCCAGCAGCTCAGCAGAGTTTTGCTAGCACTTATTTACTGTGTACTATATTCATATTTCTGGTAAGACTAAACTTATTTCTTTATACATTGTAATATTTGTTTAAGGTTCGAGTGATTTGATACAAACTCCAGCAAGGATTAGGAAGGACAGATCAAGTGTTGAGATCAATGAAACATATTACCTATCCTATTTTAGGGGAGGAAACTAATAAACATATTTCAGAATCTGTAGTCTGGGAGGACCTATCTGATGTGAAACCACCATGGTAAAATGTGCTGTATGGTCAGAGAGATCTGACCTGTCTATATGGTGTTGTTGTTGTGTAGTGTTGTGTCCAGACATGGTTAGAGAATGGAATTTTGACACATAGCCAATACTTTGATTGCAGAGCTGTGAGTTTCAGTTGGCACCAAGGCGGTGTCAACTAAGTTGGTGATTTTACCAGAGTGGATCCGTGCAGTAACGTTGTGTCAGAGCAGACTATTATTGCCCCCAAGCACGGAGAGGTGGGGCCACCAGATCTCAGCACCAGTGCTACATCTTCAAAGTTGAGTGAGCCTCTGGTCTGCTGAGAATTCACCAACTCAATATAGTTACTAACAATCCCATAAAATTCCTGCAATTTACTGGACACTGTGTAGTCAATATAGACTGGAGTGATGAGGCCACCCCAACAGCACAAGCATTAAACGGTCTCCCAAATTAGATGACTACTATAAACACTAATAAAACTAAATAGTCTAGTAACATACATATGTACACTCTTGCATTTATTATGTAATATTCCATGCATTTCTTTCATAATTTCTAAATCTTTTATAAGTTCTGGTCAAAATAAAACTTGATCCAGAACAAAATAAATGTAAGAAAATTTCTATCAAAAATTTTACACACTTGAGTTAGTTCAGTGTATTATAACATTTGTTAATATTATTAGACTTAGTAAATATCTGTGTGTGTGTCTATAACTATCACACCACATTACATATCATTACCCTAGACATTTAACGTAGCCACATTCATTAGACACAAAAAAAGATAAGTGTGAGGTCGTAGTGGTAGCGAGAAGGGCCTTCTGACAATTCACAGTTACATATTATCTCAGGAGCCTTCACAGCTGACCTCATGCATCACACGTAGTACCATCACCACCATACAATACCATCAAACCCACTACAGTTATACATTAGACGCATTTCCTTTTAATTTCAGCGGGTGACGGCAAGAATAGTGGGGGAGCGTAAATTTGCCCATGTGCAAAATTACCCACGGCAACAGGACCTATCTTAAGGGTCAGACCTATGGTCTCTGGCAGTGAAGTCCCTATGCTTCAGCTGGACCGTGGTTTATTTATCATACAGCCGAGAGGATCACTATTATAGTCTCTAGCAACGGCAGGTGGCCGTGAGACTGGTTTCAATTGCGTACAGCCGGAAATCAAGGCTGTGGTTTGTTTCCTCTAACTCCGGAGCGGGTTAAAAGAGGGAAGCTATTCAGCAGCAGAGAAGTTTTGTCGACAGTTCATCAAGTACCTCATGCTTGACGCCAGAACTTCATCATCATCATCGCAGAATTCAGGAACAGGTGACAGGGTTATCATACCTCGGTCCTGAAAGTAACGAGAGAAGAGCGTATCGGAGACGCCGCATCAGCAGTCATCGAGTGTTAGAGAGACACTGAGACCAAGAGAGAGAGAGATAGAGAGAGAGAAGGAGGGAGAAAATAGACAGGACCAGTAGGGTCTGTTCAGTGTCCACTCGAAGGATAGACATTGAGCCTTTGGGTTACTCCAAGTCTATTATTTTAGCATCGCCAGTGGTGTTAGTTAGCGGCGCATATCGCCTTGAGGTTTTTTTTGAGGGTCTTGCAATTTAATCGTTACTTGTTTTCAGGCCGTGCAACAGTGCATGCTATCGACTGACTTGATGACGTATGATGCCATTTTATGTTTTTCTTGTATGTAAATAAATATATACATATATTATTTACTGGATCAGCTTCTATTCTATACTATACATACATGTGGTCTGTATAGTGGTGTCTGTGGTCGTTTATACACCTTATCTCCTTGTATTTTAAAGGAAGTCAGAGGAGGGTGAGATTATAGCCAGTTGGACGTCACGAAGCGGCAAGGGCGAGTCAAATCCTGGTTCTACCCCTTGTGCCAATAGTCTCATCTGTCCACAGGCATGTCATTTTCCATCTAAATTCTATCTTCTCAGACTTTCTCATACTAGGGTCTTGCTTTCACTCAGGCACACTCTATAAAAATTAAAACCACTTCGTGACAAATATGATGTGAAAATTGATGTTCATGCAAAATACTACATTTTTCGGTAATGATTTGCAATTTTTGGTCTCAAATATATTGATAATTATTCATTATGTAGCCCTATAGTTTTCTTTATGTGATCATTGTATTGCAGACTGTATGCTGTTTGTCAGAGAAGGTTCTAAGATTGTATTTAAGAAAACGGGAGCACTATGAAGTTGGTGTGATGTAACGTTTTCAACTTTGCGAAAGTCCCTACACTTTTAAAAATGCCGTAACATTTTTATTTTTTGTCCGATTTAAAAAAATAAAGTACCCAATTTCATGGTTTTCCAAGAGCTTCTAAACTGCATTGTTTTCTCTGGTGTTTCTGTGCAAACAAAAATCACTTTGTGGTACCTAGTTAATGTGTTAACTCTCAACTCTTTCACTGCCACACTCAACTTTAAGTGAATTTTGTTGTAATTGTCCTTATCTGCTGTGTTTGACTTTAATCTGAGTTGTTAAAAAAAACATTTTCTTTAGTATGGTGAGTGACTAAAGTTTAAAAGTTTGAAGGTGTCAGACATAGACCTAGAGTTCACTATGTTTGTCTTACTAATGTTTTCTGCATGAGTTTCAGTTGGGTATGGTCTGGAAGAAAACTGAATTTGTAATCCCTTATTTTACCTTCAGCATTTATTGAGTCTTAATGTCTTGTCAGTTAAGCAATAGATGGGTCGAGGGGGGGCACCATTATTGGGCTGTGCTTAGGGCATCAGTCGGCCTTAATCGGGCATTGCTAGGACGCATTATGAACCTCATTCGACTCGACAACAATCAGGTTGGCCAAAGACACCAGAACTAAACGAGCTCAGGTAGCATTTGAAAGCACAAGTATCAAAACCCAGCTGCATTTGATTTCTTGCTGAATAAAACAATTATGAAGCAACTAAACTTAGTGGAACCTATAATGAATATTCCTAATGCTATGGAAGTTCCGGATGACTGGCTGCCTGCTCATGAATCACTGCAGGGGAATCAGACGTGCAAGTACCGATGAGATAGTCTCAGTGTCATCATCAGCAAACAAAGCAGTATGACCTGTCTTCATAAATATTTTTTTTGGGGGGGGGGGGGGGGGGGGGGGGTATATACTGTAGACAGTCAGAGAAAAAAAAAAGATAGAGATAATGATGACTTATTTCAGTGAGTTTTATTTATTAGTTTTAGACATCTCTTCAACTTCACAAGAGACATATTTATTTTCCTAGATAATTTCCTATTGAGTCATATGCATATCGACAAACAGATCATTCTAGTAATTAGGCCTATCAAATAGGCCTATATAGGCTAGGCCTATTTAATTCAAGCAAGAAAGCATACCAAATATATAACAAGTTTTCGTCCCCCAGCCAAGAGAGACATTCAGCAATTCTTAAAGATATGTAGACCTTCGATCATGAGGCAACCATTAGTGCATTCAAATTGTGTCATTGTAATGTTAGCAGTTTTCGTCGTGTCATGTAAAATCCGGCGAGAAGTCAAAATAAGGTAGGCCCTATTTAAAGTGTTCCTGCATGTTATTTTCACAACGTTTTAACCATTCGAAAAACACAAGAGAACCTGGCTTTCTGTGGCGAATTATTGTCATGTCAACTGAAAATACAAGTCATGTCAACTGATTGAAGTTCTGCAGATTTATCAGTCGTGTCTTGATTTTCCTGTAATGGCTTCAACGGCCGCGACTATGAAACGAATTCTGTTAGTCCTGCATAGTGCACTGGCCTACAACTCCACTGTTTACGGAAGCTATCCTGAGTGGTTCCGGTGTAGTGTTACAATGTAACCTAGGATAATAAGTTCAACATGAAAAGATAAATAGCTTTGACGGTTAATAACACTACCAAATCTCGACATATCGATAATTATGTCACCAGCAAATAATAAACTTAAAAAACTAAAACTAAGGAGATTAAATAATTAAAAAAACCAGCACAATAGATGACACTAAAAGAAACCACAACAATTTCATAGATTTTTACGTGAAGATAACAATGTGGGCCTGGGTAGTTGCCGGGGGGTTGCTCTGAAGAGCAAAGAAGGAATAGGACTACTGTACCCTCATGCATGTCGTACAAGGCAACTAATATAAGGTTATACATGGGGCTGGCAACCTCATCATGTAAATAAATTGCCACAGAACCCACCACTGGAAGAGTTTGTGACTGCCTTATGTAGGCTTCCTGAAAGGGACCAGCTGCAGTGGTAGCTCTATGCTCCGCAAGGAGCACAAAGAAAAATGGATAAATAAATACACAGAAGGTTAAATTCCATGCACTCAGTGGCCCATTTTTTTTGGCGAGGGAAGGGGGGGGTGCCTCTTCAAAAGAAAAATGACATTACGTCCACTCCTGGGCACATTTTTCAATATTATTTCTTTACAATATTAATTTTATTTTGATACATTACTGTCCGTCTACTTTTTTCAACAGCAAAATGTTGAAAACACTAGTGGGAACAATTTACTCAACGCGACACAATTTTAGGACATAGCCTTTATCAGCGACTCTGTCAAATTAAATATGTAAAGCCATAAAAGAATAGTAGCTAGACTAAATGTGCGTAGCAGGCACGTTGATTGTTGACATCTGCAATACAAAGCTAAGAGCGGCTTTCTTGCGTCGCCAGATTATTTTTGATTGGTTTGACATCAAAGGCCTCTCGATGACTTATCATCAGTGAAAGTCCGTTTACGTGCACACAAGGTGTGCTACGTAAAAATGTCTTTGTATTGTTTCAAAACGAAGGATTTTTTTAAAGAAAAAAAATATCCCGTTTAACCCTTGATGTGTTAAAATTAGCATATATAGTGTAGTTTCACCCGTGTGTTACCGGGGCCCGAAAGGGGAGCAAAGAATAGTAACACTCCACCCTACCACGCATGTCGTAAAAAGCGACTAAGGAGGGTATGGGCATGGGGCTGTTTACCCCATCCCGTAAAAACTTCGCACAGTGGGGTGATCACCTGCTTGCCAACCAATCTGATTACGGAAACAATGATAGATTGTTTGGTCTGTTTTTGTTCCACAAAGACGCCACTAGGCGTGGTGGAAACAGCGATAGATTGATCAATTTGTTGTTGCCCTAAGACGCCACTAGGCGTACTGGCCACATACTGCTTTGCCGGTTGGTGGCTAAGGATGGAAGAAGAAGAAGAAGAAGAAGTGTAGTTAATTCAGGATAATAATTTGGATTTCCGATACCAAAATATGGTATCATCTCCCCACTCCACTCAGTCCAAATAGAGTAAATCACAAATGTAAAACTGTGTGAATGTATGTGTGTGTGCCCTTCCCGTTGAAAGAAAAAAATATATGTGATTTGATCCTCAGTGGATCTGTGTTGTCTGAATCCTGCTTGTTGGTGGTTTAATAGGTGTTTGCTTTCCAGGTGCCACATCAGTCTGGTATTTATCATGCGCTCCATCAGTTTTCCTACACAGCTTAGTAGGCTGATCGGTGTAACCATTTGGTTCTTTCAGGTCCTTGTCTTTCTTTGGTTTAGGTATCAGTATAGCTTCTTTCCATGCCTGCGGGACAATTCCTCTTTTCCAACTATAGTTCAGTACAGCCAGAAACTTCTTTTTTGCCCTGGTGCCGAGACCTGTTAACATTTCATTGGTTATTCCATCTTTTCATGTTGCAAGCGATCTTTGTCCTCTCAAGACTGTGTGTGGTCCCGGCTTTCGGGTCTTTCCAGTAAAGTAGAGGCAGTGATATGTGTCTGTGATCACGTCATGTGACAGTGGTAGAGGCTCGGTCGCTGCTACGCCATTAATGAACAAAGCCGTGTCCTATCGAGACTGTGGGGTCCCGGGTCCGGGTCCTCCTAGTTAAGGTGGGCATGAGCTTGTTTCTTCTTGGTAATGCAGCTCGGCAGTGGTAGAGGTTCGGCGCTGGCTGTGCCGATCCCTCGATACGTCTTGTCTCGGAGATATAACCCCCTTTGCAGGGTAGAGAACCAATTTTCTCGTGGCATTGCACCCTCGCCACCCGACAAGAGGTTCCCTGGGGTTGCAACAAAGCCCACTGGTGACTGGCCTCTCTGCCAGTCACCACTGTCTTCGGAGGTATAACCCCCTTTGCAGGGTAGAGAGTTGTCAAACCTCGGGGCAGTACAAACACGCCAAAGTGGGCCTGGTGTACTCTGTTTCGAGTCTAGGATGCTCCCTGGGGTTGAAAGAAAGCCCAAAACACACCCCTAATCGTCTGATACCGTGTGGGATGTACGGCGGGTTGCGGCCCCATCGCCTGGTGTCACGATGGGTGGCTTCCCGGCCGTGTGGCAACACGGACCATGTGTAGAAGGGCGGCGGTGGCTGTGCCACCGCCGTGCCGGGCTGACTGCACAAAGGGTAAAAGAGTCTAGTTACTCGCACCCTGGGGTTCCAAACTCAACTCAACTATTCCATCTTTTCCAGGTGACTTCTTTTTCTTTAGTGTCTTTATTGCCTCTTTCATTTCTGCCATTGTCAAATTTGTCATCATATGCTCTTCAGGTGCAATCTGTGTGTTGTCATGAATCAACTGTTCATCTGTGACGATTTTCTTCCTGTCAGCGGGGACATGAATGTGATTTGCGCTAGCAAAGTATTCTATAAATGCATTTGCAGCTTTTTTGCCTATCAGCATATTGTCGCCGTGTTTGAGTGCGATTTGTTTTCAAAAAGGGTGACCCACGAAAAAAAAAAACACACGCTAGTGGTTTGGGTAGATTTAGAAAAAGCTTTCGATACAGTATGGAAAGAGGGATTGAAAGTCAAACTGCAGAGAAGTGGTGTATGTGGGCGAATGTACAAATGGATTGGTCACTACCTGGAAAATAGAACCGCCAGAGTACAGCTGCAAGGACAGACTAGTAAAAAGTTTATATTAGAGCAGGGTGTCCCACAAGGGGGAGTCCTGTCACCTTCACTGTTCCTTGCATACATAAATGACATAACTGACAATATTCAACAAATAGCACACAATGCTTCCTTTGCAGATGACTTAGCGTTGTGGATCTCTGAAGAACGTATCACTACTGCAAACATTCTGATGCAGCAAGCACTAACATCACTGGAAGAGTGGGCCAGAACATGGCTCATGAAGATTAATGAAGAGAAAACAACGTACACTGTATTTTCCCTCTCAACTAGACCTCAGAGCTTCAAACTAGTACTAAACGGAGTAAATCTTCATTTAAATGAAAATCCGAACTACCTAGGCATTATTTTTGATCGCCGTCTGACTTGGAAAAAACAGGTTGACAGAAATCGAATGAGAGCAAGACAAAGAATGGCCATTATGAAAAAACTTGCTGGAACAACTTGGGGTGCAGATGAGAAAGTGCTTAAGACGTTGTACACAGGGCGAGTGAGGCCAGTTCTTGAATATGGCATGGCAGCATGGGCAACAGCAGTTAAGACAAACTTCGATAAAATTAGCAGACTCCAAAATCAAGCAATGAGAATTATAACGGGAGGCATGAAGTCAAAACCTATAAAAGAACTCGAAAAGATTACATACCTCCAGCCAATGACAGATAGAAGAGACTGCAGGGCTCAGCAACAGGCCGAAAAATTCAAAAGACTAACAGACCACCCAATGTGCCATAGAATAAATGCTCTTAGAAGGCAAAGACTCAAACGAAGTAATTTTGTAGAATCAATCAAACCACAAATGAGAGCAGTATCCATAGATGAAATATCCACTGTTAAACCCATCTACACTGCACATAAGCTTCCAGTTTGGAAACAAAATCGTTTCCCTAAAATGATAGAAAACATTCATGGAATTGAAAGTAAAAAGAGCCAAACTGCAACAGATAGAAAATCCATAGCGACAAAATACATAGAGAAACATTATCCACGCAACACCTGGACCCATGCATACACAGATGGACCAGCAACAAATGCAACAGAAAATGGAGGTGGGGGTGTCTTTCTGACCTTAAGCACTGGTGCAGAAAAAAGGCTGTCAGTGGCGACAGGACGATTCTCCAGCAACTTCAGAGCAGAGGCAGAGGCCTTGAAAACTGCAGCAGAGGTTATATTGACAGAAGAAAGGGCAGAGAGACAAGTTGTTTTCTTTACTGATGCACAATCAGTAATTGCAACGTTGAAAAGCCAAAATAATACAGACCTGGATGATCTCAGAGTAGTGCTCCACAAACTTTGTCAACGATTCAAAAGTGTTGTGATCCAATGGATCCCATCTCATTGTAACATCACCGGCAATGAAGAGGCTGACAGAATGGCAAAAGAAGGTTCACAACTACCTCAGCCTGATGCAAGCATAACTTTTGAGGAGGCAAAGAGTTTTATCAGAATCAGATACAGAAACAAATGGAATGTAGAACTTCCAGGGCACACACAGAATGATGCTTATTACCAGCTCCACAGAAGAGAACAAGTGGTAATCTTCAGACTCCGCACTGGCCACAACAGATTGAGATACCATCTATTCAACAAGCTAAAGATAGGAACTACCGATCAGTGTAACTGTGGCACTGATAAAATGACTGCTGAACATCTGCTTCAAAGTTGCCCCTTATATGTGGTACAGAGAAAGTGCACATGGCCGACGCCAGCTCCTTTCGTGGAAAAGCTTTACGGGGATTCAAATAGCCTCAAACTGACTACTGCTTTCTTTGAGAACATTCAAGTGGACGTCTGAGAGTGTACGAAGAAGAAGAAGAAGAAAGAAAAAAATTAACAAAGCTACAAAACCACATAAATTAAAAACAAACAAACAAGAACAAGTCTCACACAACTGCCACGTTGAAAACGAAGGAGCATTTTGTTCTTAATCGTAGATACCGGTAGGGTGGCTTTAAAAAAATAGTTGGATAGGTCGTCGCAAGCGTCAGTTACGTTGTGCGGTACGTTTGAAAGTCTTCGTGTGCGTTCAGTTATTAGTCATAATAAACCTGCAGGCCTGACACCAGGACGAAGTCAACAGTCTTTCTCTGGTCCATGAAGCAGCTTCATAGCTTCTGCCTTAGCTCTTCACCCGCTGGCCAGGTTCGCTATTGTAAGAATTTTTCCAGCAGTGAGCTAATATAGTCGAGAAAAAAAGTGCAATGCTAGAAGCTCGTTAGTAGGATTCTATATCTTCGGCGGTAGTTTGCTTTGCATGATGTGCTTGTCTTCCAGAAATGCATGGATTGTTTAATGCCAACCCCACTAAATAACGCTAAATTCTCATCATCATCAGTTGCCATCTCCACAACGAAGGTTGGCTGTAATGGATCTCCAACGTCTTCTGTCTCTTGTCTTGGTGGTACATTCTGATAGACTCTTTCCCGTCCATCTCTTGATGTTATCTTCCCACTTATAGCGCTGTCTTCCCCTTGCACGTTTGCCTTCAACTCTCCCTTCTGTTATGGTCTTCTGCAAGGTGTTATGCCTTTTTATGTGGCCAAAGTATTTTAGCTGCCGAACTGTGACCTCTCTCATTAGTTCTCTTTTCATACCTAGATTTTCTAGGACCTCCTTATTTGTTTTCATCTCTTTCCATGAGATACGCCCCATTCTTCTATATATCCACATTTCAAGAGCCTCAATTCTTTCTTCCAAATGCTTATTCATCGTCCATGTTTCTGCACCATACAGAAATGCAGAATATATATAACACTTTATGATTCTCAGTTTTAATTTATGAGATAACTGTTTGGATGTCAGTATATGTTTCATGTTGTTGAATGTAGCTTTGGCCATTCCTATTCTCTTCTTGATTTCTGTTTCACATCTGCCATCTTCTGTTATTATATGACCAAGATATACGTAGCTCTTGACTTGTTCCAGGGTTTTCCCATTTACGCTTATCTTTAATGTGGGTTTATCGTCTGTTTTGCTAATTATCATAGTTTTAGTTTTCTCAATATTAATGTCGAGTCCATATTCATGACTTATACTGTTCACTTGCTTCACTAGTTCTTGTAACTCCTGTTCGCTTTCAGCTAACAACACGGTATCATCTGCATATCTAAGGTTGTTTATTGATCTTCCACTGATGTTCAGTCCTGGTATTTCCTGTATCTGTTTGAAAATGTTTTCGGTGTATAAATTAAATAGGCAGGGGGACAGCACACAACCTTGTCTGATACCTCTTTTTATGTCTATGTATGGTGAATAATTCCTTCCCGATCTTACTGTGGCAGTTTGCTCCCAATAAAGGTTACTGAGTATTCTTATATCCTTTCCATCAATACCTATGTCTTTGAGGCATTCAATTATTTTCTCATGATGGATTCTGTCAAAAGCCTTCTTATAGTCAATGAAGCACATATACATACTTTTTTGGACCTCTGTATATTTTTCTGCTAATCTTCTTAGGCAAAATATTGCCTCTCTTGTTCCACTGTTCCGTCTAAAACCAAACTGTTCTTCTTGGATTTCGCTGTCTACTTTACTTTTTATTCTTTCCTGTATGATTTTGAGCAGTATCTTAATTGCATGACTCATCAGGCTGATTGTTCTGAAGTCTGAACATTCTGTTGCATTTGGTTTTTTGGGCAATGTTATAAAAACTGATGTCTTCATGTCGTGTGGTAAATATCCTGTATTGTATATATCATTGCATATTTCTGTGATTGTATCTATACCAAAGCTCTCCAGAGCTTCTATCATTTCAATGTTTATGTTATCCATGCCTGCTGATCTTCCTTTTTGTATCATATGAATGGCATTCTCTACTTCTGATCTGAGAATGTTTGGGCCTTCATTAGAATCTGGTGATGGTTTTTTACCTCTGTTGTCCTCGAATAGTTCTTTTACGTATTCTGCCCATCTGTTTGATATGTCTTTCTCATCAAGTAATATTACACCATTTTTGTTCTTGATACAGCTTCCTCCTTGTGCAAACCGCGACCGATTTGATAATTTCTTTATTTCTTCATGCATATCTCTTGTCATGTGCTTCGCTTCCAAGTCTTCTATTTCCTTACATTTTGTTTCTATCCACCGTTCTTTTGCTTCTCTACACATAGTACGTATGTCATTGTCTATTGTTTTATATTCTGGAGTGTTTTTTGCTTTCTTTCTTTCTGCCATATTATTCAAGATGTCATCTGTCATCCAAATTTGATTTTTCTTAGACTCCTTTTTAGGTAAATTTGCATTTGCTGATTGTATGCTTGTTTTTAAGCATTCCCATTTTGCGGTTGCTTTTTCTTCTGGGTTTTCTCTTTTATACTGCTCCATGCTTTCTGTCAATAACTGTTGGTATTTATTTTTGACGTCGATTACATATTTCTGTTTTATATCTGGTTGTTTCAGCGCTGATATTTCTATCTGGGGTTCCTCCTGTCTTCTGTTTCCTGCTCTTTTCAGCTTTATATTTACTTTGATGACAACTGGATTGTGATCTGAATTTATGTCGGCGCCAGGATGTGTCTTTGCACTTGTGACACTGTTCTTAAATCTATGTTTTATCATGATATAGTCGATTTGATTACGTGTTACATCTCCTGGGCTTTTCCATGTGTATAATTTCCTTGGGTGATGTTCAAAAAAGGTGTTACATATGACCAGCTGGTTTTCTTCACAGAACTGGATAAGTCTGTCTCCTCTATCATTTCTTGTCCCTAATCCATACTGTCCTACTATTTTCTTGTATTTTCCTTTTCCTACTTTTGCATTCATATCACCCATTACTATCAACACATCTGTAGATTTGACTGGTTTAAGTGTGTGTTGTAGCTCTTCATAGTATTCTTCTATTTCTTCCTCGCTGTAATCTTTAGTTGGTGCATAAGTTTGTAAGATTGATATGTCGAATGGCTTTGCTCTCATCTTTAGTAACATCATTCTGTGTCCAGTATCCACATACGTATTTTTCTAACTCCTTCTTTATCAACATTCCTACCCCTCTTTCGTGTTTTTTTCCTCCTGAGTGTATAAGCGTGTACTGGTCTCTTGTTATGTAGCCTGTATCCAAAAGTCTTGCCTCTGCAACTCCCAGTATATCGAGTTTCATGTCGGTTGCCTCTAATATAAGATTGTCCAGCTTTCCTTCTCCGTTTAGAGTTCTAACATTCCATGTTCCTATTTTTAGGCTTCTCCTACTAGTTTTTAGGTGGTCTTTCTCAGAATGCTCCCTTTCAACAGAATTTAAGGAACACTCGTCATTATGTACTTCCTTACTCATTAGAGGAGTTGCCTCTTTCCTGTTAATTTGTACAGTAGATTCTTCCCCAGGGGACAGAGAGTTCTCTACATATCGGTTCTTATCTTGTTGTTGTGATCCCATTACTTTCTGTAGGAAGTACGTGGTAAGGCCCCAATCTCTTCCACGGTGGCTAGCCATTGTCTTTTTCTATGTCCGACATGCCTCTAGTGCGCCACACACTTTGCTGTTTCGCTTTGCGAGCCGTTAAATTCTGCACTTCGCCAAAAGTCGCTGGAAGTCTTCAGTATTTTTCTTCAGTTTGTCCAGATTCTTCTCATATCGCTGGCAAGTCAACCAAATAAAGATTGTGGCGTTGAAATTGATGAAGACATGCTCGACCAGGTCAAACAGTCCTGACAGCATCACCATGCGTACACATTTACTCTTGAAAACTGCCATAAGTAGAATTATTTCTTCGCGTGATGAATCATTATTATGAAATCCTTTAATCTTCTACAGTGCCACAACAAGGACGCCTTAATATTATTATTCATTGAACTACCAGAGTCCGCTGGGAGGACAATATTAGACAGTCTCCGAAGGACCGAGGACTAGATTGGAACCAGGCCAGAAGGAAGACAGCCGATAAGATAGTATGTCGCTCCCTCCTCCAAACCTCACAGTAGAAGAGGCATGACTAAGTAAGTAAGTAAGTAAGAACCACTGAAAGCCGTGATAACGGTCCATCCATCTCGTGACACCACTCGTTCCGCAGTCACGCGGTTAGGGAAATTATTATTATTATTTTTTTTTTAAATGAGAGAGAGAATGAGGATGCGAAAGAGATCACGTCAAGCGTACACCACGTGGTGGACGTATTAAAGACCCATTTCTCAGTAATTATGTATTCATTTTCAACTTTCTCATTTTATTAACGGACTTTGGTTAGTGCACATATGATTACTATTGGAAGAGGCTATAATTGAACTGCGATAAACGCTATTAGATTTGGCATGCATAGTAAACTCACTTCAAAGGCTCAGTTACTCGGTGACCCTTTCGCTTCAGTCACTATGTGGGTTTAAACCAATGTCTCCCAGTGGAGAATTTATGGCAGGGAGTAGTCGAGAAGATAGGTAGGAGTAAGTTTTTTTAAGGGAGTAGCCCATGATAGTTACTAAATAATGAGGTTGGCGTAGGTTCTTTTAAGGGAGAAGCTCATGATAGTTACTAAATAATGAGATAGGAGTTGGTTCTTTTGTAACCGTTGGAGTGGTGAAGAAGAAAAAATCGGCTTGATTTATTTTTAGGAGACTGTTTCATGAACCGACTTTGGATTTATAGTCAAAGGGAAAAATCAATACAACGAGAATAAGGGGTAAGAGTAATGCTTACGTCCCTCAATTTGCGGTGTCTGACCATCAGAGCCGGATTAACGTAGTAGCACAAGTAGCATATGCTACGGGCCCCGCGCTTTTAGGGGCCCCGCGCCAATAAATATGTACATAATTTTTTGGTCATCTTCTAATACGAGCGTTGATGGGAAGGAGCGAAGCTCCTGACCGGGTTGGAAGGAAAGTCCACTGACCCCCCAGCCTCGCAATGACATGTCATTGGGCCAAAAGAGCTGGAAAGCTCGAGTGCCGCTGGTTACAGAGAAGAAAAAAAAATACGAGCGTTAAACCAATGATCTTTAGCGCCTTTTCATTTGGTGTCACGAAATTGTGAGAGAAAGAGCATAAGAGGGTGACTTAGTGTGACTCTTCATTATTTTAATCTCAACTGTTTGCGGACGGAAGCTATTTAAGTGGCGTTGAAAATTTGGTCATGTTTGGACGGAAGCCACTTTTTTGGCTCTAGGCGACTGCCTCTCTAATTTTGTTTCGTTCTTTGTGAAATGAATTTGCATTAACAATAAAAACTAGAATTTAGGAAACAGAAAATTCCTGTTTTAATTGAGGTATACGGCGTGCTCGCACTCTCTTTCGATCTTGATTAAAATTTCTTGATTTGTAAGGTTAGAAAACTCAAAAAATGAGCAGTAGACACAGAGATATTGGACGTAATTATGCTTCTGGAAGTGAAAAACGTAAAGCGAAGGAAGAAAAAGAAAGAAGAGATCAACTTGTGATATCAAAAACACGTAAGCTGACAGAATATTTTGATGTTCATGGTGGAGGTACTCTAACCGCTGAAGCTGGAAGTACAGGAACAACTAGTACTAGTGCAGGCTGTGCAGCAGAAAACATACAGCAAAACCCAGTATACACTGAGTCTGAATGTGAAAGAATAAGTGAAACGAAGAAGTACTCTAATGATATTGGTGACTGGCCGAACAATATAGATGACTGTGAGCGTGAATATTGCATATCCAAGGGAAGTGAAAAATGTCAACATGTTGATAGTGTCTTCTCTTCATCCGTGCGATTGTATGACACTGAAAAGAAAACTCGATACTGTCAGAAGTCTTATTTTACACATATTCATAAACTTACAAACAAGCAACATGCAAGAAAATGGTTATGCTATTCAGAAAGTAAAGGGCGCCTATTCTGTTTCCCATGCAAGCTTATGAGTTCAGAATGTTCATCAAAGTTTACTGTGGAAGGGTTTAATGACTGGAAAAATGCAAGCAATCTATTGCGTCGACATGAAGAAAGCTTCTCACATAGACAAGCTTTAATTTCACTGTTGATGTGTAAAAACAAAGGTGAACGTGTCGATTCCCATCTTGTGAAACAAATGGACATTCAAGAAAAGTATTGGCACAAACTTCTAGAGCGAATAATTGAAGTTGTGAAGTTTTTAGCAGAACGAGGCCATTCATTTCGTGGCAGTGATGAAATTGTTGGGTACCCTTATAACGGGAATTACTTAGGGTTGTTAGAATTACTGGCCAAGTTTGACCCTTTTCTGGCAGACCATATAAGTACTCATGCAAACAAAGGATTTGGACATACATCATATCTATCTAAAACAACGTGTGAGGAATTCATCAATCTGATTGGATCCAGCATACTGGATCACATTCTCTGTGAAGTGAAGAAATACAAGTATTATTCCGTTTCATTGGATTCTACTCCAGATATATCTAATATGGACCAGCTGACTTTGACTCTGTGCTATGTTTTGCTATCTGGACCAGTTGAAAGATTTGTGACATTTTTGGATATGGAAGGTCATAGTGCTGAACAGCTTACTAAAAGTCTACTTAATTTTTTAAAGGCAAATGACACTGATATTAAAGACTGCCGTGGTAAAAGTTATGACAACGCCAGCAACATGAGTGGCAAGTTTATAGGATTACAAGCACGAATTAATTGATAATGATAATTACTATGCAAATTAAAAATGTATGTGTTCAAATATGTTTGTGTTGTTTTATTGTTTTTTTTTAAATATAGGGCCCCTTTCTTAACATATGCTACAGGCCCCGCACTAGCTTAATCCGGCCCTGCTGACCATGAGTGACAATCCTAATGAGTGTTTTTCTGTTTGGTTTTGTTTGAGTGAGTCCAACTACGGGACTGTAAATTCACGTGTTTGGCTGAGTTG
>JAMPIV010015524.1:382500-520026 GCA_024509875.1 Oreohelix idahoensis
GTGAACCCATCGTGTCTCAGATCCGCGGCCAGATCACTATACTTGGCCGCTTTGAACGAATGTTGCTCATCTAATCTGGATTCAAATGGCACGGTCAGTTCAATCAGTATGACCTGAAGCGTTGCTGCAGAATGAAGCACTATATCCGGCCGTCTCCGCGATTTTCGGATACTCTCTGGATATGCCCCTCGTCCAGGTAGGTCTACCGCCATCTCCCAATCATTTGCACAATCAAGAAGAGATGGTAAACTGCTACCAGGTTTATTCGGTTTGGGGTGTGCTGACTTTCCTGCCCTCAGAAAGTATGTGTTTGCGGTGTCTGGCCGGACTTTGCTATTCGATGAGAGTGTTTCTGCTTGGCAACAAGAAATGTAAGTTGACCATCATGTTTTGTGTTCGCATTATCGAGAAGGTTTGGGCAGCGTTGGTGTAGCTAGCAGACATTTTCAGGACAAATTCTTTCATGGTTTCATCATGCTAGCAGACAGATACTATTAGTCCTTTTCAGGACCTAGAATATATATCAACGCTGCCACGAGCTAGCACTCCTTTTCAGGACTAGCCATTTTCATGGCTTCATCTTGCTAGCTGATAGAAGCTTGTAGCTCTTTCATGGCTTCATCATATTTTAGTTGACAGAGTTCACTTACTTTTACTTTGTCTGTTGTCAATACTTTGGTCTTCTTGGTGTTTAGGTATAGATTCTGGGCCTCGCTGTGTTTTTTGGTGGACAGAAGTATTTGTTCAAGTCCTTTTGGGTTGGTCGATAGGAGGACTGTGTCGTCAGCATATCTGATTTCCGGGATCTGGTACCCGCCGATGTTAAATGAGTCAAACTCTGTGTGTTCTTGGTCATCTCTTACGTTTCTCATGATATTCTCGGCATAAATGTTAAACAGGTAAGGGGAAAGGGTACAGCCTTGTCTTACTCCTTTCTGTACTTCAAACCATTCTGATGTTTCCCCCTCTATTCTTACGGCTGCTTGTTGTTCTTGGTACAGCAGTGCGATGAGTTGTATAAGGTGGTTTGGAAATCCCATATTTTTCATAATAGCCCATAACTGCTGATGTTGTACACAATCGAAAGCTTTGGTGTAATCAATGAAACAAGTATGTAGGTCAACGTTGAATTCTCTACACTTTTCTATGATGATCCTCATGTTGAATATATGATCTCTAGTGCCTCTACCTGGTCGAAAACCCGCCTGTACTTCATTTATTTCTGTTTCTAGCTTTTGTTGCATCCTTTTCATTATGATTTGTAAAAAGTATTTTGCTGGCATGGCTTATAAGAGCTATAGTTCTGTAGTTTGTGCACAGTTTCAGGTTGCCCTTTTTTGGCAAGGGTATGTAAATTGATCGTTTCCATTCCTTGGGCCAAATTCCGCTTTGCCAGATCTTGCAGCATAATGCATGGTATATACGAGCGCTGCCTTCTCCTCCTGCCTGTATCATTTCAGCTGTTATTTCATCACAACCAGGAGATTTTCCACTTTTTAAGTGTTTGATTGCATTCCGGACTTCCTCTATGGTAGGTTCTGGTTCACGTTCCGCTTCATTCATGACGTTGTTATCTGCCGCTTTGTTTATTTCCGTATACATTTCTTGACAGTACTCCTTCCATCTGTTCAGAATATCTTTACGTTCTGTTAGAGTGTCGCCTTTCTTGTCGTTTATTGCTCGGGGTGATGATTTAAAGTTGCTGTTTTTCAATGTTCTTACTTCAGAAAACATATTCTTACTCAATCCCTGTTCGCGCATTTCCTCTATTTTCCTGCAGGTGTCGTTTATGTATTGTTGTTTGTCTTGTCTGACTCGTTTTTTAATCTGCTTTGTGTATTCCTTGTACAACTCCTGATTTTCTGTATCTTTTTTGGACTTCATTTTTCTTCTCTCTACCACCAACTTCAGTGTTTCGTCTGAGATGTATTCTCGTCTCTTTATACTTCTTTTAGGAATTAACCTCTGTGCATTTGTAATATATACATCTCTGATGTTATTACGAAACTAAATGATTAAATGCTGCCGTCAAGTTTGACAGGTTACTTGCAAAGAGATCCGTGGAATCTGAATAAAATAGATCATTGACGTCTACTATGGGATAATTCTAAAGGGTGTTAAGATAATTTTCACTCAAAGCAAAGTGCAATGTTCGACATTTCCGTATTTCTCGAAAAGCTGTTGCTATTGTTTCAGGTCGTATAGACGCATGGACATTTCGTACCTAGCAAATTCTTATGAAAGTGGTATTACGTAGAAAACATGATTACATCAGATTATGACTTGTAAGTCATGCTCCAGGCTCAAAAATTGGCAGACGGCACATATAAATCATTGAGGACACATCCAGTAAAGAACAGATTTTTGTGAAGGATCCTGTGATGAGAGTGTTTCTGCTTGGCAACAAGAAATGTAAGTTGACCATCATGTTTTGTGTTCGCATTATCGAGAAGGTTTGGGCAGTGTTGGTGTAGCTAGCAGACATTTTCAGGACAAATTCTTTCATGGTTTCATCATGCTAGCAGACAGATACTATTAGTCCTTTTCAGGACCTAGAATATATATCAACGCTGCCACGAGCTAGCACTCCTTTTCAGGACTAGCCATTTTCATGGCTTCATCTTGCTAGCTGATAGAAGCTTGTAGCTCTTTCATGGCTTCATCATATTTTAGTTGACAGAGTTCACTTACTTTTAAATGGCAATAGCACTCTGATACAACCGACAGTTGAAAGGGCGGACCACAAAATGGCAAAAGCCTCAATGAAACCCAAAGACTAGTAGGTGTCTGCTGCTTAGCTAAAGTAGTCGCTTTTGAGGAGAGCGCTTAAATGTGGTGTTGTCTGCACGATATATGTATATGTCGCATCTTATTATAGGCTTTAATAACGGTGTAGTTTTGGCTAGCTTAATACAGTGTAGGAAATGTAATTTTCATGTTTTGATGAAATAAAAAAAAAAGTTTTCTATACAAAATCGAAGTTTGTAGGATTAGTGACGTAACTACAATGTAAGAGGTTCCATGCACAAATTAAGTGGTTAAATAATTGGCTCAACACCTATAATCAGTTTTCAGCACATCTGTATCAAAATTGTGTAATTATTTTCTCTTCATCATAATCATTACCATTAGCTCCCCAAGGAGAACAGACCTTCAACAAACTTATGCCAGGTCCTCCCGTCCTATAGCATTCACTCAAGATCTTTCAATGTCTTCTGTCCCTTTAATGTCTTCTACAGAAACTTGGATATGCTATTGGGTTTAACACATGAACATACAAGGATATATAGATAAAACAATAATAATAGCCCCTTCAGTCATAACTGACTATGGGAATGTGCCCCTGAGGTGACAGCCCTTAGCTGCTTATTTTCCTGGTGTTCCTTTTGACATTTTCTCCTCTCTTCTGCTTGCCATGAGAGTTTTTCGCCAAATCTCAGTTTAACATGCTATTAGTTCACTCAGCTTCAACATACTTTCCTCCAAAGTGAAAAATATTCAGCTGAATTTCAGTGAACTAAAACAGAGTTTAGCACTATGCCTTACAAATAACTATCTCACTGTTATATTTACTGCAACATTTATCACTTGCAGCATACAAAAATGCAAAATTTAGGGATAACATCTTGTATTTTTCAAATATGATGATAGGAAACTCTTTACAGAGCGATACAACAGGAAGCAATCTGATCATCAGAAGAAGTCCCCCTGTCCAGCAAGTGTTTCGGCCCTATATACTCCTTTACACTCTAAGGGGGGCAGCCCACTTGGGTCATGACTCCCAAGCGTCTCAGCTTCCTGTTGTCTTGTATCGAAAATGAACCCATTCCACTTATGGTAGCAGCTTTAAAATCCACAACTCCGCCAGCCACGGAGGCAATTGTGAAAGTAACAAAGAGAAGACACATTATTCCGTTCGTTCTGTCGCGCACACTGAGACACCGTAGCGAAGTCAACGAGTCTAGCCACTGCGTATTCATCACTGAAATTCTTATACTGACACCCCTTATAGTATACACCGCCTGTCGCCGCTGCGTCACAGCCCGTTCACCAGTACACCAAAAACCCAGCATATTGTGGACTTAGAAAAATTTGTGGTGTTTGCTATACCGCAGCATTTATTGTTACGCTCTCCATTGCCCATTGCGGTTGTTCCACAGCCAGCATGATGCTTTTTCGGCAGTTTCACTAAGCCTCTTCAGTGCCCTTGTTCTCGACTGTCCCTTCAGCCCCAATAGTTTCAATAAATCATACACTGATGCAGCCACAAGCCCTCTTGCGCCCACTTCAACAGCCATGACCCTTGCAGTGAACCCATCGTGTCTCAGATCCGCGGCCAGATCACTATACTTGGCCTCTTTGAACGAATGTTGCTCGTCTAATCTGGATTCAAATGGCACGGTCAGTTCAATCAGTATGACCTGAAGCGTTGCTGAAGAATGAAGTACTATATCCGGCCGTCTCCACGATTTCCTGATACTCTCTGGATATGTCCCTCGTCCAGGTAGGTCTACCGCCATCTCCCAGTCGTTTGCACAGTCAAGAAGAGATGGTAAACTGCTACCAGGTTCACTCGGTTTGGAGTGTGCTGATTTTCCTGCCCTCAGAAAGTATGTATTTGCGGTGCTCGGCCTGGGTTTGCTATTCGCCTTCATCCTTGCCAGATCTATTGTCGCAGCAAGCTCATTTAGCACTTTGTTGTGGCACCAAGTGTATCGCCCTTGCCCCAATGACACCCTACACGATGAGAGCACGTGTTCCCATGTAGTCCATTGGCCTTGTTGGGCCTGCTGCACTGCTTTTTGCCACCTCTTCTCATTTTCAGCTCCTCGTATCTCCTGAACTACCATGTCTCTGCGCTCCCTGCTTGATGCATTGGACCACCAGCGGATGTCTCCATGACCAAATCCCCGTCTATTCATTTGTGTGTATCCGATTACCTTTAGCTATTTCAAAAGAACATGTCACGTCTGAACAGTTTTTGAGTAGAATAAACGACCAGATGGTGCACTTCACACAATTAGGTCACAGTGGAAGTGTAACTCAACACAAGTAGCTTTTATGCTCTCTCTATGTACACTTTCTGCACTATGCACTCATGCGATGACCATCATCATCATAATCAAAGTACCATACCAACTTTTGTCTCACTATCACTTTTATTGTTGGTACTTTTACATATCTTTTTATTAATCTGCCCAGTATCTTCTCTCTTTGTTGTCCTCTACTTTAATCACTTCTGGTTCTCAAACTCTGCCTAAAAACAGGGGATTGTCACTTTCAAATCTTTACAATGTCTTTCCTTTGCATTTTGACCTCTTTCAAGACATTTTTTTATTTCTATGTTCCAACTATTTAGGTTAAAGTCTTGTTTACTTGTTGTCACCACAACATCATAATTTTCCGCAGCCTTTTCTCGCTCCTGGTCATTACAAAACTTAACTAGCTCAGGTGACAGAACACATATTTGTCAGATAAATGTTCTATATGTTTAGTAATTCTTATGGTTGCTGTTTGTTTCTAATATTTGTTATTAAGCAGTAGCCTCCTCCAGTCATAATTAAGGGATGATGCACCTTTGACATGATAACCACAGCTGCATGTTGCCTGGTGTTTATTTCAATGTGTTCTTTTCTCTTCTGCTTGTTGTACCTCACTCTGCCCAATCTGAGGTGATGACATAGTGAGCATCTCTGCTTGGCACAATCAGCAGCGATGTCCTCCCATGATGCTGGACTTGTGTCCAGCTCCTTCATGTCTCTCTTGTGCACATCTCTGAATCTCAGCTATGGTTACCCTTTGCTTTGTTTTTAAGCATTTTCATGTTTCTGCAAACACTGTGTTTGCTTTCTAGCATTTTCAAGGAAACTGTAAACTTCACCATATCAAAAGTGTTAGCATAAGATACATCTGCACTTCTATACTTCCAGGATTCTAAATTCAAGTTCTTATGATATATATATATATATATAAATATCTGAACCCCTGCCTTAGAAAAAACTGTCACTAACAACCGTCTCCTTTCTTATTTTATCACATTATTCAAATGATGGTGCACAAAGGAGCAAAAACGAAACACATTAAGATATGTCAATGTTAAGCTATGAGCTTACAACCATCATACAACAAATGATCTCCCAGTACACAACTCAGTATGCAACAAGGTTGTATATTTAACAAACAACTGCTCTCTGAGTATGCAGTTAAGTATGCAACAAGCTTTTATACATAACACACAAATCAGCTCTTGAACACTAGCAGTAGAGAAGTAAAACATACAAACAAATGTTAAGTAAAACACAACTAATCTCTACTTTAAATCTTGTGCCAGTGACAGTATACAACAAATTACACACCCCCTCCCCCTTCCAACCACCAAATTGGCTACAATACTGGTTTTAAACTCATGTATTATTTCCAACTCTGCCTAGGCCGGTTCCAAGCCCGGCTGAAAAAAGAGAGGAGGGATTCTGATTGACCTGGGTGCTTCATGCGTCCAAGGAAGTAGCGGGTAAAAACGTGAACCAGCCAGCGTGGAGGCTGTAAGGAGGCAGCCCCTCTACCTTGCAAAGGCACAACAGGCCAATCGCCTGTTTGCCTTAAAATCCAATTACAAGAAAACAGCCGATAGGATAGTATGGCTCTCTCTGGCAAACCTCTACACCCCCAGGGTAGATGAGGAACGACTAAGTAAGTAAGTATTATTTCCTGGGGTTCTCTGAACAGACAAAATAAGAACAGGACTACATCACCCACATCATTTTTGTACAACACATGACCACAGAACCAGCTGCTGTAGTGGTTCCATGCTCCATAGGGAACACAAAGGAAAATGATAATGACAACTCGTTTTGAAGAATATACAATATTACTGTCAACACTTTTCATCTTGTACACTAAATGTGAATTCCAATTTACTGTATCCAGACTACTGTTTTAATCTGTTACAGTTTGCTCTGTTAAGTTTTTAGTTTGATCTGTGTTGAATGGCTGGAAGATTTTGCTTTGACCTTTCTCTATCGGAAGAAATAAATTTCTCTGGCCAAGTTTCATGGCTTTTTTCATCAGGTAAATGCTAAAGTGTGAATTACAGCGAAAGTTAAAAATCAATAAAAGTCTAAGATATGTTTTGACTGTCCCAGAAAACAACATAATTGTTGAAAGTATAATCTCCTGCCATGTCCATGGAAACTCCTCTTGTCATATCCATGGGACCAGGTTGTCCTCTGTCCTGCATCATACCGTGACTGGGCAAGCCATGAGGCAGAGCTTGTGGGATGCCCTGAGGTATACCTTGAGAGATGCCCTGACCAAGATTGTGGGGCATGATGTGAGTATGGGTGAGTGTGTTTGGAGCCATGATTGTTCTTGTGACTTGCTGGGCCTCCATGGCATGTGTAACCACTTGCTGGGGCATAATAGTCGTGTGCTGCATGGAGGCTGTGACTGGTAGCATTGATGGCAGTGTTAATGGTAAAACTGATGGTTGTGACTGTTGTGGTGCTGCAGGGTGTGGTAAAGCTGGTGCCAGGATTGAGGCTGGAGGTCTCATAACCTGATTCTGCCCTGAAGATGAATTAAAAACAATGTTGCTACACCAGAGATAAGAATGAATGTTATCTATACATGTTCAAACATATGGTTTACAGTGATAACATTCAATAACTTACTACTGTTTCAGCTAAGAATATGAAGTGAACTGACCATCTAGTCAGAATGCACAGAGATCAATCAGCATCATCAATTGCACAATATCACATGGAATAATGTAAGTTAAAAACTGCACAAAGAAAAGATGACTATATGAAGTAACTTCAATGAGCAAGTGAGTCCAATTAGCACATAAAAAAAAAAAAAAAGGAACCCGTTACACGCCCATTGAGGCATATTGGGAATATGGTGTTAGGCCCATATTATCTTGACCGTCGGCACACTAGGGGTGATGTGGTCGGCATCACGCCGGCCGCCTTAACCTTCCCAGAGTTGCCAGAATTAGCACATGGCTCATACAATATGCTTGTGAAATTCCCTAAATTTCTGAAGGACACTTGTTAGCAACAGCTCGTGTGTGTGTGTTTGTGGGGGGAGGGGTGGAGGAGAAGGTGTGGAGTAGGGAAAAAGATGACTAACATAGACTATTATGTTTTAGCAAAATATTAGTAGAACTGCATGATTTTATATGAATCTGTCTTTCTATAGATGGAATATGTTTTGTTTTGTTTTTTTACCTTGTTTAGCCATCTTTTTCTTGCTGTCCCTGCTGGCTTTACATTTGTGCCCGTAGGGATTCTTGTAGGTCTTAAAGCAATAGTGGCAAGTCTTGCTGAACCCTGCATGCTGCGCCTTGTGACCTCTAAGTGATATTGGTGTGGTGTACGTTTTCCCACAGCCCTCAACATCACAGACATACTTCTCCCCTGTGGATACAACAAAGATACTGTTTCTACCAGATATGTACTTCACTGAGAGCTGCTTATATGATTACACATTGCATTTTACACCAGATATGTGATACCTGCAACTTTCACTATGTTTAAAACACATTTTAATATTAAATCTACTACTTAGAATAACCTCGGTGATCTTGGAGTATTTATTACATACTATCTTGTTTACAACTCTCAGGCATGTCATACAAGGTGACTAATAAGAGGTTGTGATGGGGAAAAGGGGGGGGGGGGGGGGCTGGCTGGCAACCTCACCATGTAAAACAAACTGCCACAGAAACCACAGCTGCAAAAATATGTTAATGTTTGGTGCAGGCTTCCTGCAAGGGGACCAGATGCAGTGGTGGCTCTATAAGGAGAATACAGAAAAATGATGATGATGAAGATCTTGTTAACTGCCACAGCTGATACGTTAACTGCCACAGCTGATGTGTTAACTGCCACAGCTAATAATCTCATTCATTCATTGCCCATCAGCTCCCTAAGGAGCAGAGGCCTTCAATAAATGTATGCCAAGTCCTCCTTTCATGCTCCAGGTCTTTCCATGTCTGTCTCCAGTTCTCTTCTCCCTGTGTTTTTCAGTCAACCTCTGCTTCACTTAACCTGGGGATTTCATAACTAGAACGGCCTGGTAATGCTGTCGACAGGTTTCCTCAATGTGTGCCCTATCCATCACCCGCATTTTCTTTTCATCTCTTGTTCCAATGGAACATGTCTGGTTCTTGTCATCAGTTTCACACTGGTGATTTTTGTCATGCCATTCTATACAAGCACCTATTTATGGAACAGGTTTGGTTGTTGTTCTTCATGTTTCCAAGGAATACCATAGCATTGACTTGACATTTGAGTTCAAAATTAACTAAGAACCTTCTTCTTCTTCTTCTTCAAGTACCATGCTTAGTGGTGTAGGAGATCATGTCTCTTCACAACTACCTGTCTTCAGTACAATTTATTTATCAATTCTGTTGTTGATTTCTTTCCATGTCACGATGTCAAACTGTCCAGTATTTGTTTTCTTTGTCTTCCCCTATCTCTTTTTCCTTCAATCTTACCTGTTGTTACGATATATTCCAGCTTTCCTCTTCTCATAACATGCCCAAAAAAGTGGATTGCTTCTTTCTAACTTGTGAAATAAGTTTCTTTTGCACACTGGCCTATTTTAAGACATCCTCATTACTCTTTTTGGCCGTCCATGGTATTTTTAACATTCTTCTGTAAAACCCCATCTCTGTGGCCTCTAGTGCCTTCCCTACTTGTTTACTAATTGTCCATGACTCACTCCCGTATGTCAGGATTGGTTCTATATAACACTGAAGAGCTCTCTTTCTTACTTCCAATGACAAAGAATTGTTGCATAAAATACTCTTCTTTTTTATAGAATGCTGTTTTTGCCTAAACTATTCTGTTCTTTACTTCAGAGATGCATCTTCCATCCGTTGTTATTAATGTGCCCAGGTATTTGAATTTACTGACTTTTTTAAAAACTGTTCCATTTACTTTGATAGTGCATTCTGGGGATGCCTTTTTCTTTGAGACAACCATTATTCTGTCTTTTGCTATTAACACATTAACTACCGAATTGAAAAACACACTGTGGCCGAATTAAATTTTTTTCCCATTTTCATCCTGTAGGTGTTGGCACAAAGTAAGCTGTAGTTTTCGTAATTGTTTACAGATTTTTATGAAATACACGTCATTTTAAAGATAAATGAATGTACTATTACAATAAACACCGGTTGTAATTCTAATAGAGGTTGTTGCTTTTTAACGGCCCTCCGATGGCCGAGGACTTGCAATATTTTCACAATTATAACTGCTTGCACCCCATCTCTATCAAAATCCCTATTTCAATCAATGTGCACACCGTTTTCACTCTTGTCCTCGTCGCTAGATCTATCAGTCAATTGTTGAAACACGTTTCTATCCTATTCAGCCGTAAGATGAGATGTACACGCATTTTTTGTAGTCCTATCACTAGTTGCCACGGTAAACAGTTTTACACGATTTGGTAACTAACCCAAAACGCTGAAAAATATGAACATAATATCAATTTTCCAGTGTTCTACAACAACCTTGCTTTGGGAATTTGTTTTCCGGTGGCAACTTAAAATCTCGAACCAGATCAGAGAGTGTTACAGTACATTTTTCATTCGTTTTATTACTAAAATTAGATTGGCGCTCTGAGCGGCTTGCGGTCCAAATGTGATTATTTTGTGAGCCGCTGACAGCGGCTTGCGGTAGTTAATGTGTTAAGGCTAAGGCCTTTATTTTCACTTTCTATCGCTATTGTATCAAGCATTTCCTGCCGCTCCTTTTCACTTTTTGCTACTGAGACTGTATCATCAGCGTATCTCATGTTGTTTATATTATGTCCACCAACAGATATTCCTGATATGTCCTCCAGTGGTCTCATTATAATTTCACTGTACAGATTGAACAGATCCGGTGACAGAACACATCCCTGCCCTACACCCTTTTTTACTTGCTGAAATGTTCCTATGTGGCTGCTAATTTTTACAGCTGATGTTTGTTGCCAGTACATGTTCTTTATTATCCTCAAGTTTTTTCCATCAGTATTGATGCTTTCTAACATTTTGATAATTTCCTCACGTTTCACTTTGTCAAATGCCTTAGTGTAATCTATAAAGCATAAGTACGGTTCTGTCTTTACTTCTATGTACTTGTAAATGTACTTATGTGCACTCAGTTACTGATTGTGATGATAATATTAATTGATCCTGTCTGAAGTTATTAATATTTTAATTTTAATTTGTAAAACGCTGAACATTGTATTGCAGGGCAGAAATGTAAAAAGGCAATTATGCCTATTTCTTTACCCTGATGAAATAAAGATTTCGTTCGTTCGTTCTATGGCTCTTTCTTTTAATGTTCTTATAGTATATATGGCATTGTTTGTGCCTTTAGATTCTACAAATCCACACTGTTCATCATTGATTTCTGGTTTAATTTTATTTCTCACTCTTTTCAAAATAACCTGTCTACTGAAAATACTGCATTTCGTAAAATATCATTCATATACAGGGGCGATTATAAAAGGCGTTGTGATCTGCATTACTCACACACACTAGAAAATTAAATCCTAAGTTTGTGGCATAATACAACATAAGATTAAAGAGAGGTATATAGGATGTACTCCTGACCCAAACCCACAGAGCATGAGAAATGTAGGGAGGTCAAAGGAAACATAGAGAAGAATGGTTAAAAAAGAAAGTCAAAGCTTCCAATGCCTAATGGGCAGAGCTGAAAGGTAAAGAAAGGGTAAAGGATCCCGTTACACGCCCATTGAGGCGTATTGGGAATATGGTGTTAGGCCCATATTTTCTTGATCATCGGCACACTAGGGGTGATGTGGTCAGCATCACGCCGGCCGCCTTAATCTTCCCAGAGTTGCTCTGGTACCCAATTGGGGCTGGGTCGACCCAGGAGCCGTTTGCGGCTTAAAAAAAAATCCCACCTCCTCTGGGGATCGAACCATAGACCACTGTGCTAAAAAGCCAGTGCACTAACCACTATGCTACCACGGCTCCTTGGGAAGAGCTGAAGATGTGCTAAATTGAAATGCGTGGTGATCAACAACTACAGAATAAAACTATTTACTATCTTCTAGAAGAACTCAATAACAAGACATGAAGATTATGGAGTCAACCTTAAGAGCAATAAGAACATGAATACAAAGCTTTGCATAATTTCTACCACAGCAGATGTCAACCCTGTGCTCAAATGCATATGTCTTCAAAATAGTGGTGAGCCTTGAAATAACTACTGTCAAGCATTTCCCGAGTACTACCTGTGTGTTTCCTCATGTGTGCCCTATGACCTGTATGGGAAGCAAAGCTGGCCCCACAAATTTCACAGGTGAATGGTTTTTCTTTAGTGTGGGATGGAATATGTCGCTGCATCTCTCGGCTGCTGACAAAACCCTTTCCACAATAGTTGCACTTGAATGGCCACTTCCCTGCAAAATTAATCATGAGAAAATATTTATATTCTGATACTACCTGACAAAGTTCTGTGTGATTCTGTCAGGTCAGGAGAGAAGAGAATGAGATAAAGAAAGTAATAGGACCACTGCTCCAACCAAGCATGTCGTAAGAGGTGACTAAGGTGAGGATGTTCATGGAGATAGTAGCCTCACCTTGTAAAAAAAATTGCTCAAGAAAGCATCACTGCAAGAGTATATAAATGCTTTGGTAGACTGGTGGCGTGGGGGGGGGGCGCTATTGAAGTGGTGGCATCATGCTCTATATCATCATCATTTTTCTCTGTGCTCCTTAAGGAGCATGCAGCCACCACTTCAGCTAGTTTTTTTTTTTTTTTTTTTTTTTTTTTTTTTTTTTTTTTTTTTTTTTTTTTTTTTACGTTCGCCCGCTAATACTCGAGGCGAAATCTCAGGTTATTATTTATGTCTAACCTGACATTGATTTTACGTGAGTATCCCTTTATTTCTTGTACAGAGACAGGTGTCCCTCGCCATTCAGGCAAATACTCGCCGATTTCGGAGGTACCCATTGCAGCTGGGTCGGCTCAGGAGCCGCCAGTCCCTGGTCGACGACACTCCTTCAAATGTTCTCGCCAGGTCTCGAGTTAATACAGTCCAAATCCCGGTCGACGAAAAATCCTCAAATGCCGTCGCCCGGGTTTGATCCTGTATCACCCGGTCGCCAGAGCGGTGTTGTAACCACTACGCTAGCGCGGCTCCCACTTCAGCTAGTCCTCTTGCATCAAGCAGTCAATTGCTCTTGCTGCAGTTGTTTCCATGGCAATTTATTTGACATGATGAGGTTGCCAGTCCCAAGCACACCCACATATTAGTCACCCAGTGCGGCATGCCTGAGGGTGTAGTAGTCTTATTCTTTCTTTCTCTTTTCACAGACCCCTGGGACTACAGACCCCTGGGACCACAGACCCCTGGGACCACAGACCCCTGGGACTACAGACCCCGGGACTACAGACCCCTGGGACTACAGACCCCTGGGACTAAGGGAGGTCATGCTCCTTGTGGAACTAAAATAAAAAGGGAAGTAAGGAAGACTGACAAAGTGTCCAGCCACAAAAGTAGGAAATTTCCATCATACTATCTAGTGGACATGCCAGTTAACCTTTTGAACCCGAGGTCCCGAAATTTCGGTCCGTCTGTAAATAATCCGTACCCCGAGCGACCGCTTTTTCGGTCTGACACACCTAGCTTAGCAATACGGGGCCGGAATGGAAATGTGTGAAAAATAATGACGTCAGGAAGTACACATGTCTTGTGGAATGTAAAACTAAAATGGCGGCGCCCACGAAGTGATAATATTTTGCAATTTTTTAATTGTTTTCATAATGAAAAGGCGTGTTGAAAATCCAGGAAATAGCCGTTCTAAAAGGCTAACAACGGAACAAGCTGTTGAACTTGTGCTCAATGATTCGGAGGATGATGAATTAGATTTAGATGGTGATTATTCTGAAAGTGACATCGAAATTGAATCGAGTGACGAAACTTGTGAATCAGATTATGATCAAGCTAGTTCTAACCCTGTTCCTGGCCCCTCAGGGGATCGGGCTATGGTGCAGGGGCGTGGAAAGGGGCGTATCCCCTAAAGGAAGGGTCTACATGCTGGGAGGACTGGCACAATAAGCAGGAATATTGGATATGATCAGGTCAGTCAATTTGAGATAGAATAGTTAAAACTGACCATATGGTTTTGTTACAGTAACTAGTTTTGCTTATGTGTCTTTTTTGTGCATTTTTTGCTCAGGAGCCCAGGGGAATGGGATTTTATAGGCTGGGTGGCCAGGGTTCAAAGGGTTAAACCAACTCTATAACAATGGGAGAGTGAAGATGCAGCTGAGGTTTATATCTGCATGCAGGCTGCTTGTGATTTGATGGGAATGATGTCATACCTACTATGAGCAGGGTGTATACACATTCATGTAGCCCAACTCTAGGATGGAATGAAGACCATAAATGCCTCCAGTTTTCCCACTGACTTTCTAATTATATAATCACTGGGAAAAAGGAATAATGTCCATTTTACTTTTCCTTTCTCAATTTTTGCTTTTTATGAGCTATGAGGCCATCACTTCAATTGGCCCTCCTGCACAAAGCCACACAAAGACCTCCTGCACAAAGCCACACAAAGACCTCCTGCACAAAGCCATACAAAGACCTCCTGCACAAAGCCATACAAAGACCTCCTGCACAAAGACCTCCTGCAGTGGTGGTTTCTTTAAGTATCTTTTATAAGATGATGATAACAGCCCCAAGCACAACCTTGCCTCCCAAGGCATGTCTGGCTGGCCATAGTTACCTAATAATGAACATACACACACAAACAAACTAGCCATGGTTACCTGATAATGAACCAACAATCACATACACACATAAAAACTAGCCATAATTACCTAATAATGAACAAACAATCACATACACACATATACAAACTAGCCATGGTTACCTAATAATGAACAAACAATCACATACACACATTTACAAACTAGCCATGGTTACCTAATAATGAACAATCACCTACACACATTTACAAACTTGCCATAGTTACCTAATAATGAACAAACAATCACATACACACATATACAAACTAGCCATGGTTACCTAATAATGAACAAACAATCACATACACACATTTACAAACTAGCCATGGTTACCTAATAATGAACAAACAATCACCTACACACATTTACAAACTTGCCATAGTTACCTAATAATGAACAAACAATCACATACACACATATACAAACTATCCATGGTTACCTAATAATAAACAAACAATCACAATACAAACAAACTAGCCATAGTTACCTAATAATGAACAAACAATCACATACACACATATACAAACTATCCATGGTAACCTAATAATGAACAATCACATACACACATATACAAACTAGCCATGGTTCCCTAACAATGAACAATCACATACACACATATACAAACTAGCCATTCTTCTTCTTCTATGATCCTTAGCTGCCGACCGTCAAAGCAGTCAGTGGCCATCACGCCTAGTGGCGTCTTGTAGGGCAACAACAAATTGATTCCACTTTGCTCGGTCCACAGCCATCCTTCGTACAGTACCCCAACTCTGGTTCATTCTTTGCATCTCAGCCTCCACAGTCCTCCGCCAGGTTGTTTTTGGTCGGCCTCTTTTTCGTTTTCCTTCAGGGGTCCAAAGAATAGCTGTTCCCGCGATGGCACCGGGGTCCCCCCCGAGGACATGGCCAACCCAGCTCCAGCGTCCGCCAGCCACGATGGCGTGCATGTCCTCTTGCTTGCTCCGAGCAAGCAGATCTTGGCCGGTGATGGCATTCGGCCAAAAGACCCGGTGAATTTTTCTTAGGCATGTTGTGTGAAAAGAGGACAATTTTGACATTTCCTTCTCTGCAACTCTCCAGCACTCCGCACCACAGAGAAGCACAGAAAGCACACAGCTCTGACATAATCTTAATTTTGTGCTCGTGCTGCAATGAGAGGACCTCCAGATGTTGTTTAGGCTAAAAAAGGCTGTTCTTGCCCCATTCATTCTGACGTTGATGTCTCTGCCTGCCCTGCCGTCCGGCGCTACCATGCATCCCAGGTATGCGAAGGTGTCTGTCTGCACCAGTTGCTGATTCCTTACTGATATGGGCTCAGGGTTGCCCACACTGAGTGCCATGACCCCCGACTTCTCCAAATTGAAGTCCAAGCCCACCTGCTGGCTAAACTTATTAAGTCTATCCGTTTTCTCCCGGATGTGTCGACGCGAATGCGCCAGCAGTGCAATGCCATCCACATACTCCAGATCCTCCAATGCAGAAAATGTAGTCCATCTTATTCCTCTTGGACTGCCCTCTGTTGTCTGGCGCATCACCCAGTCTATGACTGTTAAAAATAGAGTGGTTGATAAGGGACATCCCTGTCGTAGTCCCGTCTTCACCTCAAAGGTTAGGTTGCTCTGCCCAACACTACACGTAAAGTTGGCATAGAGGCTTTTTATGATTGACACTATGCAGCTTGGAATTCCATAAGTCCTCAGTATTTTCCATAAACTGTCCCTATGTATGCTGTCGAAAGCCTTTTCAAAATCAACGAAATTAATGTACAGCTGTCTTTGCCATTCTGAGCACTGCTCTATAATGTTCCTGAGAGTGAATATATGATCTACACATCTTCTGTTCTGTCTAAATCCTGCTTGTTCTTTCCTCAGTTTGTGGTCTACTGCTTTCGAAATTCTCTGTATAATTATCCTGCCTAGTATTTTACTGTTGTCAGTAATGCACTATCTGGAGTAAGAAAAATCAAAAATCTACTTTTACAAAAATTAAAAAAACACATCAAGATATACCTGACGACACTCTTTATGATGATGATGATGATTGATATATATACAGGGTGGTCACAAAGTCTTTCCCTGATTTCAAAAATTAAAAAAAAAAAAAAAGTATTCTGTGCAGAGACACTTGGTTTTTTGGAAATTATTCCAGAACTAAAACAGTTTTTTGTAATGCAATTTGTAGATTTCAATATTTGCGCCGTTTGTGTAGGATTTTCAACACTGTGCTTCGAGGGATTGCAAGGTCTCTTGAGGCATGATAGGTTGATTTCTGAGGACTGCGTTGAAACGCCGTGCGCACTTCGTCCACAGTTTCTTCACTCAATACGAGGCCTACCTGCTCTGGGCATGTCACCGACGCTGCCAGTGTCCGTAAACTTTATATACCAAGCTTTGATGCTTTTAACATCTGGATGGGTTTGAAAAAAAATTGAAAAAAGGTGATTCGTCTTACGAGGACAAAAGACAAAGAAAATAGTCTACGTTACGGCCACAAGGCCTTCGTCAGGAAAGGAAAGAAAGAGAAGGCTAGATAGGGCACATAAAAACTAAATAAAATAAAAACTGGGTACTTCCCTGAAGGCAAGAACCGAAATTCTATCAAAATCGCTGTCTGTTTGTAAGCGCGTGGCTGAACAGAAAAATGACTTCCGCCGCCGGATGTACACAATGCATACTAAGAAACTAAAAAACGAAACCGGAAAATAAACTACCCAACGTGATAAAAGTGGGGACTGGAAATAGAAGGGGACAGAATGAGTGGGAGATAAATAAATATGAAATAAAAAAATGTATATGGCATACAAATAGAAGAATAGGATAAGAGTGGAAAGAGTAAAATAGAGCAAGAGAGGAGAGGGTGACCTCAGACAAAGGTGTGAAAAGTGTTGAGACCGGCTGGTTTTAGACACCCCATGCCTTTTTTAACATCTGGACGAGACTAAACTTTCTTTGCACTGTCAACGGCGATTTACTTTCGTGATATCATAAAACACACTGCGCTTTCTCCTTCATTGACGCCATGTTGAAAAAGATGATTTGTGTGCAACCTACAAAGGTAGCCAAAAAAAATTAATGCTCTTTGGTGAAATTTCCAAAAAACCCAATGTTTCTGCGCATGATACTTTTTTTGCAAAAAAAATTTGAAATCAGGGAAAGACTTTATGACCACCCTGTATATATATATAATTCTTCACATCATTTTACACCTTAAAGGATCTTTTCTGTCAACCACATTTTTCTTAACTTCTCAATGTTCTTGCCCCATCACATTTTTTTCAGATTCACTTCATTGCTGTCCATTCTTCTTCATGAGTCAATCCATTAGTCTTATATTTTAAATTTATTAAATACAAATTTCTTTAAAAACTACAATTCTAAATTCTCTCATAAATCAATCAATATCTTTTAGCTTCCAAAGCAGCATAGGCCTTCAACAAACACATGCCAAGTCCTGACGTCACATACCGTCAGCTCAAGTTCTTTCCATGTTTTTAAAAATAAATTAATACAAATGTGCAAAAAATGTGTTTATCATCTCTTGTACAGATCTAGATTTAAGCAGCATAACACAAAAATGAACATTAATATAACAACGCACCAATCTTGTGTTTCTGCAGAAGATGGAACTTAAGTCCACTGATTGTGGCATACCGAGCCCCACACTGCTGACACTCTTGAGACTTGCGAGGTTTGTTGCCAAGTCTGTGAGCTTTTATGTGATTGTGACGACCTTTCTTGCCACATGTTGGGCATACATAATCTGAAGATGACGTAGAATATTCTTTTACATTATCTGCACACAGGTTACAGACGTATACTGTCATACATTACATACAGATGATGCAAGTTCCAAACACAGCAACACAGATTATATCTTACACTTTTTCTAACTGCTGCTCAACAAAACGTGCCTTAATTAAGTGAAAAATGTTGTAATGATGAGCAGTGTTAAGTAACTATTTAACTTCATCTGACTTTTCACACATAAATGGTGTATGTGATTAAATGATTTTGAGGTAGGTAAAGGGGAACTGAAGTGACTCTTTTGCAAGGAACACTTTGACAGTTTGCTGGCAAGAGCGGTAGCAATGTACTTTCAATAAATTATTAACAAGGCTGGAAAATGAGTGATATTACAAAAACAATTTCCACAAACATTTGGGTAAGCAGTTAAAGTGTATTTAAACATACACAAAAAAATTGTAGAAAGATGGATAACAAATAAGCCTGTATTTAAAAAAAAAAAAAAAAAAAAGGCTATTTTCCTCAAACTGCAGTTGCAAATTTTTTTTGTTTTAATTTTTTTTTGGTTTTGAAAAAGCGCTTTCATGCAACATTGCTATTTAAAAAAAAAAAAAAAAAAAAGAACTGTGACAATGTTTACGAGGAAGTGAGTGTCACATTAGCTTATTAAGTCATATATGTAATAAGGTCGAGATAACATTTAAAATTCAATTTCAGATATCAAATAACCCCCATTAATGGTAAATTGTATTAATTATATCTGTATTTTCTGATTTCACTTCACATACATTAAATATAGGCTAAGTTAGTTAGGTGTGTCAGAAATTTTGCTTCTCCTGATGTTTCAGATGTCCATTTCATCCTCCTAGTGTCTCTACCATCAAAGACTCATGTCTCCTTGATTTAAAAAAAAAAAAAATCAACTTCATTCTCCAGCGTCTGAAGAAAATGTTTCCTTCCTCCATGCTGCTAATAAATCTACTCTTTTCTCCTGGTTTATCAGAAAGCTATTATGTTTCCAGATTTCTAAATTATGCATGCTCAAAGTAAAAATTAAAAAGTCATATAGCATTTGCCATTTTAGTCATGTTACAATTTACATTACATGGAAAAAACCAAAAAGACTAACCAGATTTTTCATTGTGATGCTCCTGATGACTTATGTGGTTTCTCTCAAATTTGAAAACCATGAAACACTGACTGCATGAGTACAGCCTGTTGCTGGCAACTATTGGGTTTAACAAAATATGGCGATAAACATGTTTCTTCATGATGAACACTGATGCAAACAACTTTGCACACCCTTGCCATGGACATTTGAATTTTCCATCTGAAAAAGACAAAGACAGAAAAGGACCGGAACAAAAATCATCTTTATTTTTAAATGGTTGAGAACTGGGTAAGAAGGCCAGTCTAATATTCTAACCTTTCTTTCTTTCTCATCACACATGAACTTGATACAGTACATATTACTTAAGACACCTCAGAAATCCATTCTTTCCTTCAGTTGTTTTACTTGATCCCCAAGAGACAGAGAAAAAATATAGTAACAGCGAACGATATTTTCTTTCTTTATTAACACAGCAGAACATGCTTTTCAAAAACTGTTAATCAAACCACATACATGCTGAGTTTCTAAAGGAATTGGCTTGTTTGCCAAATAATACTTGCCTAATAATAATTTATCACATTAAAGAGAAATTGGCAAGAAGACAAAGAGGCTGCATACCACTCCACCTATGTTCCAGTCTTGACTTATGGATGCTAGTCATGGGCAATGACTATAACCCACAAAAGCCTCAGAAAGGAGGTTTGGTTTGTTTGGCTTTAACTCTCTTCATTTCTATCCTTAGAAATCGAACGTGTACGGAGGGTAATTTTGAAGTCGCAGAAAGTACTTTAAAAACATTTTTTTCCAATTAATATCGTTATTTTATAATAAAATACTACATAAAATTTATTTAAAATGTAAAAGTTTTCTTTTAAAACATATTTTATAAGAAAATAATCAACGTTACAGTCATGACTGAACACCGAAAACACCCGCTGCCACTTTGAATTTTTCTGTCACGGAAAAATATTAAAATAATGAACTTCAGCGATGATTTCAGTGATGAATGATTCACTGAATATAGGGATGATGATGTCTGGGACACTGAAACATTGGATTCAGACATGGATATTGACCATAATGTCCCTGCTGACCCAATTTATGAAGCAGATGCGGCAAGGTACCTTGTGAGAACGTAAGTCTAACCCTAGTGCTAGGCATTTTAATTGAATGTTAAGCCTAGTGACCTAATTTTTTAAAAACTACCATTTAAATGGTTACTATTCCCTATTTTCTATTAAAATCAGTAATGATTTTAACATTTATTGCGAACAAAAATTTCTCTACTTCCATTTTAAAAGGTTACTTGTCCATAGCAACGGTTGCTAAGGACATTTATATCTGCAAAAACCGAACAGATACACAGTAAAAAAATAAATAAAACAGACCACAAAGTGGTGGATTTTCTCAATTTTTCTGGAGGGATAATGTTTAAAATATTTAAAGTTCGTAATTATTTATATAAATTTTTAATTTTAAAGATTAAATTATAATGTAGAATGTGTGATTACAATAAAAACAATCACCCATTGTTTCTCAAACTGTAACTAACAATTTGTTAAATTCTTTCATTACAGATTCAAAGGCTAAAATGATTTGGTTTTGGAGTCCCTGAGTCTGAAGTTTCTACCCTGTTACCTAGGGTTCATCTAAAGGAGGAAAGTATGCTGTCTGTTTGATTTAATTCATAGGACATGCAAGAAACGTTATCAGCCTCAACCACATTTTTACACAAATAACGGATGGTTAGTAGTAAATGCAGGTGTCCATTCAGGCAGTACATTAGAGTAAGTCAAGTACATGGGGAATGAAATTATGGATCCTTGTTGAGGCTGACACAGGATATACACATGATTTTACAGTTATCTTGGTAAGGATTCCCAAACTTCCCCATTTGGTTTGGCTTATGATGTAGTTGTGAGACTAATAAAGTCTCATGTTAACCAAGGCTAGCACCTATTTTTAAAAAAATAATTTTTACACTAGTGTACAACTTATACAATATCTTTTAAAGGAAGGTGTTTGTGCATGGGAAACTATTACAAACAAAATGAAAAGGTTTTCCAGCCTTAAAAAAAATAATAATTTGAAAACAAAATCAGCTCGCAGTGAAATGTGTTGCGTCAGGGAGATGGAGATGTTAACAGTTCAGTGGAGGGATAATAAAACTGTTTCTATCATGTCTAATTTTATGACAGCTAGTGGATATTCAGAAGTTAGTAGAACAAAAGTTAATGGGGAATTTAGAGAGTTAAAAGTTAAGCAGCTTAATGTAGTGAAACATTTTTATGACCAGTTCTGCAATTAATTTGACCTTGAATAATTAAATTGTAATAAATTATTGCTACAAATACAGTACCATAAACACACAGTGTATTCATCTTCTAACATATTGATGCATAATATGTATTGGTTTCATGCATTTTTACAGATTTTAGAGGTTATTTTGTAATATCATCATAATCATGTACAAATGCCGTTATTACCCCTGTCTACCTAATAATTAAATAAATTTGTTTATTAATAAATTTATGATCATATTCATGTAATTTTTTCAAATCATATACAAAATTGAACATACTTTTAAATAAGAGCCACTGTTTTGTACATTTTGCATTTGCTAGTTTTTTTCCTTCTTTGAATATTTCAGTGTATGTAAATTTTTATTTTTTTCTGCACCTAATTATGTAATTAACTTGTTACTGCTCAACCAAGGTAAAGGGGACCAAAAGATGCAGCAATAGAGAATGCAGTCAGTGACCCATAGCTTGACTGCTTGCATCAGGGTCAGCGAACCAGAGCTGACCAAGACCGTACTCCACCTCCACGTGGTGGTCCTGGAAACAGTCTGCAGCAGTGCAGTCTGGCTGAGCGAGTACGGATCGCAGAGGGAAGGCAAACCCGGTCCCAAAAAATGCCGTGCTGAAGTCGGATGTGTCGACCGAAAGGTGCAGATATCACAGCTACGGCGTAAACAGACACAACACAACCACTGTCCTTTTCAGGGCGAACGAGGAAGAAGTAGAACCAAGGTAAAGCAAATCCCAAAATAACTACTACTATACTAAGGTCCATTCAATTCCAAACACATTGATATATAATAGTGATAGGTTTAATACATTAAAAAATATTTTACATGCTTTTAAAAAATTCTCCCTAAAAACTACACAAAAAACCTTAAAAAGTCAAGAATTGAATAGGGTTAAGGACCATCTTCATTACACACAGACAACTCCATCACTGCTCCAATCTCCTCTCTTAGACAACACAAGGAGGATATCAGCACAGTGCACAAACTCCATAACATTGGTGAGGATCCCAATGAGTGTATACAAAAATCATTAATTCTATAACTACTTTTGTGGCGGGTAGGTTTCCTAATTTTTAAATTTTTTGCCAGGACAGCGGCCTTATGGCCTACTCATTACAATTTCCAACTGCCGAGGGATTTTTGACGTGCACATAGGACCTCCTACTTTTTCGCCATTATTTGAGAAGGCTAGTCATCCGACCTCACTACCCAGGATATTAGGGGGGAGTATGACATCATTAGGAACCACTGCTTCTGAAAAAAATTTCCATAAATTATATTCTCTGAACCAGGAGCAAATCCGGCACCTTTAGAATTAGAGGCAGATGCCATACCTGTTAGCCATTGCGACCCTATCAGAAATGAGGTATCTGAGGAAGGTGGTTGAAGTAACAAGAAGAGACCTGGTTAGCAACCAGACGTTACGCCATGGCCTAAAAACCCAACCCATGCAGACACATGTGGAGCAGTCCCAATTATGATGGTTTGAACATGTCTGCAGAATGGGAGATGATCGGCTATCACAGCAAATATGGGAAACCAAGAGCCAGGGATCCAGATCTCCAGGACAACCCAGAGTCCGCTGGTAGCACAACATTAGACAATCTCTGAAGAACCGAGGACTAGATTGAAACCAGGCCAGGAGGAAGACAGCCGATAGGATAGTATGGCGCTCTCTCTGGCAAACCTCTACACCCCAGGGTAGAAGAGGAACAACTAAATAAGTAGTAAGTAAGTATAAAAGAAAAATGCAATGCACTTTAAAAATATCACTTTGCTGTGAGACCTGTTAAATATGGATTGCTTCATAGAGCAGCCTGTTACATGAGGTAGTCTGTCAGAATATTTCATTAACGCAAGAGACAAAATATGAATGACATGCAGCAGCCAACCTACAATGCAGTGAGCACTTAAGTTGACATGAGTGCTTGTGTACGTGGTCTGGTGGATTCCTCTCATCTATACTGTTTCTTCCATGAAGGCAATCTTTCACTCTGTATAATTAAAATATTGACTGCATAAACAAAAAAGCCTTATTCTTACCATAATGACATTTAGTATGCCGAGACATCGTGATCATATTACGAAAATTCTCCATGCAGCCACTGAAGTCACAACTGACTGGTATATTGGTGTAGTGAAACAGAAAATGGTCAAAAAATCCTTTCTGGTCAGCAAATGTGGCCTGGCATCCATCCTCCTCACATGTAAATTTAGCCAGCCGTGATAAAGATGGTTTTGCTATTTACAAAGAATTAAAAAACTAATTTAGACTGTTATGAACTGTTTGCTGTGTTTAATAAAAAAGGGGCATGTAAATCTTAACTCTCCTCCCTCCAAATGCCCAAGATAATCTAAAAAATAATTCTCTATATTGTAAAATGCATAGAATCTACTACAAATTTTAATCATGAGCAACTCTGAATTAGCTAATTAGTTTCCCTGCCAAAAGTGAGATTAAAAAATGTCCTCTCCAAGCTAATCTATAAAAACAAAACAATACATCTGATGACATAAACAAACCTGCAGCTTCTTCCCCATGCATTCTCTTGTGAATCATTAACCCCCACTTGCTACTGAATGCAAGTTCACAGATCTCACACACAAAGTCAGAGTCTAAGTTAGCCCTCAAGGAGCGGCTGTGAGCAATGAAGTGAGGCTTCAGATGTCCAGTTTCTGTCAACCAGTTGTCACAATTGGGCCATGGACATTTCATCTTTCCATCTATTACAAGAAAATAGAGATAAAATTTGGCAGACTACCTCCAGTATTTACATTGTAAAAGTAATCACTTATTTAATGTCAAACGATTATTACAAGTAAACATATAATCAAAATATTGTTATCATCATTATCACCCTTCAGCTCCCCAAGGAGCAAAGGCCTTCAACAAATTCACGCTAAGTCTTTCTGTCCTGCATCAACCACTCAAGGTCTTTCCATGTCTACTTTATCCATTTCACTTGTCTCCAGTTTTTTTCTCTGTGTTTTTTGGTCTCCCTCCACCTCTCTTACCGTGTGGATTCCTGAATTAAGAACTGCCTGGTAATGCTACCAACAGGTTTTTCTGAATGAATGGGTGTTCCATCTATCGGCAGCATTTTCCTCTCATCTCCCACTTCACTAGCATCTGTCTGGTCTTGTCATCAGTTCCACACCAGTGATCCTGTTGTACCACTCCATACTCTCTATTTCAGTCACAACATTAATCAAAATACATCGTACTGAGCATAATCCTTTTAATCCTTAGATTCTGAGTCCTATAATGAACTGCTAAAGATTTATTTTAGGCCAGGTTGAACAAAATAGGATTTTGGAAAGGCCTCGCTACTCTGCTTGAACCTACCATAATGAAACTTGCTGTGTTTAGCCAACTGTAACTGATCATCAAATGTTCGTGAGCATCCCTCATAGTCACAGGTAGATACTTTCTTACTGTGATTCCACAGATGATTGTCCAGATTCTTTTCCAAGAAAAATGTCATATTACAATCTCCTATTTGGCATCGATATGGAGGGTTGTCTGCAATACACATTTCATTGAAATTATGAAAGCACAACATGAGCTCATTGTTTTGCTGAGTTAAAAAAAATGGTATTGGTGTCAGCATTGCAAATGAACAATACACTAGATACATTGGACATTTCGAGATTACAATTCATCAGCCATAGTCACAAAGAAACAAAAGATTATGTGTGAGTGTGTGATCGCGCGTGCACATGTGACATGCTGAAATGCATCATGGTTTCTTCCATGAGGTTTCCACTTTTTCAAATCTGTTTATCAAATTCAGTGTGAATTTATCTCTTGTGACTCCCTTTGTTAGGTTTTATGTTTCATATTTGTGACTTGCTCTTCCTGCTGTGTTTCTGACAGGTTTCCATTTTATTTGTAGAGTCCCTAGCAGAAGGAACTGATCTGATCCTCCATCTGCTCCTCTATTTTGCCCTCACATCCTGTAGGTGGCATCTCCATTTCCAGTCTATGGTACAATTGTCAATTTAGTTTTCTGTGCCTATCTGGTGAAAAAAAAATGGGACCTTGTGCACATTTTTGTGTGGCAAGACACCTCCTCAAATAATCAGTTAATTAAAATCAGAGATGCTGATAATGATTTCTCCATTTTCACTTAACTTCTGTGCCTATTTGTCCTTGTCTGTTCCAACTTGTGCAATACAACTCCCATGACTATCTTGATGTCTCACCTTGGTGCTTAATCTCATACTTCTGTCACTTTTCAACTCCCAAAGGAGCATTGGCCTACAACAAGCTTATGTCAAGTCTTCTTGTCCCATGCCATCAGCTCAAAGTCTTCCTATGTCTTCTTCATCCCCTTCATGCCTGTCTATAAATAGTCTGTAAATATAAAATGCTGTTTTCACAGAAAATAAAAAACAGCTGAAACATCCCCCCCCCAAAAAAATGCAATACCTTATCTTACTCTACAAAATGTTTATGCTATGCTGCAGTTTAAAGTTCTTCAGCCAGATTGTACTTCCATTAAAATCAAAAGAGCGCCTAACTTATTGTTAAGCTCTACCACATTTTCTCACAACTGCGTCCTGATACTGGGTAACTCTAGCTTTGTGATTTTGCAGGAGTCATAAACATGCAGCATCTTACAGCACTGTAGTGTCTGCGCATCTTACAGTTTTCAGTCCATTTAACTGTTGTCCAAATTGTGGTTCAAATGAACTTCACAACTATTTCTTTTTCCATTAACCCACACACACATAAGAAGAAATATGTATGCTTGCATTAGATAACAGAGTGCTGGCATGATGATTATTAGTAATTAAGACATTTCATTCTCCACAAACTATGAACATATCTAACACATAATAGATGTTTGTACTAACGTAATGATGTTGTAAGCCATATTCATTCATAGTATAAGAATATCCAGATTTCCTGTCCTCTATACATAAGGGATTTCTAAAAATTGAACAGACTTCATATGGGTTAAGAATGAAGGAAATTAATTTAATATTACATACTGTGAAATGAAATACAATCTGATCAATAGCTGGCACACAGCAAATATTCTAGTGAGAACACAAACAGTGGTAAGCGGAGGATGTAATCTCAAAGTTGTATGAAATCATGTGACTTCTTTTTACAGCTCATGTAAAGTGATATTTAAAATGAAAAAAAAGAAGACTAGTGGGTGAACTTTGAAATAATATGACATCAACGCTGAAGTATCTGTACTTAAGTAATCTTATCTTAATTCTTACTAGATTTATATCATGATAGACACTGGTCAAGAAATTTTTGACAAAGTTTTAAATATGAAAATGTATAAACTTTAGCCCAGTAGTTCTTGAGTTGCTTTTTGTGACAGGTAGAAAAACGTGAAATTACGAGCACTGTCTGCAAATTTTCAGTTGTAAATGCACTAATAAAATGACCAACCTAAATGCTCCTGGACATGGGATTTCCTATCTTCTCGGGTGTTGAATACCTGATCACAACCTTTCAGATGACAGGGATATGGTGAGTTCTGAAAGAAAAAATGTCAGATTAAAACAAAGCATGTCCATTTTATATAATATTAAAGCTGGTACTTGAATACTTAAGTACTAACTCTGCTCAGCTAAAATTTCATGGAATAAAAGCCACTTCACTTGGAAGTTTAAAAAAAGAAAACCACTATGGACTGGAATGGTGACTATTAAACTACGCAGTAACAGAAACTGATGCAATATAAATAGAAACAACGTAAGCTACTGTAATAAACTCTGAGCAGTTCAAACGTCTGCTACTGGTTTTGTGACCTTTACCCAGCTCCACCTTTAACAGCTAACTGCTTTATCATGGCAAAGGTATTCAATGTTTTTTCTTACAGGTTATTTCTTTACTGGTTTGCATTTATGTTGTTTTCAGGAGCAGTTTGCCTGATAAAGAAGTAAAACTGTTTCTCAGTCTTTGTGAATAATACAAGTACTGTTTCTACCTTTATGTTTTAAACTGTTATTTTTATGTAGGCCTGCAGCTAGAAGTAGTAGTGATTACAATAGGGGTTTATGAACAAAATGTATACATTTGATATCTGAGAAATGCCAGAAGCAGAAATAATACAAGAAACTGTCCTTTTCAGTAAATAGTATACATATGTGAAAGCGACTGGTTTGGTTTTTAAGGACTATGTTCATTGCACACTGACAACACCATCAGTGCTCCAATCTCCTCCCTTAGATCACACAAGGAGGATCTCAGCACAGTGCACGAACTCCGTAACCCGGTGAGAATCCCAAATGTGTGTATATAATGTATAGGAATCACACATTCTATAAATATTGTTTTGGTGGCTAAGTTTCTAATTTTTAAATTTTGCCAGGGCAGCGGCCTGATAAGCCTACTCTTTACGATTTCCAACTGCCGTGGGATTTTTAATGCGCGCAACTTGCACACGGGACCTCCTATTTTTTTGCCCTTATCCGAGAAGGCTAGGCATCCGATCTCACTACCCATGAGACCAGGGGGGAGTATGACGTAATTAGGACCACTGGTTCTGAAAAAAATATTTCAATAAATTATAATCCCTCAATTGGGATTCGAACCCGGTACCTCTTGAATACGAGGCGGACGCATACCTCTGAGCCACTCTGACTCCAGTGAAAGTGAACCTGTCTGTGAGGCTAATTGCACCCTCCTTGACTCTTGAAATTATTCCCACACTTCCAGGCATTCTCCCTGTGGTGAAACCTGTTGAGAATCCAGCATTGTACACTAAGCTTGGAGGAGTCACTTGAGCCCCAGATGTAACTCTGGCATTTACCTTGTAGGCTGTATGCAGTAAGATCTCACTATGGACCCATGATAGTGTGGGATGTGACAATTCTTTGGGAGAGCCCAGAACCAGAGCACAGTATTTTAACTCTGCATAGTTTGAGAGCCCCCTTGGATGGCAGGGAATGCACAGTTTGCCATGCGCTTCTTACTCCTAGCTTGGGACCAGATGTGATTATCTTAAATGCAAACCAAGCTGGAGAAACTGGAGTTCATGACTTCAACCCAACACATTTTGGAATGGCAGAAAAGCCTAGATCTACAGTGTAGATAATACCAAGGCACCTTTAACTTGGTATTGGCTGCAAACGAGCAAGCTCAGCAGCCCTAGTTAAACAACAGCAACAACAAATTACACACAGCAGTAAGAACGGGGCAATGCATGATGTAAACTGGATGTGTCAACATAAAAAGACAAATGAACAGAAAACTAGGCCAAACAAAATTAGAGTTTCTGAATAGTAATTGATAACTGTAAATATTTATGTCCTCCAAGCTGCTGCGAGTGGCACTATGAGTACTCTGACATTCTGTGAGCTGCTTTGGCAGCTTCTAGGCCAGTAGTTAAACTTTATGATAATGCTTTATTTTACCGAGTTATACGTTTTTTCACAAATAGTAATTTAAATAAAATCTATTTTTAGTGCAGAAAGCAACAAATAATGAACATTTTCATGATCTGAAGCTAGTAACAACATTTTTTTGAAGCAATGTTCTTTCTCACCTCCTTACCTGCCCACAATACAAGTTTGTAAAACCCTCAAATATTCTACAAACCCTCAAATATTTTATAACAAAATATGCTTCTGACTTGCTAAAACCAGGAATTTTATTAATATGATATATCAGTACAAGAAAATGATTTTGGATGCTTAACTTAACTTTTCCCAGTGTGTTTTTTTTCTTCAGACATAAGGATAATACTTTGCATGGTTAAGTTATGAAATTAAATGAAATATTTCTATTTATTTTCTTCCTCATTAGCTCATCTTACTCTTCTTTCTAAACCTCATTTTATGTCCTACTACTTGCACACACAAAAAAAAAAAGTATAAATTTACAAGTAGTTTAGGATTTTATTTTACTTTTAAACATACAAATAATTCAACTCTGTAACCAAAGTTTTTATAGTGCATACTAAAGCAACACTAACATCATAAACAATGATTCTGGTGCGGAAATGTTAAACTGTTACAACTTGTAATACCATGAAGACAGCTAATAGGTATGCTACTCTGGTGTATAAAAAAGTGTATTCGGAACTCATTTCAACCAAGTACATTCTGCCTACATCTTTCAATTCCTTGTTGGCTCTAATACTGTTTTTCATCTTTCCTTTTTTCCCCCTCACCTTTTAGCTCCTTACAGAGCATAGAGTAGGTACTACACTTGATCTCCCTGCTGGAAGCCAGTGCCAAAGCACTTCATTTGTACTTGCAGCTGTGGTTTCTGTAGAAAACTGTTCTACATGATGAGGTTTCCTACTCCCATGAACAACTTTATATTAGCTGCCTCTTACGATAAGTCTCAGGGTACAATGGTCATATTCTTATTTGCTTCCTCACAGACCCAAGGAACAACCAATGGATGTTATACTAATAATTCCTATTGGTGCTACATACCTCTTTCATTTCTCTGATGACTTTATCACTGTGGTAGACCTCCTCATGGCGGGGCAACTGGACAACTGTAAGGGCCATTCCACAATGCACGCAAATTCGTTCTATAAAGTCCAACTCCTTATTCTGCAAAGGCAGCAATCTCTTGGGTGCTTTGCCATGCTCCATCACCATATGCTCTTCCAGCAAGTTCTTACGGTTGAATTCCTTAGCACAGCCCTCATACTTGCAAGCATACTTGACAACCTCTCGTCCTAGCTTATAATCCCCTCCTTTGTGTACCAGCTTGTTATGTCGGTACAAAGTAGACCTGAAGGAAAACTTCTTGCCACACCCCTCGACCATACATGGAAAGAAAACGCCAGGTACTGCTTTTGGTTTTCGTCCTCTGTGCTGGTTAAGGACATGGCTTTTCATGTTCTCACGTGTGGTGAACATTTTACCGCATTGAGGAAACTCACATCGAACGCTCCTTGGGGGTGGATCCATGGCATGTTTTTCATTCTCTGCCAAGTGAAAATAAAGCTAAGTAAATGACATCATGATATAAACAATTTTTATTAAAGCAAAATCACAATAAATTTTTCCATATCACTTATTTGTCAGTTTGTTATGAAATTATATTGCAAATGTAAAAATATAAGAACGTTTTAAGCATCCATTAATTATCAACTCCCTCAAATACTGGACATTTTTGATATAACTGAAAGACAGCTGGTATCTTTGCATATCTACAGTTTATTCATGCACTTAATTCAAACTGATTATTAGACACAGGTCTTGCAAATATGACACCGACACAAATATTTGAACTGAACATACAATGTAAGTATTTAATCCAATATTTGATATCAATATCTAAAACAAAAATTAATATCAAAATTCAACAGGAATGAAATTAATAAATATTTTAATCAAACATATCTTCTTCTTCAGACAACCTCAGATATCAACATTAATATTGTTGAAGAAACAAGTGGTCAGCCTCAGGTTGTTGATTATCTCCACAGCGCTTGTTTTGGACTGGTACTGGCCATATATGCTTTCTTTGTTCCTTGTATGTTTGGCACTCCTGCAGCAGATGTCGGGCATTACCGGCAGCTCTATCTTTCACTTACTGAACACATGGTATCTCTAGTCTTGAGTCTGTGCGAAGCAAAATTATTACTTGTTCTGTTCTGCTGAACTGGTGATAGGCATAATTTCTATGGTGGCCTGGGTGCTCTATCTCTCACATTTTCCTGTATCTACTCCTGACAAGTCCCTAGCCTCTTTATCTATGCTTGTGTTGGTCTGAGGTAGTTTTCTGCCCAATTTTGCCTGTCAATCAGCCTTTTCAGGGATAAATTCAGTGATTTGGAATCACACCTCTTAAACTGCCAAGATATGACGGAAAGCACTGCTCTCACAACATTTAGGTCACTGTGTCTTTGATGACAGAGTGCTGTTATTACTGACAGTGCATCTGTGAAAAACACTATTTGTCTCTCAGTGTTTTCCTCTTTACACATATATAAATCCAGTACATGAAATGAATATTAAAATATAACTTAAATACTTATAAAACATTCTGTCTACTTTGCTCTCATGCTAATGCTGTGAAATATGAAATGTATGACTTACTTATATGTATTTTGTAGTGAACATCCAGATACCTCTGACAACTAAATTTCTTCCCACATTTCTCACAGAACAGTTGCCACTCAGGTGAATGGGTGCACAGGTGGATCTCTAACTTTTCTTTCTTCACAAATGACTCATCACAGTCTTCATAGGGACATCTGTGACGACCTGGCTTGCCAACTAACAAACAAAAATATTAAATTAATGATAAGATCAAGTGCCATGTATCACTTCTTTTTTTTTCATGTGGAACATGGAGCAAGAACTGTTGCTTGGCATTAATTTCTATTTTGGGCAATTTTCTTCAGCTCTGCTCATGTGGTCCCTGTTGCTTTGATACGTCCAGTGATATTTGAATGTCCTCTCCTTATCACTGTGATTATATTTCTTTATTCATTAGCTCTACCCAAGTTTTCTTTGTTAGTTATTTTAGCTCTCCATGGGATTCTTAACAATCTTCTGAAAAACCCAGAACTCTGTTGCCTCCAATGAATTTTGCATTTGTCTGCTCAATGTCCAGGACTCCTTGCCACACAATAAAATTGGTTCAATGTAACACTTCAGAAATCCTTGTGTTCAGTGACAAGAATTTACTGAATAGAATGCTCCTCAGTTTCTGATATGCAGGGTATTCTGTTCTTAATATCTTCTTTGATCCTTAGCTGCCGACCGTCAAAGCAGTCAGTGATACAATATTTCCAGCCTTCTTTTGGCTTTCTCTGGATATATTTTGCTATTAACACAGACAAAGTTGGAGGTATGATGAGTGAAATACTTTTTTTTTTTTTTAAAGTTACTATATATACACAGAAACAAGAAGGATACTCACTGCCATGAATTCTTCGCTTATGTCTGATGAGTCCTTTCTCATTGGCATACTGCTTGCCACACATATCACAACAGAGAGAATCACTTGTCATGTGGGTGGACTTATGGCTATTTAGTTCTGAGATGGTAAAGAACGCCCTGTCACAACCATCTACATCACATCTGTGGGGCTTCTCACCTGGTTACAACCATGAAAGCACCAATATTTCAACACGATGGCCAAAATTAAACTTTATAAATTTTGTCTATACTCAATGACACCGGATAAATGGAGCTAAAACCAAATAACAGCGTTTAGAAACAACATAGCATTTTTTTTAAAAATTAATTTTAAAAAATATCATAACTTTTGTATAACACAGCAAACCCAAAATAACTGAATAAAAACAAAAATCAGGATTTATTAACACCATCATTCACTCTTCTTTGTTCTCCTTAGGTAGCACGCAGCAACCACTATAGCTGGTCCACTTGCAGGAAGGCTGCATCAAGTACTCACATGGCTCTTACAGCAGTGGTTTCTGTGACAATTTGTTTTACATGAGGTTGTCAGCCTCACATACAACCTCACATTAGTTGCCTTGTACGACATGCCTAAAGGTGCAGTAAACCTATTCTTTATTTGTCTCTGTAACTAAACAGGGCCCGATTTATTAATAAGAAAATCATTACACTCCACACAAAAGTTCACATAGAGTAAATATGTTTCACTACAGTTATTAAATATATGACACATAAATCATTATAAATATTGGATTGAAAGGGAGATAAATGTCAATGCAGGCAACTGATGTATAGTATAAGTTCAGCTGAGTGTGTATTATTGTTATGTGGTGGAATATGTGTGATATTGTGCTGTGTCAGCATGTGTAATTAAGTGTTATTAAGAAGTTCTCATTGAACAAATGTAGGTCATGCAACAATTTATGCAGTAGGTCGTAGCGGGGAATGTGAAACTTGTGCAGCAGTGTTTTATACCATATCGGGTCTATAGGGTGTGTATGGATATATATGTAGTGCATACAAATGACCAGATTTATCAAATCATTATCATTCCCATGTAATGCTCCTTAAGCAGCAAGGGGCTACCACTGCAGCTGGCTCTCTTGCAAGAAGCCAGCATTAAAGCACTGCATATGTTCTTGCGGTAGTGGTTTTTAAAGCAATTTGCTTTACGCAATGAGTCTGCCAGTCTAATGTAAATCATCACATTAGCTATATCTTGCGATATGCCTGAAGGAACAGTGTCTTTCCTTTCTTCATCTCCTTAGAAATCTTGATAAAACACAGAGTAAGAGTTAATTATCGAGCATAACAAAATGATCAGATATCACGTCGTTCGTCATAATATCACATGAAGAACTTTGTGAAAGAACAAGCAAAATGCCAAGGTAAGCAAAACCTTCTCCTCTAAAACTTCACAGTAACAATAATAATAATAACATTATCTTGCCCCTGTATTAACTGACCTGCATGTCTGGATTTGTGTTTAGACAGCTCTTTTCTATCCTTGAAGCTTTTCTCACATCCAGGCTCAGCGCACAGGAAAGGTCGTTCCCCTGTGTGAGATCTGAAGTGGACATGTAGCGACCGTGGAATCTTGAAAGCTTTTGTACAGTCAGGAAATCCGCAAATAAGTACAAGGTCTGTTTCATGCGCCGATTCATGTTCCTAAATTAGGAAGATTATTAATGGAGAAATGGCATCTGAGAAATCACACTTTCAGTATCTCATAAAAGGAAATCTCTGTCAATAATACCTGAGGAGTATACTACTCCAACAATAGTGGAACAATATCAGCAACACAAACAATGGAAAAGGCTTAGCAATGAGCAAAATGACAAAGAGAGAGCCAGATGAAAGCTGAGATGAAATTGTTATATTCTGATGGTCCCTATCATAGAAACTGCAGGGAAAGAGAAAAATAGTAAGACCCCACACCGTCCATAAGTAAAAAGCAAAGACCAACAAAGAAAAGCGAAGATTAACAAAGAAAACTGAAAACAAAAAAATCATGTGGAGAGAAAACGAATGAAGGAAAATATTTCATTAAATTTAAGGAAATAGGCACTACTGCCCTGTATAAATTTCTGCCCTGAATTATGATCAAATTAGTGGTATATAAATTATATATACAACATATGGGTGTAGAAATCCTAATGGTTTATGTAAGCTGGGTATTATGGGAAACAACAAATTTAACATTTATGAAAATTGCATAAATGTTGGGTGAGGTTTCCAGTTACTGGGACATAACATGGAAGGTCACGTCAAAACAATGGGAGAAAGCACACATAATCAAACGCACAATGACTGAACCAACTAAGAAGTATATTTTTGGAAAGTAAAGACACTTGTGAGACTTACTAACTGGAGGTAAGGCATTCCAGGACAGATAAAGAGACTGATGGACACAAGACAGGATATGCTGGAGAGCTACGGTTGTTCAAAGATACAAGAAAATATACAGTGTACAAACTTGATGACAAGATTATTTTCACCCTACTAAATTAACATTTTTCTGTATGGCAACAGTTTACAACTAACTTTCATAAAGCTTTCGTAATTCACTAGACAACTGTGAACTATGCGTCCGTATCTCTGCTTGTTTGTAAAATGAAACAAATTGCATCTAAAAGTGTAGCCTTGCAATCCTGTAAACACAATAAAGATAAATTTGCCTATTAAAGTCATAGCTCATAATTCACATTATTCTCTCGCGCATATTCTTTTATAAATAAATTAAATTTACCAGCAGGTGCATAACTTTTAAGCCGATTTCTTTTCATGTGTTTAGAGAAATTTGTCACAGTAGGCGATAGTTTTTTTGTGTGCTTTTATTTCTGAGGATTTCCTCAACAAATATTTTGGCTGTCTGAGGTGTATGTTGCATTTTGTTTCTGATAAGTAATTTGTCTTCTAATATTTTTTTTCTCTGTCTGTCTGCTGTCCAGGCTGCGCACACATAAGAAAATAAAAACTCTGCACAGCAATATTATCCCCTTCTCATTGTTACTGTCTTTTGTGAGTAAGAATGCTTTTCATGTAGTATTTGTGTATTTATATCTGATTCTAGCTTTGTAACTTTGACTTGGCCATGTCTGCTTTTCATAGCATGGGATCCTACTGTTTATCATTTAAGAAAAACTCTTGTTTCAATAAAACTACAGATGTACACATAAAACTATTTAACTCTAGCAATAATATGTTCAAACAGTAGAATATATGCATTTACAAATGGTGACATAACATTAACTTTATAGTAGAATAGATATTAATGGACTTTCATAGTTTACTACACAAACACTTACTATTATTTAATTTAGTAGAATGTGAGTAGGACTATTTCAATCAATAAGAAATAAAACATTTTTATAGTAGAAAGTGTAACTAAAAATATTTACTTATAACAAACTAACGTTCACGCAGTTGACAACAAAGACTATTCACTTTCAGTAATTTATTACTGGCATACAGTACAGTATAAACATATTAAGAGTGGTAACACTTGATTAATATTCTAGGGAGCTGTAGGCACTGACCGATTAAAGTTGGAAAAAAATTATCTGCACAAACCAACCAAAGAATGTGTTTAACTCATCAGAGTTCAAACACCTTCCAAGCTGGCTCTTGTTACATTTTTTAAAGAGACATGACAAAAATAATTCATTCCATACAATATGGTACCTGCACATTTTCTTCACTTGTAAAGGCAAGACCACAATCTGTGTGTGTGCATCTGAACCGATATATTTCTGAAAAAGCATGACCGAATTCAACATACATAAGTGCTTAGTAATACTTTGGGCAACAAAACAAAAAAATGAACAAGTGAAAAATAGCTTATTAATGAGAATTCCTTGCCACATAAAACACACTCCTTGTTTATCCCATTACATTTTCATGTTTTATCCTTAGTCTCAAAACTTACCACAGTCTTTGATTGAACAAAAATGTTGCAGCATTATGGGAGGAAAAACTAAATGTAACTGTTACAAAAAACAAGTGTACTGACCAGGATCAAGTTTGCCATTATCAGCCAGCATAGACATCTTCTGGGTAAAATCATCTTCACTTGAAGCAGCACCATCTTAAATAAACAGAAACATCACATTAATATGAATAACCAAGAAATAAGCAACTGTTAGTCTTCTTCTTCTTTGATCCTTAGCCACCGACCGTCAAAGCAGTCAGTGGCCATCACGCTTAGTGGCGTCTTGTAGGGCAACAACAAATTGATTCCACTTTGCTTGGTCGGCGGCCAACCTTCGTACAGTGCCCCAACTCTAGTTCATTCTTTGCATCTCAGCCTCCACAGTCCTCCGCCAGGTTGTTTTTGGTCGGCCTCTCTTTCGTTTTCCTTCAGGGGTCCAAAACATAGCTGTTCTTGTGATGGCATGTTAGTAAATACAACATTTTCACGTAGTTCCAAATGCACCTTTTTCTCCTACTTCTTGGCGTTCCAATGCACTTAACTTCATTGCTATGCATAAGATATTTCTAATTTTGCTGTTGTTGTGTTTTCTATTCTAGACTTTGCTTCAGTAATTCTCCATTTCTTGAGTCAGATACATCCTTTATGTCCACCATTTTTATGGCCAGCCTCCTGACTGATAAATTAAAGGCACTGTTTACTTCAGATGTGACCTGTGTCGTACACAACTCTCACTTTTATGATTAATGTTCCCCCTAAATTTTAATGCTCTGTGTGTGCAAAAATTTCAAGTTGGGAATTTTTTCCCCGAGTGACAAAAACATGTGTGCACTAAACTGAGTACATGTAAAACTGTAAACCTGAAATAATTTTTTTTATAGTCATTCTGGTAATTTCCTATCTTTCGTACCTTTTTGCTCCGCAGTGAATATATGTAGTTAGGTGTTGTTTCGTAGCAGTTAGGGTTAGGATTAGTATTATGGTTAACACTAACCCTAACACTCATAGCTACTATTGTATTTAATTCTTTGTACTCAGTTCAATTTACTAGATGGGATTTTCATAACCTCTGTTCCATTCGTGCACAGTTTAGTGAAAACATTGATTATGAAACTATGCAAAATGCACATACTTCTTCACAAAATATTGATATGAGATGGCAATAATAGTTTCAATTTATGTATTTCATTTGTAAATACACTAGTTGAAGGCTGCTAATTTCTTCTATTAATTTTAGTGATTTCACTAACATTCTGTGACATAACTAAACACAGATAGATTAACAAATAGATAAAAAAACCAAAATAAGATGATTACGACATGCCTTATGGGTGCAGTAAAAATACAGATACCTTTACAGAGCCCTGTGACTAAATTCTATTTGAAGAAGAGTCTTGGAAAACAGAGAAGAAAAGTGGGGAAGGATAATATAAGCGGTAAAGACTTGAAACAAAGTGGGTTCACTCACACATGTCTAATGGGAATAGAAAAAAAACTGTCCATGCTTTAGTCTCCATTAAAAGGTAAGGGACAACAACAAAACAGTATCCTTACAGTCAATTTTTAGAACAAAATGTCCATCACTAATAAAAGAAATAATGACAAATGAAATTAGTCTGGATAAATTAAATACGACAAGATATTACCATACATAGTTCAGTAATTCCTTTAATGCCAGCGTCTGTTAGTAAAAATGACTTTAAAAGCTAGAAAAAAAATGTCACCTATTTTTTTCTTTTTGTGCTAAAGCTAATTTTCGAGTGACATAATACAACTTACCATGATGGTAATATTTCACGTGCACAGCCATATGATACCAAAGTGGATACACATGGTCACAGCCATTGATGGAACACTTGATCAACATTCTCCTTGACATGTTTTCCTTTTTCCCATTGACATACTTTATTGCCTGGAAAGTAAAGTTTTAACTAAACATCAAAATATACATGCCCAGACGCTTACAAGTACAAGTTTTTGTCAATGTTAACTATTTATCCAAGATGTAGACTATCTTGAGATCTATTTTCACAAATTTTCTTCAGTTTTCCCAATTTGAGCGGAAAATACGTTGTGTTGTAGTTTACAGCTGAGCTGCAATATCTGCGCCTTACGGCCCGGCACATCCGATTTCAGCATGCAGTTTTTTCGGGTTTGCTGTGGTTAGGTGCCCTTGACTGTCCCCAGCCTACCTGCTAGGCAGCAGGTGGTTTAAAATCAGAGTTCTCCTTCTCCTAGACCCATCCCTGGGGTTTGGATTGGTGCTGGCCAGAGCATGGCTCACTCGCCCTTGGGTATTGCGCCTGCACCTTCTCTTCTTCTTCTTCTCTCCTTAGCCACCGACCGTCAAAGCAGTCAGTGGCCATTACGCCTAGTGGCGTCTTAGGGCAACAGCAGATAGGTTTTCTTTGCCATTGTTTCCCATCACGCCTAGTGGCGTCTTTAGGGCAATGGCAAATCAACCCATTTGCCGTTGTTTCCGTAATCGAAGTGTCTGGCAAACGGGTGATCAGCCCGTTGGTGGCCTGCACCTTAAAGGGTCTCAAACTACTCCCGACCCAGTTATACCGCCAGGCACTCGGGATTTTCACATATTTCATTCCTGTGAACTAGACTATTATTTACAATATCTGTTTTAATTTGATAAAACTACTGTAACAATTTGAGTTTAACGTGCCTGTTAAAAGAACTTAGCATTTATCTTGATATTCATTTGTGTAACTTCCTTGCCTTGGAGATATAATTCATCTTATTGCTCCATGTCCAAGCAGTGTGCTCTTTCTGGATAGGTTGAAAAACTGAAGAACACTTCACGGAGAATTTCATAGGGTTATATGAGACAGTTGACTGTTTAGCACGTCTGTTATTTCCACTATAATACACACTGCATGATCTTGAAACAGTGTTAAAATTATGCTTTAACTTCAGCACTTACTATGAAAGTGAGACTGGTGGATGCTGCTTGGCTTTTGATGTGATCAACAGTGCATTGAATACAAGCATCAGCTGTGCCATTAGAGCTGGTATAACCTTAACTTTCATTTATGAGGGATACACATTTAGGTGAAGGATAATCTGTTCTTTACTTTCATATAGTTAGTTGCTTATCCTTTACAGGACGTGGCAATCAACCCCAGCTTTTATTGGCTGTTTGTGATTTTTCTAGGCAATTTTTTCATTCAGTAGTTTGCCATTGCTTTCTGAATGGTACGGCGCTTATACCATTGTTAAAAATCCAAACAAAGCGATCTGCTACCAAATTGCCTGCAGCAGGTTTCGAACCTGGTATATCTGGATTATGAAACTGCGTTCATATCCATTAGGCCCCAGATGCCGACACTTTCATATAACTCAACACTAATGTCGAGATTTACTGCATTCTCACTCATATTCATATTTATTTAACCAGCTAGAACATTATTCATGCATTACTCTTCAGCTCCCTTTGGAGTACAGGGTTTAAAAAATGTGCGCCAAGTCCTACAGTCCTGTGCAATCCATTCTAGGTCTTTCCATGTCCTTTTTATATTTGTCTCCATTCCCCTTCTCCACATGTTTTTTGGTCTCCCCTTTCTCTTGCCCTGGAGATTTCATAACATGGACTGGCTTGTAATACTATCAGCTGATTTCCTCAGTGTGTGTCCTATCCAATTTTTCTGCTCACATTTTGTTCTATTAGTATTTGTCTGGTTCTTTCAATTAGTTCCACACTGGTGATCTTATCACCACATTTCAATCCTTCTATTTTGCACAAGCACCCATTTATGAAAGTCTGTAACTGTCTGGTTATCATTTTTTAGTAGATCTCAATATTTCACAGCCATACAATAGAACTCTTATTACTGTATTGGACTTGATTCCTTTTGGTTTCCATACATTTCTCAATGCAATGAAAGCTCCTCTTGTAAAGATATTGCTGTATAATTTATGAGTTTCATCTTCATGTTAACTAACAGAGGAAGGTGACCTAATGCAAAAATCTGATCCTGCGCATACTTTTACTTCTTGTATGATGAACTAACTCTTTTTTTTTATGCCTATGTAATCAATCTGATCTTCTGTCCTCTGGTTTGGTGTTTTATATTCTTTTAAGTGGAAGAACGGTTCCTCCTTTAGCAAGCTGATTTGAAGAACTGAAGTTTATGAACATTTCTCCATTTTCATTCACTGTCCCAAGCCCACTGTTTTCTCGTTACATATTAAGAAAAGGTTACACTTCAAGATTTTGTAATGCATGTCTCCATCTACCGTTAATCATGATGTGGTCTATCTGGTTTCTGTCCCGACCATTTGGTGATTCCCATGTTAATTTGTGAATTTCTTTATGTTGGAAAAGTGTTACTCCAATGACCAGGTTGTTAATACTACAGAAACTTATTAATTTATCCCCATTTTCGTTTGCTGTTCCGCTGCTGCATTTCCCCATTACTCTTTCATTATATGTATTGTGTGTTCCAACTTTCGCATTGAGGTCTCCCATTACTATAATAAGATCATATCTAGGTGTCTTCCATTTCTTTCTGCAGTTGTTGATAGAATTCATCCTTGACCTCTTCATCGCTGTCATTCGTTGGTGCATAGCATTGTATTATTGTAGTATTGGTGAATCTAGCTCTCAATCTTAATCTTATCAGTCTGTTGTTGATGGGTTTCCATTCCAGTAATGTCCTTTCTATTCCTTTCTATAAAATAATGGCTATGCCTTCATTGTGCTGTCCATCCTCTCTTCCAGAGTAAAGTATTGTTTCTCCTGTTGCTGTTTTAACTTTTCCTGTCCCTGTCCATCTGCTCTCGCTTATCCCTAGAATGTGTAACCTATAATTTCTCATTTCTGCCATGACCTGTTTTAGTTTACCCGTCTCCTTCATTGTCCTGACTGCTTTGACGGTCGGCGGCTAAGGATCAAAGAAGAAGAAGACACTTCAAGATTGTAATGTATTTCCCTTTCTTTTAATTGTAATGTATTTCCTTCTCAATAACACTGGATGATGTCCATCATTATTTTCATTTAGGCGGTTCTGAATGTTGCTGATTACAGCCACAGCTTCATTATGATGTGTGCTTCTTCCTCATGTCCTGAGAACATCATCACTTTTCCTGCGTCCAGTTTCTTCCTTTCTACTCCCTTCTTCCTTGTTTCACACAGTCCCAGGATGTTAATATTATAGTTTTAATTTTTGCTGCCACCTGTGCAGTTTTCCCTTGCTTGTTTAGAGGTAGGACATTCCAATGGCTCGATCTGGAGATTATCCCAGAAAAAAAATTGAGTCAACAGCTCAGACTCATTCAGCTTTCTCGGGTTGCTTCATAAGCCTCATTAAAAGAGGACCTGCTTTTATCATGGATGGCAGAGTTAAATTATTTGCTTCTGACGATCTGATCATGTTGCTGAAGTTTATTTTTTTTTTTTGGCTTAACGTTTCTACAGGATGACATTGCTGGCGCGTTGCCCAAACCTCCTTAGCTGATGTCTACGATATTCTTGATTGGTTACAGTGTTACAATTCTCTGTTCCCCACTTTAGGCCCCGGTAACACACAGGAAAACCAGAACGTCCTTTAGTGACAAGTGTTTTCTAATGATTCACTGTCAAATGATCCCTTTGAGTGACTGTTTTCCAAAAGCTCTATGATTACTTGTATATTACAAACATTTTTTTTTTTACAAGAAGCAATGTAATATGAATACCACATATACAATAATGTGCTAATTTAATACTGATTCCAGGTCAAACTATAAAGACCATAAGAAATGTTTGCTATTTTTAGTTCTCTTATTTTTACACCTGTTGAACATCATCTCTGTAGTCAATGCAAACGTATTTTATTGACTAGACGTTCCTTCAATCTCAGCATGAAAATACTTGATATTATCCTTAATCATTAACCTTTCCCTTCAACTTACCAAGGAGCACAGGCCTTCAACAAACTTACGCCAAGGCTTCCTGTCCCATGCCATCAGCTCAATTTCTTTCTATGTCTTCCTCATCTATTTCATTTTTGTCTCCAATTCTCTTCTCCATGTGTTTTTTGGTGTATCTCTTCTACTTTAACACTTGAGGATTCCAGAAAAAGGACTACCTTGTAATGCTACCAATGTGTGTCCTGTCCATTGTCAGCATCTTCTCATCTCTTGTTCCCCTGGAACTTGGCTGGTTCTTATCAGTTCCACATTAGTATTATCCTTAATGGTCAAAGTTTATTCAGGCTAGCTTGAGTTCAAGCAGAGCTTGTCTAATCCATACTGCACTCTGGTTTACTACTTAGAGATTAAATTTTATGATAATAAAGTGACAAACATAAATCACCATAATCATTATGAGACAGACCACAAACACCACCAGTAGCCATTTATCATGTTTATATATGTCATCAATCTCTACACACCCAATTTATAATTCCAAGACAAAAAAATAAAATAAAAAGTATTGTTCCATAACTTGTAATAATCAATGAGAAAACTAACTAAAGAAGTGAAAAAGATATTCAACACTAAATATTTCTTACCTCTTCTGCCAGATCCTTCAGCTTGGTCTTTGAGTGCTCACTTAGATTTGCAGGGATATCTACTTTTATAATGGTCTTTGCAATATCACTAACGTTTTTCATTTGTGTTGGAGAAACTTCATTTCCATACTCTACAAAGTGTGGTTTCAGACTCCTATTCCCCTTTGATTTTAGATGTGTTAGCTTTATTGTTAACTGTTTAGACGTTCTTTTCTTCTTGTCCTTGGATGCAACTGATAGGCGAATCCTGCAAAGTGGCGCGCGTTGTCCTCTCTTTGCTTGTTCTAAATGTTTCTTTCTACCTTTACCATCTGAAGATTTCAAAGGTTCTTTAGTCTTGGTAGTTTTTATAGAAGGCGGCACATACTCATCTTCAATTTCAGAATATGAAATATCTGTAGTCTGACCAGAGTTTATACTTGCTGCTGCTTCTGAAAGTCTTGTCATTCTTCTAGTTCTTCGCAAAGTGATACCACGTTTGCTGCCCTTCTGCACTTGAGAAGATTTATTTGCTTTCTGTTGTTTATTTTTATTCCTCTCCTGAGATTTCAAACGAACTTCTTTACATCGTCGAGGTCTTCTGATCAAGTGCTCTCTTTTTCCAGCTTTTGAAAAAGAAGTAACTAATCTCCTTTTAACCTTGCTTGACAATTTCATATTTGAAGTTTCATTTTCCTCCTCCTGACTCTCACAATTAACATTTGCCACCACATCATGTGCATGTGAGAAAGATGGTGGTGAAATCTGATCATTCTGTATACTATCTTCCTTTACAAGCACTTCAACTTTGTTCTGCACAGCTGAAAGAACAGAAAAATTAAAAAAACTGCATTACAGAGAAAATTAGATGACAAAAATTAATTTCATACTTTCTACTTATACCAGTGAGACAACTTGTTCTGGTTTCTAACTTATGATCAAAGAATGCAATTAATCACTTACATTTAAAATGTCAAAGTTTTAACTTCTACCCTACGTCTTTAAAATATATACAATTAATGTAATATTAAAAAAAATAAATGTTATTACTTATTTTTAAACAAATTTATAGATCTTTCATTAAAAAAAAAAAAAAGTACCTGTATTTTCTTCTTGAATGGTACTTTCATTCTCTGAAGTTTGGGCTGTTGGTCTGAAAAAATGTGAACTCTGAGCAAGTTCAATATCTTGTTGATCATCAGAGTCATGTAAATCAGAACAATTCCCATCACTGTCACTTTCTGATTCTATCTCAGGTGAAGGCTCTTGCGATTTCTTCTTTGAAGCCTGTGATTTTTCTACAGAAGCTAGGTCAAATCTTATTTCACCAACTGAAGACGCTGTGGTAATTTTTGACGATACCAGTGATGTATTTTGAACTGATGGTAAATCAATGTTTCCCTGTGATGAATTAAATTTACATGTTCTAATTTCTGCTTGAGGTGAATCAGCTGTACTTTCGTTCCACTCTGCTCTGTTGGGTTTGTACAGTTTTGTGTTAATTTTCTTACCCACCAGGCCCTGAAGTTTGGCAATTGTCTTGGGAATTTTCTTGATGGTCACAAAGCACATGTTGCAAATTCTTGGATTGGGGAAAATATTCTCATCATACAAAGTTCTGAAATCCTCTGGGGGAAGGAGATATTTAAGTTTCTTCTTTATTTCAAACCGAATGCATTTCATACCATGTAGCAGAGGGCTTTTAGGGCGTAAGACGTGCCAACAAATGGCACACCTTGTCTTTGTGTAGTCCTCTCTATCCTTCACCATGGTGGGGAAGAAAACTTACGCAATGTTACTTCAGTCAGTACTTATCATCATGATAGAAAAGTACCTTTGAAAAATAAACCGATGATGAAGTTATTCCCTGAAAGAATAATAATATTAAATTAAACAGTTATACTTATTTGTGCAAGCTCTTCTGAGGAGATGAACTCGAAATTTTGCACAATATTGTAACAAAAATCTGCAGTGGGGATTTTCACAAACAAAATGCAATCTCACAGATGTTACTGCTGCTAGCACTAAGTAAGAAAGAATGATATTTATTTAAAAATAATTTTTTTTCCATTCACTTGTGCCATTAAGCATCATGGAAAGAAGCAGTTTTTGTTCTTGTGTAGGGTATATTGATTTAGCCATCATTAAACCATGCTTTTTTTCTTTTTACACAAAACAAGGTAATATCGCAATGATCGTCATCGAATTTTCCACAGTGAATATGTGTTTAGACAGGGTTAGGATTAACCCTAACCCCTAACTCTAAAATACACATATTCACTGCGGAATATTCGGCGACAATCATTGCGATATTACCCAAAACAACTATTAAGTAAGTCATCATTTCTATTTTCGCTCCCTATGAAACATGGAGCCCCCACTGCAGCATTAACATGCTCTTTCGGCAGTGGTTTCTATAGCAATTAATTTTACGTGATGAAGTTGCCACCCCATGCACAAACTCATATTAGTCGCCTTGTATGACATGCCTGAGAGAGTAGTAGTTCTTTCTTTGACAGATACATCATTGCGAATAATGGACATTATATGATTATTCATTAACATTAATTATGACAGGGAAGACAATTCTGAAAGATATAAGATACAGACAATATGAATCAATGCTGCGGGATTACCAGCTTTAAGGGATGTATGCCTGCGTACTGAGATGTGCATGAGGTATGATTAAAATCCCCTGAGCCGAAGTTATCTGGTGCATCTGATAATAGCGATTTCTGAAGACACATTTCATTCCTCTCTGTTCCAGCCAACATTGCTCCCATCCATCCTTTGCCATTGTTTTCATGTTCATGCAGGTCTACGCTGCCATGCGCATATCATCGTATCGTGCTCTGGACACAACACTATTTTACTATAATCAATAATATCAGTAGGTCATTTATAAAATTACAGTAAATGTACAATTCTCACACTAGGCTAATCAACGTCTTAAATTGCAGGTATTGTTGTTGCCAGGTTTATTACATAATGGAAGTCATATAAAACTTTCACTACTAATGTTTTTTATTTGGTAATACACTATTATTTAAGCTTCCATATTTTGGAACCTAAGACGAATAACTTTTGTTTAGCATGAGCGAATTAATTAACTACACTCAGAATGTTATTTTGACTCGGTGAAACACAGATACATAAAATATTTTAATGGCACGTTTTCCAAAGAAACGCCACAATTTTTGTTACGGTGTTAAGTAACATTTTCATTTTTCATGTTTTATTAAATGCAGGGTTCGGCAAAATTTTCAAATGAACCACAAGTGCAGCGAATAAGGAAGGCAACAAGAAGACCATATGGTAATTTTATATTTGGACATGCGCCCTAATATAACCGACGGACCTCGTGTCTAGGTTGAACGGTGCGCCTCGCTAACACGAGGCAAAACTATTTAAAAAAAAAAAGTAATGATAATAAGAAGAAAGAGAACGCGCCACATTTATAATTAAATCACTGCTTTTAAAATACAAAAGAAGTCAGGTTTATTCAACGACGGTTTGTTTGTTTCTTTGAAAGGGGAGGTCACACACAAAAACATTCATACAAATTTAGTTTTGATTTACTCTAATTGGACTGAGGAGCCGCGGTAGCATAGTGGTTAGTGCACTGGCTTCCTAGCGCAGTGGCCTATGGTTCGATCCCCAGATGAGGCGGAAAATTTTTAGGCCACAAACGGCTCCTGGGTCGACCCAGCCCCAAATGGGTACCAGAGCTACTCTGGGAAGGTTAAGGCGGCCGGCGTGATGCCGACCACATCACCCCTCGTGTGCCGACGGTCAAGAAAATATGGGCCTAACACCATATTCCCAATATGCCTCAATGGGCGTGTAACGGGTTCCTTTACCTCCTTTTTTACCTAATTGGACTGAGTGGAGGGGGAAGAAGGTACTATAGTTGAGTAATTGGAAACCTGACTTTATTTACTCACAACCGTTCAACCTCTGATGGGTTATAATTAGGATATATACTGTTTTCAATTCCAAATAATATGAACAACTGCCGATATGGGAAGGCGGTATCACACCTGTCAAATCATTGTAAATAGGGCAAATCACAGTTACGGTACCAATTATGCTTGTAAGTTTAAAAAACACACCAAACAAACAAAAACGAGATAAAACCGAACAAAATCAAGCAGAAACTTCAAACAAGAATAATATTAAGGGGGAAGGGTGTAATTGCCTGGTGGTTCCAGTTATATACCTGACTTTAATGGATATTTAATTGACTTTCACCTCTTAAAAGTCATATGCATCCTAAGAACAGCATCAGACCTTCACATTCCCAATGACTATATATTAACTTCTGTTCTTGTTAAATACAGTTTGACTATATTATGAAGTTCCCTAGGTCTGTCTATTTTTAACACCTCTTCTATATTTATAGGTAAATTTGATGCCTGCAAATAATCTAATATTGGTATTCTCATTTGTTCATACCCCTCGGATTTAGGCATAAGCTAAACAAGCTACAGCTTGGATAGTGATCTGACGAGTATTACGAGGCAATATGTCGTTCGAGCACCCGATTGGTACAGCGGTTAGAACGCTGGTCTCTCGCGGCAAAAGTACCAGGTTCGAAACATCTTAGTCCGGTCTACCCAGCTGTAAATTGATACATGACTCTGCTCTTGAGTTCGGGAAGGCAAAGACAGCAAGGAAGGGAATTGATCACCACCCCACTTCTCGAAGCTAGACCTAGTACAATATAGTGAAGTCTCTAACACTTCACTCTCCTTCAGCAGTATGAGCTATGGGAATACCGTTTTACCTTGTTCTGGAATCTCTAGGACAGAGATGATTTTGAAGATCTGTAGGTGGGTGAAGGGAAACAAGAATTTTTTACATAGGTAAATTGCATATAAGTTAGAATGTTAACATTTGTTTTATCAATAAATCGATAAAAAAATTCACAAGTTAGAACAAAGCACTCCACTCCACTTTCTTGGGCATGTTATGAGAATAGAAAAGCTGGAATGTATCGTAATTGTTATTGTTAATCAGAATCGACCTCACTGCACTCCGGGCAAACCCATAGGTGCTCAGTCTCCCTCAGCAAATGTCGAAGAGTATGAATGCTAATTGTACCTGTAGCACGCTGGTTGTACATACGACGGAGGCATCCTCTCTCACGTCCATTTCTGCTAGTCCCACGTTTGATGCCGAACTCCAACAGCCTCAGCCTTGTTGATTCATCCATTGCAGTGTCATTATCCAGCAGGCGTTCATTAAAAGCCCTTAATATCTCTCCCTTATCCATGTCCAGTGTCCCATCTATGAGTGCTCTCGAGGCCATTCTGTCAGCTCTCTCATTGCCACGTACCCCTGCATGACCAGGACAGTAGATCTACACCAGTTCTTCACGACTTGAGGCTTCTATTGATGTTTTTGGAATGTATCGTAACAACAGACACGGGATCCCGTTACGCGCCTATTGAGGCATATTGGGATACGGTGTTAGGCCCGTATTTTCGTGACCATCGGCACACTAGGGGTGATGTGGTCAGCATTACGCTGACCGAAAAACAGGTAAGAGTGAAGGAAAAAGAGATAGAGAAAGACAAAAAGAGCAAATACTGGACAGTTTGACATCGTGGCATGGAAGGAGGTCAACAACATAATTGATAAATTGTACTGGAGACAGGAAGTTGTGGAGAGACATGATCTCCTAAGCCACCAGGTATGGTACTTGAAGAAGAAGAAATTGCATGCTAGCGTATAGCACTTTCATTCCGGTTCTTAATAGTGCGGTATCCCTATGTTTAAAAGTACTTTCATAGCATTCCCAGTGAAAACCCGCTAGCTAGCTTACTCACATTTACTTTATTCGTGAACTGTATAAGATAGGAAGCGAGCTTTTGTTTGAAGTGAAGTTAACATTCGGTAAAATATTATTTAGTTTGAATTTTCCCGGCGCTCTGTTGATGGATTTGTAGGAAGAAGATCACCCGATAGAGATACAATTTAAAATATGGCTGCGCTTATTTAAAATTCTAAATACTCTGAAACCTAAAAACAGACACGATTTTATCAAGGTTGATCTTCAGAGAGCTATTTGGTTCTAAAGTAGATCACCACAGCTCCTGGGATGCCGATCGCCGCTCTAGGGGAAGAGAGATAGAGGGTGATCAAAAATTACATTAAGAAGAGAACTAGAGAGAAACGTGACAGGGATGACGAACACGTGACGGCTGAGACATGGAAAGAAGGCTTGGCCTGCTTTTGTTGAGAACATATGCTCCACGTGCAGTTGAAATGTGTTACTGATAATGATGATGTTCTTACTGTAGCTGCGGTAAATGTCTTATTGCCACATGATATAAGGGTTAACGTTATGAGAAATGATGCATCATTGTTTATGAGGATAAGGGGCAGTCTAACTTCTTTTAAATTAAATTGCAGAAGGAAATTTCCGTTGATGGAATCCACATTGAACATGTTTCTGTCTTTTGTCCAGTGACTTTCCTTCGATGAAAAAAGCCTGTCCGCGTTTGCATTGTGCAAGCAAATATTGTGTGATCATTAAAAGTTCAGAATTAAATTCAAAATTTACTGTTTGTTTTAAAAATCTAGCTCGCTTCTCATGTGCCAGTAACAGCATGAATTCTTCATAACTGATGTTTTTTTTTTTTTTCCCAACAAATTTTATCAGGTTGTTAAGTTGATCAAAGCACTTGCATCGCCAAATGCAACATCTTTATCAATTAAATATTGCACAGAATCTCGCACATCTACACATGTTAGTACGCCATGTAAAGGCATCCATGAAAAATATGCGAAATCTTCTAATGGTTTCATCGATATCGCTAAGTCTTCTAAACAAAATATGAAAACTTCGTGAAACTTGTCACACAAACTTCCAAGTCCGCTTCTTCGTGTTTCAACAAGCATATTCGGAATCTTCTAGGGTACAGGCTCTTGACACAAGCGCTGCTTAAGAATGTCTATCACAGATGTAATGCAGTTTTGCACTTGACCAAGGGAACTATATTCCTATGCAATTCGTTCAATATTTACTTCAAAAATACTCCTTAAAAAATATACTTGCATAAGATAGAATTCTTCGTAGTCATGTTCAATCTCCGAGACGAAAACGCTGGACAAACTGCAATTTTGAAAAAAGCCACCCGGACGCCCAGTCTTAAGGTGAAAAAGAGGACAAATCTGGGGAAAAGAGGACAGGTGGTCATCCAAAGTGAAGCCTCATAGTTCATCATAGATGAAGCTTCTGGGCTTCCGGGCCACACTGTGTCCGTACTCCTGAAGGAAAATGGAAAATAATGAAATAACCATAGTATAATATAATGCCGGTATCAGAACATGCAGGAGCCTCGGTAGCGCAGTGGTTAGTGCGCTGGCTTCCTAGCTCGGTGGTCCATGGTTCGATCCCCAGTTGAATTGGGATTTTTTAGACCGCAAACGTCTCCGGCGTCGACGCAGTCTCATGAATTGGGTACCAGAGCAACTCTGGGAAGGTTAATGCGGCCGGCGTGATGCTTACCACATCACCCCTAGTGTCCCGATGTTCAAGAAAATATGGGCCTAACACCATATTCCCAATATGCCTCAATGGGCGTGTATCGGGATCCTCCATCCTTTCAGGGCAGATAGCAGAATGCGCACAACATAATTATTTCCCTCCATGTTTTGGCGGGTTATTATTTGTTGATTATATTTAACTACTTTGTCTACGTCACGCACGCGAGTCAAATAAGTGCCAATAATGTTAGATATATTAATGGTTATAAAAAAAAAAAAGAACGTATATTCAACCGTGAACTAAACCAATGAAAAGGGAGACTGATTGAAAAGAGATGTAACAAATGAGACAAATACATCTTAACGAGCAAGTAACCAGCCAAAACATGATGGGAAAATAATTATGCTGGGCTCTTTCTGTTACACGTCTTGATGACTGCACTAATTCTCCTGCGATTATTTCATTCCTTTCCATTCAATTTCAAATGCATTGAATCTTTGTATCAAATTCCTCATGACTTATGCTCATGCACCACAAAAACAAAACACACAAAAATGTTTATAGGCCGCCGTGCTCTTTTAATGGGTGTTCAATTTAGCTTTCCCGGTGCAATGCGGATCCTTTCTGTAATTTCCCGAAAAGGCGGCGGGATTGTTTCATTGTTTGTAACAGGGCGTTTCACTTAGACATGTAATAATATGGGGATAAACCTACAGTGAGTTACTTTCTGGCGAAAAAAAAAGAAACTTCAACAGAACATGAACTCACATCGTTCTTACCCCCAGGATATTGAAAAGCAGCAGCCGCATTTGACAATATGAGAAGCCAAAATAAGTGGAAATAACACTCGTGGATCATTAAGTAATACACATCTTTAACTATCTTTAAAACGTTCTTAAATGCTATAAATATCTGACATTCCAGGTCGGAAAGGAAAGCCTTACGGCCATAGAAAACCCCAAAGAACAGAAATACCGAAAAGAGTCTTGGAAATCGTGCGCAATGGAGGAATACGCAAAACGTTGATGGCAATGTTAAATAAAAACGGAACAAAAGTGATACCAAAAATAGATTCACCACTTAGACAATTGTAGCAGTTGGTTAATCGATGTAACAACGCCCAAGATTGTCTTAATGTTTTTATAGATCAAAATGAGAAGGCCAGAGAATAAATAAGCAGTATACAGACAATATAAAAACAGCGAAGCGAAAATTCCAGTAGACTTCACAAAGAAATATATCCTGGCACAAAAATATTTAACGGAATGCCTGTAAATGTAAGAACGTATAGAAAGTGGACAATCTTCTTGTTATTTCGTTTGTTTATGTTTTCTTATTATTTATCACCTGGCACTTAGTTTCATTTCCATCTCCAGTTCTCTTCTCCTTGTGTTTTTGTGTCTCCCTATACATCTCTTACCCCGGGGATTCCAGAAGACGGACTGCACTGGAATGCCATAAACTGGTTTTCTCTGTGTGTGGCCAATCCATCGCCAACGCCTTCTTATCATCTTCTGTTCTACTGGCATCTTTCTGATCAGTTCATTAAGAACCCTTCTTCTATGGAGATTTCAATTTCCACAAGGATCATCATCAGACGTCTGTCTGCTCACTTTCATCCAATTGTTTCCCTGTAGTAGAAATCTTTACTTTTTATCATCATGTCTTTTATCTGTTTGTTTGTTTCTCTGTTTGTTTATTTCTTTCTTTCTTTTTATAGTTTATTTTCACCATTTCTCAAGGTACCGCCCCTATTTCATTTTATCTTGTGGTTTTTCCACTCCAGATCTAGCTTTCGCCACTGGGGACATCCTTTGCTAAATTGACATACAGGTACTTGACCAGCTAGCAGGCAGCGACCACACACCAATAAAGCTGGAAATAAACATGGGGGTCCCCAGGAAGTAAAACCCTTGCCCCGGTGGAATTACAAAAGAGCTGACAGACAGATTTGCAGTGCTGACAGACAGGTTTTGCGAGACTATCAACACATGAAACAACAGTATGATAACTATGGCTGAAAGCCTTAATAGAGCAATACTTCAAGCAGCCATTGAGAACATTCCCAGAGGGACAAGAAAGAACTACAAGCCTTACTGGACTGAAGAACTGCAAAAGCTTGAAGACAAAATAGCAGACGCCAGAAACACAGCAGAGACAGAATAAACAACTGAATCAAACGTCCTGCTCAAAGTCAACACTGCAAAATACAAAAGAACATTAAATCAAACAAGAGACTCCTGGAAGCAAACAACAGACCCAACGACGACTACCACACTCTTGACCGGCAGGGACAGATAACCATTTTTCGCCTCAGGACATGGCATAACAAACTGAATAAACACATGCACAAGCTACGATTGTCTGCTTCACCACTGTGCACATGTGCATTAAACGAACAAACTGCTGAGCATGTTATACAGGATTGTCCTCTGTACGACCAGTTAAGAAAGATATACTGGCCCAATGACTCAACACTAAACTCAAAGCTATATGGAGCTAAAGAGGAACTTCAAACAACGGTCGAATTCATCATGAGAACTCGTCTGACGGTGTAAACATCAAAGATGCGATCGCAAGAAGAAGAAGAAGAAGCTACAGACCTATCAACTACTTAGCTGTGTAGGAAAATTGATGGAGCGCATAATTAATGCCCGACTGATGTGGCATCTGGAGGAAAAACATCTCTTAGCCCCACGGCAAGCAGGATTCAGAAAACACAGATGCACTGAAGACCAAATCACATATATAGCCCAGAAAATTGAGGGCGCCTTCCAAGAGAACAAGCACACGCTGGTTATTTGGGCGGACTTAGAAGAAACAAATTTGACAAGGTGTGCAAAGAGGGACTGAAAAGCAAGCTTCAAAGAAGTGAAGTGTGTGGGAGAATGTACAAATGGATCAGCCACTACCTTGAGAATATACTAAAAAAGAGAGGTAAAGGATCCCGTTACACGCCCATTGAGGCATATTGGGATTATGGTGTTAAGCCCATATTTTCTTGACCATCGGCACACTAGGGGTGACGTGGTCAACATCACGCCGGCCGCCTTAACCTTCCCAGAGTTGCTCTGGTACCCAGTTGGGGTTGGGTCGACCCAGGAGCCGTTTGCGGCCTAAAAAGCACTGCTAGTGAAGACAAATGAAGGGAAAACAACATACAGTGTTTTCTCTCTCAAATAAACAACATACAGTGTTTTCTGTCTCAAATAAACAACATACAGTGTTTTCTCTCTCAAATAAACAACAAAGCAAATTAGTGCTAAATAGGAAAAATCTACATCTGGATGAAAACCCGAACTACCTAGGCATTACCTTTGATCATCGCTTGACTTGGAAAACCCACATTGAAAGAAACAGGACAAGAGCAAGACAGAGAATGACAATCATGAAAAACAAACTTGCTGACATGGGCTTGGGAGCGGACGAGAGAGTACTACAGAAGCTATACACTGGGCGAGTGAGACCAGTCCTAGAATATGGCTTTGCAGCATGGTCAACGGCAGTTAAGGTCAAACTTTGATAAAATAAACAGAACCCAAAACCAAGCAATGAGAATAAAAAGGGGGGAGGGGGACATGAAGTCAACAGCAATTGAAGAGTTGGAAAATATTATTTACCTCTAGCCAATGGAGGATAGTAGAGGTAGCAGAGCCCAGCAACAAGTGAGAATTTCATGAGGCGGACAGACCATCCAATGCACCAGAGAATAAATGGTCTTGGAATGGTGTAGCATGTTAACCATTGCCTAGTAAATGAATCAATCAATACCCTTTAGCTCCCCAATGAGCATAGGCCTTCAACAAATACATGCCAAGTCTTCCTGTCCTGTGCCATCCGCTCGTTCTTTCCATGTTTTCCTCATCATTTTCACCTCTGTTTCCAGTTCTCTTCTCCATGTGTTTTTTGGTCTACCTCTGCCTCTCTTTCCAGAACAAGGACTGCCTTGTAATGCTATCAACAGGTTTCCTCAATGTGTGTCCTATCCATCGCCAGCGTCTTCTTCTCAACTCTTGTTCCACTGGCACTTGTTTGGTTCTTGTCATCAATTCCACATTTGTGATGTGACTTTGTCGTACCATTTCAGTCCTTCTATTCTACGCAAGCACCCGTTTATAAAAGTCTGTAGCTTTTTGGTTGTTGTTTTTGTTGTTCTCCATGTCTCAGAGCCATACAATAGGACTGACTTGACATTTGAGTTGAAGATTCTTATTTTCGTGTTGGACTTGATTTCTCTTGTTCTCCATATGTTTCCCAATGCAATGAAAACTCCTCTTGCTTTTTGTATTCTTATTTTGATATCACTGTCTGTCCCTCCAACTTTGTCTATATTACTTCCAAGATATGTGTACGATTCTACATCTTTTAGTGGTGTTTCTTCAAGTTCAACATTGTTATAATTTCTTGCATTTATTCTCATAATCTTTGTCTTTTCCCTGTGTATTTTCAGGCCCACTTGTTGTGACCTCTCATCGAGAATTTTCATTTTCTCTTGCATCTGATTATGGTTATGGGACGGAAGAGCCAAGTCATCTGCAAAATCCAGATCATCAAGCTGTTTAGTCAGGGCCGGATTAAGCTAATATATAAATTAAAAAATACTATGGTATGAAATCAGTTTTACAAGTAAACGGTACACATGAGACAAGGGACGTTTCGGGTTTTACCCTTCGTCAGCCACAGTTACGAATAGGTGACAAGGACAAGAACTACATATAGGTACTACAAAGATCTGTGATGATGAGGAAAACGTCAAATGAGCGATACAAGCAGATGAAACCACAGTGATGAGCGAAACGATAACAGTAATAATGCGAGAAAATCGTGAAACCAGAAAGACATGTCGAAACAAGAAAGTAAATAATCAACGAAACGAAGACAGGAATGAATAACACTAATAAAATGCGTGAAAAATCACTTAGCTGTGTCGAGGAAGGGAACATTCAAAATGGCTGAACAACTAAGGCGTCATGCGGGGCCTGTAGCATATGTTAAGAAAGGGGCCCTATATTAAAAAAAAACCCAATAAAACAACACAAACATATTTGAACACATACATTTTTAATTTGCATAGTAATTATCATTATCAATTAATTCGTGCTTGTAATCCTATAAACTTGCCACTCATGTTGCTGGCGTTGTCATAACTTTGACCACGGCAGTCTTTAATATCAATGTCATTTGCCTTTAAAAAATTAAGTAGACTTTTAGTAAGCTGTTCAGCACTATGACCTTCCATATTCAAAACTGTCACAAATCTTTCAACTGGTCCAGATGGCAAAATATAGCGCAGAGTCAAAGTCAGCTGGTCCATATTAGATATATCTGGAGTAAAATCCAATGAAACGGAATAATACTTGTATTTCTTCACTTCACAGAGAATGTGATCCAGTATGCTGGATCCAATCAGATTGATGAATTCCTCACACGTTGTTTTAGATAGATATGATGTATGTCCAAATCCTTTGTTTGCATGAGTACTTATATGCTCTGCCAGAAAAGGGTCAAACTTGGCCAGTAATTCTAACAACCCTAAGTAATTCCCGTCATAATGGTACCCAACAATTTCATCACTGCCACGAAATGAAAGGCCTCGTTCTGCTAAAAACTTCACAACTTCAATTATTCGCTCTAGAAGTTTGTGCCAATACTTTTCTAGAATGTCCATTTGTTTCACAAGATGGGAATCGACACTTTCACCTTTGTTTTTACGCATCAACAGTGAAATTAAAGCTTGTCTATGTGAGGAGCTTTCTTCATGTCAACGCAATAGATTGCATGCATTTTTCCAGTTAAACCCTTCCGCAGTAAACTTTGATGAACATTCTGAACTCATAAGCTTGCATGGGAAACAGAATAGGCGCCCTTTACTTTCTGAATAGCATAACCATTTTCTTGCATGTTGCTTGTTTGTAAGTTTATGAATATGTGTAAAATAAGACTTCTGACAGTATCGGGTTTTCTTTTCAGTATCATACAATCGCACGGATGAAGAGAAGGCATTATCAACATGTTGACATTTTTCACTTCCCTTGGATATGCAATATTCACGCTCACAGTCATCTATATTGTTCGGCCAGTCACCAATATCATTAGAGTACTTCTTCGTTTCACTTATTCTTTCACATTCAGACTCAGTGTATACTGGGTTTTGCTGTATGTTTTCTGCTGCACAGCCTGCACTAGTACTAGTTGTTCCTGTACTTCCAGCTTCAGCGGTTAGAGTACCACCACCATGAACATCAAAATATTCTGTCAGCTTACGTGTTTTTGATATCACCAGTTGATCTCTTATTTCTTTTTCTTCCTTCGCTTTACGTTTTTCACTTCCAGAAGCATAATTACGTCCAATATCTCTGTGTCTACTGCTCATTTTTTGAGTTTTCTAACCTTACAAATCAAGAAATTTTAATCAAGATCGAAAGAGAGTGCGAGCACGCCGTATACCTCAATTAAAACAGGAAGTTTCCGTTTCCTAAATTCTAGTTTTTATTGTTAATGCAAATTCATTTCACAAAGAACGAAACAAAATTAGAGGGGCAGTCGCCTAGAGCCAAAAAAAAAGTGGCTTCCGTCCAAACGTGACCAAATTTTCAACGCCACTTAAATGGCTTCCGTCCGCAAACAGTTAAGATTAAGATAATGAAGAGTCACACTAAGTCACCCTCTTATGCTCTTTCTCTCACAATTTCGTGACACCAAATGAAAAGGCGCTAAAGATGGCATAAATCACAAGATCATTGGTTTAACGCTAGTATTTTTTTCTTCTCTCTAACCAGCGGCACTCGAGCTTTCCAGCTCTTTTGGCCAAATGACATGTCATTGCGAGGCTGGGGGGTCAGTGGACTTTCCTTCCAACCCGGTCAGGAGCTTCGCTCCTTCCCATCAATGCTAGTATTAGAAGATGACCAAACAATTATGTACATATTTATTGGCGCGGGGCCCCTAAAAGCGCGGGGCCCGTAGCATATGCTACTTGTGCTACTACGTTAATCCGGCTCTGTGTTTAGTCAGATTCCACTGGATTCCATTTCTGTTGTGTGATGTCGATGTTTTCATAACTTAATCTATTCATTCATTATTCATAACCCTCCACTCCCATAGGAGCATAGGCCTTCAACAAACACATGCCAAGTCCTCCTGTCACGTGCCATCATCTCAAGTTCTTTCCACGTTCTCCTCATCATTTTCACCTCTGTTTCCAATTCTCTTCTCCATGTGCTTCTTGGTCTACCTCTGCCTCTCTTGCCCTGGGGGTTCCAGAACAAGGACTGCCTTGTAATGCTATCAACAGGTCTTCTCAGTGTGTGTCCAATCCATCGCAATCGTCTTTTTCTCATCTCTTGTTCCACTGGCACTTGTCTAGTTCTTGTCCTCAGTTCCACATTGGTCACTTTGTTTCACACATTCCTGGAACCTCGATTTTATATTCCCTCATTTCTGCTGCTACTTGTGCCACTTTTCCTTGTTCGTTTAATGTCCGAACATTCCAGGTGCCAAATCTGGAAGTTCTCCTAGAAGAAAGAAGGTTAGTCAGCAACACAGACTCCTTTCGGCTTTCTCTGTGTTATATCATACGCCTCCCTGCGAGAGGACCTTCCCCTGTCTTGGATGGCTGTGTTTTATTTTCTTTAATTGACTTGTCCATGTTTGTTGAAGTTTTTTGTGGTTTAAATCTTTTACAGGATGGGGTAACCAGCCCCATGCCCAGCCCTCCTTAGTCGCTTTCTACGACATGCATGGCAGGGAACAGTGTTACTATTCTTTTCTCCCCTTTCGGGCCCCGGTAACACACGGGTATAATCTATTGCTAGTAAGAAAAGAAATGGAGACAAGAGGCATCCCTGTCTCACTCCCGTTCTAATCCTAAACGGTTCTGTAAGTTGTCCTTCATGAAGAACTCTGCATGTCATGTCTTCATAGGTCTTCTTTATTAAGTTAATGATCTTCATGGGAACTCCATAATGCCCCATCAATTTCCAAAGCGATTCTCTGTCTACACTGTCAAATGCCTTTTCATAGTCCACGAATCCGATGTATAGTGGTGAATTCCATTCCAGACTTTGTTCAACTATTATTCTCAATGTGGCTATCTGGTCTGTACAGGATCTGTTTTGTCGAAAACCTGCTTGTTCATCTCTCAGTTGCTTGTCTATGGACTCTTTTAATTTCTCCAGGATGATTCTGTTTAATACTTTTCCTGATACTGATAGTAACATTATTCCTCTATAATTTGTGCACTCTTGTAAATTTCCCTTCTTAGGTAACTTGACCAGATAACCTTCCTTCCATTCTGCTGGTATTTCCTCTCTCTCTCAGACTTTGCCAAGTAGTTTGTATAATATTTCTGTAGAGGTATCAATATCTGTTTTGATGGCCTCTGCTGGAATGCAATCTGGACCAGCTGCTTTTCCATCTTTCAGAAGCTTTATGGCTTTCTTTATTTCTTCTCTACTTGGTCGTTCACAGCTGATTTGTAGCTCCTCTTCTGCTGGCTGGATGTCTGTAGGATTAGTTGGAGATGGTCTATTGAGAAGTTCCTCAAAATGTTCTGTCCATCTCTTCATTTGTTCTAGTATATTACTAAGCAATTTTCCATTCTTATCTTTTATGAGGCAAGTTGCTTGCTTATATTTCCCTGTTAGCTTCTTTGTGTTGTTGTACAGGTCCCTCATATTTCCTTTGGCTGCAGCTTCCTCTGCTTCCCTTGCCAAATCATCAATATATTTCATCCTGTCTCTTTTGATTTTTCTTCTTACTTCTTTGTTTGCTTCTATGTACACTTCATGAGCCTTGGCTTTGGAGCTTCTGGTTTTGCTTCTGTTTAAATCTGCTTTCTTGTTTTTCCTGTCTTCTATCTTACTAATGCTTTCTGTTGTTATCCATGCTTTGTGCTGATGTTCTCTTTTCTCAGTACTTCTTCACATGTTTCGTTCCATATATTTTTTACTTGTTGCCAGTGGTCTTCCGTATCTGTTTCATCTTCCAGCTGTTGGAGTACTTGGTATTCGTTGGATACTGTGATTAATAATTTTTATCTTATTTCCTGATTTCTTAGATAACCCACATTATACTGCTGTCTATAGTTATATGCTGTTGTAAATTTTTTGAGTTTTAATTTTGTTTTAGCCAACAGAAGATGGTGGTCTGATACAACATCTGCTCCTCTACATACTTTCACATCATGCAATGATGACCTAAACTTCTTGCTTATGCACATGTGATCAATCTGGTTCTGTGGTCTGGTGATATTCATGTTGCCTTATGTATTCTTTTATGTGGAAATATGCTTCCTCCTATAGCTAGTTGATTTGAAGCACAGAAGTTTGCTAATAGTTCCCCATTCTCGTTCATCATACCTAATCCATGCTTTCCCATAATTTCTTCAAAGCCAGTGTTGTCTGTTCCTATTTTCGCATTTAGGTCCCCCATCAAAATTATGATGTCCTTTCTTTTCTTATTGTCCAAGACATTTTGTAGTCTGGTGTAAAAGTCTTCTTTCACATATTCTTCTTTATCGTTTGTTGGTGCATAACGCTGGATGATGTTTATATTTACTTTCTTTTTGGCTGATTTAAACCTTGCTGTTATAATTCGGGGGCCCATTGCTTCCCATTCTATAAGTGCCTTTTGTGCTTCCTTGGACAGCATTAGAGCCACCCCTTCACTGTGGTGGGCTCTTTCCTCCTCATGTCCTGAGGACAACACCATTTCTCCTGTGATCAATCTCCTCTTCTCTATGCCTTTCCACCGTGTCTCGCAGTGACCCAGGATATCAATCCTGTAATTTGTCATTTCTGCTGCTACCTGTGCAGTTTTCCCTTGTTCACACAGAGTGCGATCATTCCAGGTGCCAATCCTGGAGATTTTCCTAGGCGAAAAAAGGTTAGTCGGCAACCCAGACTCCTTTCGGCTTTCTCTAGGTTGCGTCATGCGCCTCCTTTCCAGAGGACCTTCTTCTGTCTTGGGCGGCTGAGTTGATTTATATTCTCTATTTGACTTGTCCATGTTTGTTGAAGTTTTTGTGGTAAAAAGTTTTTTATGGGATGGGGTAACCAGCCCCATGCCCAACCCTCCTTAGTCGCTTTTTTACGACATGCCTGGTAGGGTACAGTGTTACTATTCTTTGCTCCCCTTTCGGGCCCCGGTAATACACGGGTGCAGTAAATGAAAGAGAGAAGGAAAATATGTCATGTGTTGCAGGCACGATGCTTGTTTATTCTTGGAAGACAATATGTGTCAACCAATCACAAAATAGGAGCTCGCTGGAAAACCGATCGATAATGCTACGACAGTTTACTATAGAGGAGAAAACCGTACGAAGTGTAGATTCGACTTAGTGACCGCATAAGTGTATGCAATGTCAGAAATAGATAAAAATAGTCTCATTTTCCAAGGATAACTCCAATTCTATGCTTCCCAGAGAAAAAATGGATAGAATAAGTACTTTTGGAGAAAAGTCCTAGTAAAGGTGTTAGTATAACGAACGATGCTGTGTTTTCCTGCTTAAAGTTTGATATAAAATCAATATCAGAACCAATTACGGAAAACGACACATGGAAAGAAAGCAGAACTTACGGAGAATGGAAGTTCTTCATACCTCAAAAAATCATGGATAGAAAAGGTGAGCTGCACGAATCAGATGTTTAGAATACCACTCACACAGTGTCACCCGGAAAGGCTAAAACCAGAGACTGAAACAGAGTTACCAACTCTTGGTCTCCGATACGGTGGATGCGAGCCTATAAAAAGAGACAGCGGAAATTTCAAACTACACATGCACATCATAAAGACAGAAGGACGGAGGCTAGAGAGAAGCATGTCAAGGCTAAAACCTGTTCCATCTAATGCCCGGCAGAGCAGTCTCCACCAAACCTGGTCGTTTTTTAACTTTATAATTATCCTAAGAGGGTATGTAGAATTACTGTATATATTTGTGAAATTAATATCACTGTTTATTTCAGGATTTTAGTTGGCTGATATACATAGTTAGGATGTGAATGTACCATGCAGAATATTTGTATTAACTGGTATGATTGCTGAAGATGGAAACCGACAATATAACCAACAGTGACTCAGTAGAGTCCTGTCAACAGTCCTTGTCAGGATTAATACAACCTGCTAGAAAGTTTCAGCACTTTTCAGAGCTGACTTGGCATTCCATATGTGAAAGGCAAAGGTAGCATCATACCTATGTATAAAATGTGTTAAATTCATGTATTATATTATTTTAGAAAATGTTCTGCAGATAGACACCCATCTTGTCTCGCTATTGCTAATCATACTGAGCCATTCTCATTCATATACATGCAAACATCGGAAACACACTCATCTCATGCACAACTAGACTTGTGGGCTTTATAACCAAAAGCTAGCCACATGTCTATCATTGTCCGCAGGTTCATATTTGTCATCAAAATCAGAAGTCTAAGACTCCAGATCAATCATTGCATCCTGAAGAATCCCAGGAGCATCAGATATTGTCTGCTGGAACTCAGCCCTAGTCCACAACAGTGTTTGGGGGACTGGAGCGGGACTTCAGTCAACATTGTGTACATTCTTACTGAGGACAGACACAGATTCGAATGTTAATTATTTCTGTATCCAATTCATGCAACCAAGTGTGAGGCCCGTCAATGACTGTTGATGATGAAAAGTGTAGTGTATTAGCATTGCTAAGAGACAAAAGTGAAAGGAACTTTTGCTGAACTTTTCAAATTACTTGGATGACCCAAGCCAGAACTTTTTATAAGTTAAATACTTAGAATAGAAATTCACTATCATCCAAATTTTGTAATATACTTATTCATTGAGTTCCATCATCCAACATTCACAATTCAGCACAAAGAAACATAGATGTAATAAATAATTCAATAATTGTACTCAGAAGTCTTATTAATTTTATATTGTCGAAGTTTGAGTTTTATTGAATTGTTTGATTATCATAGGTAGTTACATAGCGAAGGTGGCACTGTAGGATATCGAACTCTGAAGTAATAATTTCTTAAATCAGTTCACAGCCCGTGACACTGTGAGTTTACCAGTGAATAAAAAACATTCAAAATATATAGAGGAACATTACCCAAGACACACCTGGATCCATGCATACATAGATGGATCAGCAATAAATGCAACAGGAAAATTCTCGAGTGACTTCAGAGCAGAGGCAGATGCCTTAACAACTGCAGCAGAAGTCCTAATAACTAAAAAAAAGTTTAGAAAGACAAGTAGCTATCTTCTCAGATGCGCCGTCAGTGATTGAAACGCTGAAGAATCAAAGTAATTTCCGACCTGGATGACCTAAGAGTCACACTTCACAAACTGTGTCAGCAGTTCAAAAGAGTTGTGATAATGGATCTCTTCTCACTGCAACATCCCCGGAAATGAAGAGGCTGACAGAATGGCAACGGAAGGGGGAAAGCTACCTCAACCTGACACAAATATAACTTATGAAGAGGCCAAGAGTTTTATCATGCGAAGATACAGGAGCAAGTCGGAAGCAGAACATCCAGGCCACAATAAAAATTATGCGTATTACCAGCTCAGCAGACAACATCAAGCGGGTTATCTTCATCACCATTTCCCCTGTCGTTCCGTGTCGAACATAGTCACCACTGTAGCTGGTCCACAGGAAGCTAGCACCAAAACATGCATGTGGTCTTACAGCGGTAGTTCCTGCACTAATTTGTTTGACGTGATGAGATTGTTAGCCCCCCTTTGTGAGCCTCATATTAGTCGACTGCATGCGCAAAGAGTGGGCCTGAAAATACACAGGGAAAAAACAAAGATTATGAGAATGCAAGAAATGATAACAAGATTGAACTTGAAGAAACACCACTAAAGGATGTAGAATCGTACACATATCTTGGAAGTAATATAGACAAAGTTGGAGGGACAGACATTGATATCAAAATAAGAATACAAAAAGCAAGAGGCGCTTTCATTGCATTAGGAAACATATGGAGGTCAAGAGAAATCAAGTCCAACACGAAAATAAGAATCTTCAACTCAAATGTCAAGTCAGTCCTATTGTATGGCTCTGAGACATGGAGAGCAACAAAAACAACAACCAAAAAGCTACAGACTTTTATAAACGGGTGCTTGCGTAGAATAGAAGGACTGAAATGGTATGACAAAGTTACAAATGTGGAATTGATGACAAGAACCAGACAAGTGTCAGTGGAACAAGAGTTGAGAAGAAGACGCTGGCGATTGAAAGGCTACACATTGAGGAAACCTGTTGATAGCATTACAAGGCAGCCCTTGTTCTGGAATCCACAGGGAAAGAGAGGCAGAGGTAGACCAAAAAACCACATGGAGAAGAGAGCTGGATACAGAGGTGAAAATGATGAGGAAAACATGGAAAGAACTTGAGCGGATGGCACGGGACAGGAAGACTTGGCATGTGTTTATTGAAGGCCTATGCTCCTCGGGGAGCTAAAGGGTATTGATTGACATGCGCAAGGGGGAGGGGGAGCTGTCCCAACTCTTTCTGTCTCATCAGGTCTCACGAGGAAGTACACCGGACAAACGGGATTATAATTAGAGCACAATGGGTATGCAAATGTGAAAGACCTGAATAAACCCGAAAAGTTAGTTATATTTAGACAGGATAATGACGACCCCGCAAGAACTCATAATGTACTGTTTGGGCACCATCTGTGGGGCCGAGGACTCCGGGAAGTGGGGGCGGAGTGGAAGAGGGGGGGGGGGGTGGATGGAAATCACTAGACTAGTTCCTAAACAACAAATCACGTCTTTGTAACCTTCCACTCTGACTTACGGTGTATTGGCACAACGAAGATAAGCAGGACAACTTAGATTACCGGCTGTTCTCCAAGATTACAGACTACTTCAGGTCAAGTCACGGTACAGCGGGGTTCCAAGATTTTTATTATTCTGTACAAGGTGAACCGAGCCCGCCGTTCTATAAACATGATTGGTTTTCTTGACATATCGATCTACCGATCAGCCAAGTGATAAATCAATAACCGTACTCTAGCGATTTAAGCAAGCCCATTCTTCTCACAGCTATACAATACTTTCTTACTGACTGAGAGGATCGGTCCTATCTGGGATAGTTTTTATTTCCCCTTTTGAATAATTGGGAACATTGGTATGTCGTATATAGTGTCAGAAGTTGACAGAGTCTGGCATACAGTGTAAGTTTGTAATATGTATTAGGAATCCTTGCCACTGACTCTGGTGTTAGGTGAGATCAACGAATACATTCTAGGGCAATGTGTCTAATAATGATATTTCATATTTATTATTATGCACCTTACAGAAGGACATGTGCTTAGATCATAGTGATTTAATTCCATTAAAGAAGTTATTACAATATTTAGTGTGATATGATAAATCAAAAGTGTATTATGGCTCAGATTTATTTGTTTGGAATTATGCTCCGAAGTGACGATCCCCGTTAAGTCAGTCAGGATCTTGCATATATTTGAACACGTGTTTCATATGTTGACGTGTTGGGTAAGTCAATGTACGTTGAGATATTCAAGCATTGAAATTCTAATGTTAAAGAAAGGTTAAAAGTACTTGAAAGCCACAATTTATAAATATTTAATGCAGAGTTGTTTCTTGGCGAGTATTATAAAAAATGGATGAGAGAAGATACTTGGGATAAAATACAAGAAAGGAAAACAGCAAAACTTAAACTACTAGCGGCAAGTACACATAATGCAGTTGAATCTTGCAAACTAACTTATAACTTGTTAAATAAAGAAGTGAAGACAAAAACTCGAAGAGATAAAAGACATTTCATCAATGAACTGGCCGTAGAAGCTGAAAATGCTGCAAGAACTGGTAATAGTAGGTGCCTTTATCAATTTACAAAACAACTATGTCACCAGCCTACTGCTATGGAAACACCTGTTAAAGGTAAATTAGGGAATTCAATACCAACAGAAAAAGAACAAATGAAGAGATGGGCTGAGCACTTCATGGAGGTGCTAAACAGACCACCACCAACAGTAACACCTGATTTTAATAATGAAACACCCACAACCACCTTGCCAATAACTTGCGATGAATTCACGTTGGACGAGATCAAACAAGCCGTTAAAAGATTAAAAAATTTTAAAGCTGCTGGAGTTGACGAAATTTCAGGGGAAATGATTAAAGCAGTTAATGACAACAACCTCTTGAGAATTTTAGATATTATAAATGAAGTATGGAGAGAAGAACAACCACCACAACAATGGAAAGACAGTATTATTGTAAAGTTACCGAAGAAAGGTGATTTATCAGACTGTAATAACTGGCGTGGTATATCTCTATTATCAGTACCTGGAAAATTATTATGTTGCATGATGTTAGAAAGACTTAAATTGCATGCTGACGAAAAGATCAGAGAAGAACAAGCGGGTTTCAGGCCGAAACGATCATGTATTGATCAAATATTCACACTAAGAACAATTATAGAAGAATCAGTGGAAAGGCAATCGCCACTTATTATCACCTTCGTCGATTTTCAAAAAGCCTTTGATAGTCTACACCGCCCATCATTGTGGAAGATACTTACAATCTATGGTTTTCCAACAAAATATGTGAATATAATCAAAGCGCTATATGACAATGCAAGATGTTGTGTTAGAACAAATAAAGGGAATACAGAATGGTTTACAGTAGAAACAGGGGTGAAACAAGGCTGTATTATGTCACCACTACTTTTTGGAATAGCTATTGATTGGGTTATGAGAAACTATACCCACAATGAACAATTAGGTATAAAATGGACAAATGGAAAATTCCTGGGGACCTGGATTTCGCAGATGATGTAGCATTCTTAAGTTCAACACCAAGACAATCCCAAGAAGCAATAAATAATTTGTGTCATCTCTCGGTTAAAATAGGTCTCCAAATAAATGCCTCTAAAACTAAAGCTATGAACTTTTCTAACGAGACCTTTGATATCATCTTGAACGGGGAAAAACTACAGAAAGTTGAAAGCTTCAATTATTTAGGCAGTAAAATGACTCAGGATGGTGACACAACAAGAGAAATCCATACTAGAATTGCTTTGGCAGCTAGCGCCTTCAATAGATTATCTAACATTTGGAAATTACGATCACTGAATATACATACCAAGCTTCGTCTGTTTAATTCAAATGTTATCTCAGTGTTAACATACGGCTGTGAGAGTTGGAAAATAACAAAATCATTGGAGAACAAGCTGAATACATTCGAGAACAAATGTCTTAGAAAACTCATGAACATCAGTTGGAAAGAATTCAAGACTAATCGACAAATAAGAGAAGACTCTAGGCAGAAATATGTCTCCGACTATATAAGGAAAAGACGATGGTCATATATCGGTCATGTCCTACGAATGCAAAACAACAGAATACCACTACAGGCGCTCACTTGGGTTCCTGAGGGTAAGAGGAAAAAAGGAAGACCAAAAGAAACACTCAGAAGAACAATAATAAGAGAAGGAAGAACGTTGGGCCTAAATAATGTGCAAGAGCTAAAAGGAGTGGCGTCACAACGAACAACCTGGAGAGCACTGGTTTCTGCCTTATGCGCCGTGTTTGGTGCTTAAAGATTTTATTATTATTATTATTATAATTTTGTACAAAATAAGACTTCATTTTTCTTGCAAAATTATTTACAGAAGTGATATAAATATAATAATTGCTTATTTAAGAAATCTTTGTCCCCGAGATGTGCATTTAATTTGTTTTAGCTAAAATGGTAAATAGCTAATACTGAAAATAAACAATAGTCAAAGAAGAAATGTAGAAATGATGTATTGTTGACACTTACTGGTACACGAGATAACAAGATGGAAAAACACTGGTCTAGAATTACCTTCATGTGCATACAGTACACCTGGTAACCAGACCTTGTTTGAATATGGACTTTCTGACATACGAGTACTTAACGCCATGCAGAAACGAAGCACTCCAGTCACATGACAGCTTTTACACGATTAACTCTTTTGTTGTTTATTGTTTGCTCCGTGTAGTTCCCGGGGATCTCCGAGGAGACAATGGTAAGAATAGGGTTAATGCCTAAAAAGAATATGATTACTGCATCCTCAAGCATGTCGTACAAGACCACTGTCGTAATTTTTCTTTGAGAGAATTCTGGTGGATAGTGGTCCCGTTAGAGTGTAGAATGATAGTGAAGGCTCTGTGAGAGTAAGGATTTAGGAAAGAAAGATAGTTGATTCACAAGTACTGGGAAGAGTAAGGACAGTCTCTTATTACGACAATATTTGTCTCTCAACACTACTCCTACCACTCTTCTGAACAAACAATTGTTTGCCAGTCTCCAGTCACTCAGGTGCACACATCGATTGGGTGATTCTGACACACAACGTACGTGAATACAGACTACGATAACGAATATGGGTAAGTTATATGGATTTTGTGCCAGCCGACACGAATGCTAAAAGTTTTATTACTTTTATTTAGCATAAAATCACTTCACAAACAATTATCAATTTACATGCAGAAATCAAAGGTTACAAAACTACAAATGACACGGTGGGGAGGGGTTTTGGAGGAAAAGTATCCAATACACCTTTCCCGCTTGTATTTAACAATAAAAGCCCGGTACCAAAGAAGGGGGGGGGGGGGGGATGATCAGAGATAGGCAATTTAACCCGACGGTAAATTTAGTACTCTGGGACAAAGGGTTACAGTAATAAGGGGGGTAGAGAAAAAAACTAGGGGTCTCAAATGTTTTCCCTGTATTCTACAGATTTACGGGAGGGGGAAATAAACACAGTTAATAAATCCCGCTAGGAGAAATCCCATGTAATGAATACAGTACAAAATCAATGCTAGGTCGAACTAATTAAATGGTAGCAAGATCAAATCTCCTTTCATTAAAAAAAAAAAAACACGCTTGTGAAGGCCTACACACAGTCACGCTCACAGACTTACCGAATCGTGGCTTCTGACCCTTCATAGGAATTACACCAAAAAACAGCACTAAACATTGGCTTAGGTAAATGTATTTTCTTCCGTGTACAGCCCCAGATTAGCGGATTGTTGAAGTTAACAAACTTTCACAAATAGAGCATTAAATAAAATATTGACTGGCAACTGTTCTGCTCCAGTTTAACTTCAAAAGACTTTATGAATCAGGATTTCTTGGGTTACTTAAATCTCATGTAAAACTCAGAGAGCGAGACTCATAACGAGTCGCCACAAGTTTAATTTTAAAATGTTCATAAGTCACTGGAGTTATCGACTGTGTTTGGCAGAACTCTGTCTATATTTAACTGCTTGGATGCCAGGTTTAGTGATCATTCTGTATGAAAAAATGAAAAAAAACATGAAATGCAATAAAATCATATAAAATCTGACGCGCGATAAATTTTACAGTTAGCCTATTTTCTGCACTCGCGTCTTCAATTATATAAATTCAAGAAAAGCTCCCCGCGCGCACAATCTATATATATATATATAGAGAACTAGACTGCATAAAATAGTTATAACTTCCTTTAACGACTGCAAGATTAATTTACGCGTCTATTGTATTAGGAAATTAACATATAGAGGTAACATTTAGTTTGCACTAGAACTCTGAAAATGGGTTTATTTAATAAGTTTAAATTTACACCACAATCCAGTGAAATAAAATGAAATAACTAGACCACTGATCACTCGAAGCTAATGTATAAATTACCGTCTGCACAGAAAAGAATTCACTATAATATATGTATCCGAAAGATCCAGAGGGAATCTAGCAGGGTTCTGCTATAAGTAGTGCTTCTTAAAATCTGTCAAAACGAATGATAAAACGAAGTTTTTCAGAGTCTTTATTTATACTATTAGGAATGTAACTTAAAGGGGTCGTGTGAGAATTTCACACCTTTCTTCATCTTGAGAAAAAAATCGGTATTCTACGCCGTCGTGTTAACCGCGATGCTCCCCTGGCTTCCGATCTCCGTTCGTCTCAGGCTGCTCGCATGAGGGTGCGAAATCTCTGCGAGAAACTAACTTCGTTAGCTGGGAGTTCCCTGATTCCTCAGATCGTATACCGCTCCTACGTTGATTCTGAAGACCAGCCTGGCTTTGATGGGACCGCTCTCCAGAAGCTTTGGCAACTCCCACTAGGCGGGGTGACAGCAAGGTAAGCAAAATGAACTGCTGTTAATTGCTCTAGAAACAGGAGTGAGTCTCTGGCCACGTCCCCTTTGAGCCGGCGTTAAGGAAAAGATTGCTATAAATCGTTCTCAGAGATGGTCGTGGGCATGTTTAACCTCCCATCAAAGGCCATGCGATCTCAAAAGTTCACAGAAGATAGCAGTCTGCATATTAATGATCCAACGTGTAAAATCCTCGTGGAAATGCTGCATGCTTAATTAGCCTAGGTGCAACGTTCTAGACTGATGAAAAGTTACAACAAATGTTCAGGGGTTCTAATGTTATAGAGAGGGAAATACCCTGTCATCTTAATAATTCAGGTCAGCTGAGTTGTCCGTCACAATCGTCCCCTCTTTTGAGACATGGAAACTCGTTTTCATGTTTCTTTCGTGACAATGAAGCTGCCCTGATCGGTAGCTTTAGGATGATTGGTATTTACAATTTCGTCCTCTTCCTCCGTAGTCCAGTTTCTACTCAAGAAAACAGCTCTAACATTCTGTTTTCCCGGAATATATTCCACTTTAAAGGAATAAACACTCAATAACAAGGCCCAACGCATTATCCTTGCGTTGAATTCCTTATTGGCACCCAGGAAAGCTAATGGAGCATGGTCTGTTTGCACCGTGAAAGAAGTACCATACAGAAACTCATGATGGCGTCTGATGCCATGAATCAGAGCGAGACATTCTTTTTCAACGACACTGTAGTTCGTTCAGCCTTATTTAACTTTCGACTGCCATAAGCAACTGGGAATAGCATATTCTGGTCACTGTCCTCGGCTTGAAGCAATGTTGACCCGATGCCCTGACCTGACGCGTCGACTCTCAGTACGAAATATTTCTTGAGGTCAGGTAACCTCAAAATGGGGTATGCCGACAACTGTCCTTTCAACGTGTTGTAAACGTGTTCGCATTGTTGATCCCAAATGACCTTATCAGGACGCCCTTTGTTTGTGAGGTCAATCAGAGGTGCAAAGGTTTAACTTCCTCCTTGACTGGTATTTGATAATAACCTTTACTCAGGTCAATTTTGGAGAAAATTGTTGCTTTGCTGAGCTTAGTGAACAACTCAGAAACGGTTTGGAGAGGTTCGGGCTGAAATTCCGTTACCGCGTTTAGCAGCCGGTAATCTATACACAGCCGAACTTCCTTATTGGGTTTCTGTAACAGCACTACACTCGAACTATAAGGAGATGTCGACTCGCTGATAATTCCTGCCTGACGCAGCTTGTCTATTTCTCCGCGAAGTGCATCAGCTTTTGCGTACGGGATGGGGTAAACTCTGGTTCGAACAGGGGTCTCGTTTGTTAATTTCATGGCAAATTCGATGAGATTTGTTCGACCAGGTGCATCCGTTAAGACTGCACTGTACTGCTTCAGTAGCGCCCTGGTTTCTGTTTGTTGTTCTACTGAGAGATTGTCGCCGAACTTGACATCTTTAAAGGATTCTGTGGGTTGCAATGGATACTCCATGCAACCATCATCATCATCCTCGTCTTCCGTTGCTATGGCGACAGCCAGGAGATGCTCGGAGGATGGCACTGGTCTTTCCAGATATTTCTTACGCAGATTTATGTGGAAGACCTTCTCTTTCCGTTAATGCAGATCTTGTAATTAGTACTTGAGATCTTTTTAAGGACGGTAAACGGCCCTTGCCATCCGATGAAAAGTTTATTGCTTCCGGTTGGAAGTAGCAACAAAACTTTCTCCCCTGGTTGTAGTTCTCTCTCTTTTGCAGCTTTGTTGTATCTTTTAGTATGTTTAGCGCGGGCTTTCTTAAGGTTGGTGTTGGCTAGATCCCATCCTAGCTTTAACCTTTCCTTGAGCTCAGATACATACTTGCTTGCAGAGACGACTGTCTCGTCAGCCTTTTGGTCTGTCAGGGACCGAAGTAAGGCTTCTAGTGGCCCCTTAATAGGTCTGCCAAATAAAAGTGTAGCAGGCGGGAATCCCGTAGACGCTTGGGGTACCTCTCTGTTCCTTCTTTTGGTCCTTTCCAGGTGTCCAACGATGTCGACAGCAACCCGTTCAAATGGAGTCCCCACAATTGGCATTTGCCCTATGGGTACTGGGGGTGTCAAGTGCTTGGGTGCTACCCGTTGGCACTGGGCGCAGGATTTCACATACCTGATAATGTCAGAGTTCATTCCTGGCCACCAATAGTGGGTTTTTATTTGCTGAATAGTGGCGTTTTGTCCCATATGTCCGCTAAAGGGAAGAGAGTGCCCCATTTCTAAGATCTGGCTTCTGTACTGCGTCGGTACTAGGAGCTGGTTATTCCCCGTGTCCGGGTTGCCCGTTCTACGATACAATACGCCATCCTTAGAAAAGATGTCTCCGTTGTGTCTGGGGTCGTTAGCCATGGGCAGTTTTCTAAAGCAGAGCTCCAGAGTAGGGTCCTTTTGTTGCGCCTCCTTCAGTTCATTCGGCAAAAAATTTGGCGCAGGCTCCCTCTCCTTCTTGGCTTGCCCTCTTGTGGTTACCACTGCCACAATCAGCTCCTTTGGTCTCCCAATAAACACATATCTACATCCCAGGATAACTGGGTAGATAGGATCATCCATAATGGCCGCTTTAATAACCCCTCTGACAAAGTCAGAGTGTATTTCTACCAGTGCGATAGGAAGCGTTCTGGGTGCATCACTCTTGAAAACTCCACTTAGTTTGACGGTTTCCTCTGTCTCCTGACCGGGTTTGACTAGGTGTCTGGCGACAATACAATCAAAACTTAATCCTGTGTCAAAAAGACAAGTAGTAGAGGTACCATTCAAAAGTACAGTTCCTCGCGTTGAGGGTCGGTCCCCCTCAGGTTGAGAATCACTGACATTGACTCTACCTTTCGAGGCTGTATGCAAACATCCGATGCGGTTTGGACCGGTTTGTTTGCCCTGATCAGACGTTCCTGGTGTAGGGGTCTTCCCTTTTCCTTGACCTTGGTGGCTGCGCTGCCACGTAGGCTTGATGGGTTGATCAGAAGTATTATTTGGGGGTATCGGGTTTTGTAGAATTTCGATTTTTCCTGCGGAGGTCTTATCTCGTTGGTTATAATGTTGAGAAGGATTGGAAGAATAGGATGACTGCTCTAGATTTTGTTTTCGAGATGGCTCATCTGTGGATTTACGTTTAGTGCTGGGAAGTTCGGCCATTGCATTGCTATAGCGTTCGGCCTTATTGAGGATGTCCTCAAGCCTGACTGCCCCCTGTTCAGCCAAAAATCTACGGGTGTCATTCGACAAAGTGGATTTTATCTGTTCAACAAGAACAATTTCTAGAAGTCCCTCATATGAAAGAGGTAATTCAGATAATTCTATGCACTTTGTCAGATAACCCGTGAGACGTGAAGAGAACTGGGGAAATGTTTCCGTGCTCTCTTTTCGGCTGTTTCTGAACAACTGCAGAAACTTTCGGGCCGTCATCTCAAACCGCTCTAGCAAGGCCTTCTTCAGCATGTCGTAATCATGTTGGTTCGGTCCCAGCTTTGTGTATACGTCATAAGCATTGCCTTTCAGTGACATTGAGAGTTTAAGTGCCGGGCGGGAACTCTATAACCCATACAGATTGGCGAGCCTCTCGAATTTTTCTAGGAAGCTATCAATTTTTTCGTTAGGGCTAGGAAAAGACTCTAAAGCAAAAGACATCGCAGTTACTTGGGCAGATTGAGTACTGGAGAGATCCACTGACTGAGGCTGGGGTGAAGACGGCTCTCCATTACTGGAAGTAGCAGCACCCCGACACTCTAGGGCCTTAAGCGCCAATTCGTGCTGTCTCTCCCTCTCCCTCTCTCTCTATTCCCCTGTGAACTTCCATCTCCGCCTGATAAGGGCGTTCTTGTTGTGATGTGCATTTATGTGGCATGTAAATATAATGGAACGATAGTAGGCAAGCACTCAATATTCTGGTTGTCTATCGTCTCATGCTTCGACTGACTAATCGCGTCAGTTAAGGTGGATACATAATCATCAACAATGGTTTACTGTCAGAACCTTCTCCTGGCTAAGTTTCTCAAGCCGTAAATTCATCAAATGTTTATAGCAACAATGTTAAACCACAGTAGTGGGTTTTCATAATATATAGATCTCTGTACCATCATCAGATAATAGGACCTTTTCTGTTCTCCGACGATGATCCGCTTACAATGGCGGGATCCCAAAATGGCTCTCCTCCGTGAGCTTCGCTCACCCAGGATGGTAAATTATGAAGCAGAATTAATGCGTTATTCATCCATAAATGTCCTCATTGGGTTTCTATACATTTCTGCTATCAATAAGGCTGGTTACTGGAGTAATCTAGTGCTGCTAGATAACACGTCATCTTCATCTGTAGTGTAGTCAATAATCCTAGATGTACGATAATACGTTTCACATCTAGGCTTTAGCAAAAAAGTTCAGCAAAAAGGTTTTGGTTTTACCTGGCTTTAGGAAAACACACACTAGCGAATAACGCACGCCATTCCTTGGCGTTAATAATGAACATTAGGAGAATCTCTGATACTACAGTCATACAGAGAAACAATCTCCTTCCTAGAATAAATCCCAGAGATCAATCTTCAGACATTCTAGTCGACCAGCCCAAAGTAGCGACGACATGACAGCAGCTTCTCTGTCGACACCCCAAATCGACGCATGCACCGAAATGCCTTTGATCCCAGAGTTCAGCTCAAAAAATAGACCGACATAGAAATACAAAGATACAAAGATATAAGACCGAATCACCTTAAATAATCAAGGAATAAATATAAATTCGGGCCATAAACATTTTAAGCAAGACCAATCTGTTTCTGGCCATACCAGACGCAAAATGACGTAAATCTAGTATTCATACGCCAGATTGAGACTATTCTTTCTCTGCTTCCCATTGTTAAAGAATAGGATGTAGTACGCCTAGAGAACTAGTGAGAGGAAACAAGAAGGGAGAAAAAAAACTCAATCCGCTACGAGAAAAAAAACCAAAGTATAACTTTACTTGTGTTGCTTCCTACCTGATAATGTGCAAACTTATCGCTGCTATTATGTCACTTAAGACTCTTAATGCAGGCGACTATGCCACGTTAATGGTAAGTTACACTAGAAAAAAATCTACTATTACTAACAGTAAAAGAAAAATTTATATGAAACCAATTTAAAAGGAAAAAAAAATTTTCCTGAAAATTTTAATTCTCCACTAACAAACTTCGCCCTTCTGAAGTCAATTATGAGATGAGACGTTGTTAACTGGATTTAAAAAATCAGAACAAGCCGTCTTTAGCTAAGCTCAAATCTCTAACTTCAAAACAACCTTAGTGACTGTTACACAATCACGCGATTCAAGCAATTATATCGAAAAAAAAATTCCAGTTTCTCTACCAGAAATTAAAAAGGTAACAAATATTTTATTAACAGTGACTTCCTGCTCCTGTGGAAAGAAACAAACCTGTAATAATTATTGTGTGGTCGGCCCAAATACTAAAAGGCGTTGTCTAGGGGAAGTAATTACTTTTAAAATTATACCCTACTTCACAAAGACAATCAAACACACTCTCTCTAGATAGACTCAAAATACCAGCGAGCGCCTATTTATTGTCGTACTCGCTGCAGATAAAGCTCAGAATCACAGACGACCTATCATTTATGCTATTGCATCAAATGTAGCTCAAAAATAGCTCAAAATCTCGGACGAGCAACCATTTATTGTCGTAATTTTTTTGAGAGAGAATTCTGGTGGATAGTGGTCTCGTTAGAGTGTAGAATGATAGTGAAGGCTCTGTGAGAATAAGGATTTAGGAAAGAAAGATAGTTGATTCACAAGTACTGGGAAGAGTAAGGACAGTCTCTTATTACGACAATATTTGTCTCTCAACACTACTCCTACCACTCTTCTGAACAAACAATTGTTTGCCAGTCTCCAGTCACTCAGGTGCACACACCGATTTGGTGATTCAGGCACACAACGTACGTGAATACAGAGTACGATAACGAATATGGGTAAGTTGTGTGGGTTTGGGCATGCCGACACGAATGCTAAACGTTTTATTACTTTTAGAAGTATCCAATACACCTTTCCCGCTTGTATTTAACAATAAAAGCCCGGTCCCAAAGAAAGGGGGGGGGGGTAGTGATGATCAGAGATAGGCAATTTAACCCGACGGTAAATTTAGTACTCTGGGACGAGGAGTTACAGTAATAAGGGGGGTAGAGAAAAAAACTAGGGGTCTCAAATGTTTTCCCTGTATTCTACAGATTTACGGGAGGGGGAAATACACACAGTTAATAAATCCCGCTAGGAAAAATCCATGTAATGAATACAGTACAAAATCAATGCTAGGTCGAGCTAATTAAATGGTAGCAAGATCAAATCTCCTTTCATAAAAAAAAACACGCTTGTGAAGGCCTACACACAGTCACGCTCACAGACTTACCGAATCGTGGCTTCTGACCCTTCATAGGAATTACACCAAAAAACAGCACTAAACATTGGCTTAGGTAAATGTATTTTCTTCCGTGTACAGCCCCAGATTAGCGGGTTGTTGAAGTTAACAAAGTGTCCCGAAATCGCTGGACGTTGAAGTCTAACGGTACTGTTTGTTTATTTGATAAAGTTCCTAATGAATGGCACAGGCACTTTGCTAGGTGTGAGGGATGGTGTGGTTCCTAAGATTCGCACAGCTGGTGGTGATAACTTTCTTTTTGGCGTAATGTCACAGACTAAAACACTGAGGTCAGTTCTTCTTCGGAAAGGGGGGGGGGGGTAAAATCCGATGAGAATACTAGACAGACAGTGTTCAGGTAAATCTGTGTTCTCTTTCACAAATAGAGCATTAAATAAAATATTGACTGGCAACTGTTCTGCTCCAGTTTAACTTCAAAAGACTTTATGAATCAGGATTTCTTGGGTTGCTTAAATCTCATGTAAAACTCAGAGAGCGAGACTCATAACGAGTCGCCACAAGTTTAATTTTAAAATGTTCATAAGTCACTGGAGTTATCGACTGTGTTTGGCAGAACTCTGTCTATATTTAATTGCTTGGATGCCAGGTTTAGTGATCATTCTGTATGAAAGAAGGAAAAAACATGAAATGAAATAAAATCATATAAAATCTGACGCGGGATAAATTTTACAGTTAGCCTATTTTCTGCACTCGCGTCTTCAATTATATAAATTCAAGAAAAGCTCCCCGCGCGCACAATCTATATATATATATATAGAGAGAGAACTAGACTGCATAAAATAGTTATAACTTCCTTTAACGACTGCAAGATTAATTTACGCGTCTATTGTATTAGGAAATTAACATATAGAGGTAACATTTAGTTTGCACTAGAACTCTGAAAATGGGTTTATTTAATAAGTTTAAATTTACACCACAATCCAGTGAAATAAAATGAAATAACTAGACCACTGATCACTCGAAGCTAATGTATAAATTACCGTCTGCACAGAAAAGAATTCACTATAATATATGTATCCGAAAGATCCAGAGGGAATCTAGCAGGGTTCTGCTATAGGTAGTGCTTCTTAAAATCTGTCAAAACGAATGATAAAATGCAGTTTTTCAGAGTCTTTATTTATACTATTAGGAATGTAACTTAAAGGGGTCGTGTGAGAATTTCACACCTTTCTTCATCTTGAGAAAAAATCGAGGTTCTACGCCGTCGTGTTAACCGCGATGCCCCCTGGCTTCCGATCTCCGTTCGTCTCAGGCTGCTCGCATGAGGGTGCGAAATCTCTGCGAGAAACTAACTTCGTTAGCTGGGAGTTCCCTGATTCCTCAGATCGTATACCGCTTCTACGTTGATTCTGAAGACCAGCCTGGCGTTGATGGGACCGCTCTCCCGAGAAGCTTTGGCAACTTCCACTAGGCAGGGTGACAGCAAGGTAAGCAAAATGAACTGCTGTTAATTGCTCTAGAAACAGGAGTGAGTCTCTGGCCACGTCCCCTTTGAGCCGGCGTTAAGGAAAAGATTGCTATAAATCGTTCTCAGAGATGGTCGTGGGCGTGATTTAACCTCCCATCAAAAGCCATGCGATCTCAAAAGTTCACAGAAGATAGCAGTCTGCATATTAATGATCCAACGTGTAAAATCCTCGTGGAAATGCTGCATGCTTAATTAGCCCACGTGCAACGTTCTAGACTGATGAAAAGTTACAACAAATGTTCAGGGGTTCTAATGTTATAGAGAGGGAAATACCCTGTCATCTTAATAATTCAGGTCAGCTGAGTTGTCCGTCACAGCCACTAATATGAGGTTATAATCTTTTATAAGAAAACACTTATCATGTAAAACTAATTGCAACAGAAATGACCGCTACATGAGCATGTAAATACTTGGTGCACGCTTCCTACAAAGGGACTATCTGTAGTGGTAGCATCGTGCTCCGTAAGGAGAGTAGAAGGAAAATGATCAAGAGTGTGCATTCGTCATTTTTTCTTTTATATTCATTCATTCGTTAAAGAGCACGGGATCAATATTGCAACTGGTCCTATTTGCAAGACGTTTGCACCAACCTAGACACTTCATGTACCTTTTCCATCATCATCATCATCATCATCATCATCAACAACAACAAACAAACAAACAAACAAACAGAAGGAAAAATGGGAGGGTGGTGTTTGGGTTGATATTTAATTGACTTGAGAACTGTATATATATATATTCCACATTACATCACAGGGAACAACACAAATACAATTAAGAAAATGAACTTCATATTTATTTTTGGCATCTGACATTTGTGAAAATTTCTCTAAATCCTTGATTGTCTTTGAATCTTGCGGCCACACCTGCCGTCCTCTCGCACCACACCAGTGTAGAGCGCCATACCGTTTGGGAACCACTGCATTAGTAGAAACCCCCCCCCCCCCCCCACCAGACCTTCATTTTCCAGCCATACTTCCACTAATCATTATACTGTATATGAATTTTGTTCACGTTAAATACTGTTTGACTAGGTCGGTCTTTTTTTTACATTTGCTCTATCATTATGGAAGAATTGCATGCCTGCACATAATCTACTTTTGATTTACCCTATTGTTCAGTCCTTTCTAATTTTTATAAGAAATCCTCTGTATTATTATCATGAGGATATTCTGCACAGTAAGGTTCTGAAATAGTCAGTTCCCAGATGCAATCTGAAAAGTATTCTGTTACTGGGAATGTTCAGTTCCCTGGATACTTGACAAGTTCTTATTGCAGCTGTGAACAGCTTAAATGCCTGTCTCCCTTTCAGATTTTTTAATCCCATGCTACTTTGTATTCCTCTGTAATTATTCTTTTAATTAAGCTTTTGATCTCTGACCTACTCATTCTTACATGTATTCGATTTTTATAAGATTTACCTTTCTTGGCTTTTGTATGTGCCTTTTCATTTTCTTCGATGCCAACATTTGAAGGTACCTAATGTATTAAAAATGAACTGATGTTTTAGCCAGAAATATCTATTCTAGGATATCCTATCTACTGCTTTCTTTTACGTTTCCTGAATTGCTGACTGTTAAAAGTGTCAGTGTCTAGGTAGTATTGTTGGAGATGTATAGTGCTTCTAGTTTTGCCACCACATTGGCAGCGAAAATAAATGTATGTGATATCATTTTCTGTTGCCATTTTTCATGTTTGAATATATATTCTCATCCCTAGTTTCTTATCGTCTCCCTTGTACTGTATACTGTAATGCTGTCATTCGATATGTTTTTATTATGTATCCTACCTGTGTTTGTGACACTTTCTGTATCACCTATTTTATTAACTATTTCTGCCAGGTGGTATCATATGTATGATTTTTTGAGCTCTCTGTGTGCTACCACTGGCTTATATTCACCACTGTTATTTAATTTGTGTACTCAGAGCATCCAGGTGAACAAGTTCCCCCATACACTTCCACCCTGTTTGGCATCTACTGGTATTCATTGGACTGACCCGAGTTGTTAGTTGATATTTGATAAAAGCTAGATATGCTGCGCGAGGCTGGTCTAACATAACGTTGGTCAAGTAATTTAGTCGTATTTCCCCAATTAGTCATACCTGAATGCCTGTGGGAACCTCGGGCGCATAATAGGACGCATAAAATAGCACCCCGGGATGTATTACATCTTACTAGACTAAAATTGTGTAGGGGCCTGGTAGCTTCATCTTATAAAACAAGTGGTGCAGCAGCCACAGATGCAAAAGCAGAAGCGCACTTCTTGCAAGAGTGTGATCTGCAGTGAAGTTCCCGCGCGTAAGAAAGGGAAAAGTATGTTATTTGTAGTTACCCTTTTAGCTGTCACCATGTTTTAGAACCATGAATAGAATAACATTGACATCTGAATGGAAGATAGTTTTTTTTTTTTTCTTGGAAATGATTTACTTTTATTTCCAAATGCAGCAAAGCTCATCATGTCTTTTGCATCCTTACTTTGATATAATTATCTGTTCCTTCAACTTCGTCTACACTGCTGCTAAGATAAATGTACGATTCCATATCTTGTAGGGATGTATCTGTCAATGAAATCTTGCTAATGTTTGTCGTAGGATATGGATACTATAAAATTGTTGATGCCAGTAATCTGTGTCAGATAGCAACGCATTAATTTTTTTTGATGAAAAGGGCATAAACATGACTAGCCGATGTTTCTTCTAAGTGGGCGGTATCGAAAGTTATTAAATCAAAATAATTGGTTTTTGGGTTAAAGCTGAATATACATATTGCGAGTTCTCAATCATACAGTAAAATCAGTCGTAATCCTGACATTAAAAAAAAACCCCCCAAAAAACCGGTTGGGGGAGAACAAGGTGTGTGGGGGGGGGGGGGGAAGAGAAACTAGAGGGGGGGGGAAGGCGATTTATTTCGAGGATATCTAACAGGTTTATTGCCTAATAGTTCCGTTATCGCGAAGCTTGTTTACACTGGAATAAGCAGATCAATAACGTATAGTACGCCAATGCACCTCTCTATTCCTTATATTCGTGTAAACTAGTATGGTCTTTGTTCAATTTTGACACCACTTAACTGTACATTTTTTTTCTTTTTTTAACATTCAAATCTATAATTTGCTCCTGTGCAACTTTTGTTACCTTTTCTTAGTTGTGCCTGTTAAAAAAAACATAACTAACTTAGACATGCTTGTTATATACAAACGAAAAGACCTCTTTCATTCTACATGTATTACTTTTCAGCTCCCCATGGAGTATATGGCTTTGGGGTAGGGTTAGCATATCGTTCAGCGCAAAAAGGAAGACAATTTTCAATTTTTAGTCCGGACAAGGAGGACTTGGGAGGACATTATAGTGAAAATGTAGGACAAAAAGTAGGACATGTTTATTTCAATAAATAGATTACAGTTAAACTTATTTTTGACATATTAAACAATATGTTCATAAAATGATCTTTATTGATATATTTATGATTACAGCTGTATAAAAATCTTTAACAAAGCTAGATTACTTTTTTAAATACTGATAGAAACATATCGTTACCAAGTGCATTACACCTAGTTACACATACCATTGTGTTATAATTATCCCAAATAAATGGAGCACATTTCTCTGAGGAAGTCATAGTTTACAAGTGTTTCAGTTATTTTCAGACAAAAGTTAACGCTACACGCCGTGGCCTAATGGATATGAACACAGTTTCATAATCCAGATATACCAGGTTCGAAACCTGCTGCGGGCGGTTTGGTAGCAGATCGCTTTGTGTGGATTTTTAACAATGGTATAAGCGCCGTACCGTTCAGAAAGCAATGGCAAACTACTGAATGAAAAAAATTGCCTAGAAAAATCACAAACAGCCAATAAAAGCTGGGGTTGTTTGCCACGTCCTGTAAAGGATAAGCAACTAACTAACACGCCGTCCCATGTGACCGAAAAGCGAAGCTGACTGCCAATGAAGATCGGAACCGGAAACGCGGAGCGAAAAGCGATGCTAAAAATGTAAAATCGGAAGTAGAAACGCTACTCAATTGCCGATGTAATTGGTCGGGTAGCCAACTTCTGAATTCTAAATTTAACGCTACGCTGTTACCAATTGAGACAATTTCCCATTTTTACGTGGGGTACCGCCAGAGTGAAGAAAAAAACGTCCAATCACTGGAAATGCGGACTCAACAGGGAATTCACAAAAATGGACAGTAATTTTTACCCCCAAAATGAGGAAGTGTCCGCATAAATGAGGACGTATGGTAACCCTACTTTGGGGTCGTCCACATATGATGTCATGCAGTGAGGGGGAACGGGTCAACATTTTGTGACGATGGGTAACGAAAGGGGGGTTGAAAAAATGTGACGTCACACACAAAAAACACGAGTGAGGATCGCTTCTTGCATTGATGATTTCGGAACAAAACAGAATTTGCAACATCCATCCTTATAGTTACCTTTTGTCCACAATAAACAACTTCCTCGTGGACGACTTATATGTTATAATCTCTCTCTCTCTCTCTCTCTCTCTCTGCAGGACAGAAATGTGATCTCACTCGGGATATATTTTTATGATGTATGTTAATTGACTACGTGTCTAGGGTAATGCAAGTGTAGTGATGCTGTAATTCAACAAACACAACTATAACTCAATAATATCAAAATGAGTAAGACTCTGTTGGAAATTTTGGTAATAATACTATATTACAATTTAATCGTCCTGATCTTAAATTTTCTGGATCAGGACTGTCAATTCAAAAGAAATTTGTGTTTGTACATTAATTCAAATAAATAAAGTAGACAATTTGTCCATACAAAGTAATTCTAAATTAAATAAGGTGTTTGTATCCCCCCTGACTAATATTAACACTGGTTACTAGATGGAGGGTTGGGTTTTCTCATCATCCCCTCTTTATTTCTTTTCTACAACTTTTGATATTAAGTGGAATCAGATTTATGGATGTGTCTTCGAGTGCCAGAAAAACTGGACTTAACTTGGAGCCTATTGAAAATGACGGCTTGAGGATTGTCAATACAAAGACAGTTCTTTCACCCTTCCTGGAAGTAGATGTGGCAGGGAGCTGGCAGTAGTGTAAACAGCTTTCACCTCGCACACTGGTTATGCTTTGCCAGGAGTTCTAGTACTTGGTAAGGGTACCAAATAACCCTGAAAGAGAAGGTTATGGCCCTTCTTTACATCATATTTATACTATAATTCCACAAGTTAAACATGATACATTCAAAACAAAGACAGTCAGCTCTTCACCACAAACCATTTCATCCACCTTAGTTGGTATGACAGTTTTTACCAGTGTTTACATTCTTCTCCCCATATGGCTACAATGCCACTGTCACTTCAATCTTTGTTATCTTGAATATCATCAGCTGGGGTACACTCTCCTTCTATTAACCTGTGACAACTTTTGGTTCATCATTCTATGTGAGTTTTCAAGTTTTTGGGTAAACACTAAGGCCCTGCAGAAGACTGCTAGTGGCTTATGGACTTACAGTCGTAATATTATTGTGACAATATTCAAAACAAACTTTAATTTTCTTTCTCTCTGATTCTGCTTAGGCATTCCCTTTACTGGGGTTGTCGTTTTCACTTCCATTTTGCAATGTCGTACAACACAAAAGTTTGGGCGCCCTATCTGGGTCTGCCTCTACATACAAATAAATATATTAATAAGGTTATTTATCTTACCGCAGATAACAGAAGAAAACACAAAATCACAAGCTTGACTGGCGGTAAATGGGCATAGTTCAGACCGCTATCGTCCAGATAGCAAAATGCATTCAACATGAACGCTTTGCTACTGCTCTCAAGCTGGCTGTGTTAACAGTTTTGGGCAAATGGCGCTGAGGCCGGCAGATTTGCTAATGTTATCCCCCTCTCAAACTACAGTCAACCAATCAAAACTGCGTTTAGAAAATGTAACTTTCTCGACGCCTTTCAAAATTGAGCAGTTATCAGCGTGTAAGTCTGTCTGTCCAAATTTTATTTTCTACAATATCTTCGTCATTAATGGGCCGATTTTCACAATGGAAAGTGATTATTAAACAGACAACTGTCCTCTATCTTTATATCTGGATTTCTTTTAATGATTTATCTTCGTTTTCATCTATGTAATTATCTTGTGATTAATTGTTTTTACCCCAAACCCCCTATAGCTAAATACTTCGCTAAGACAAGATACTTTATATAAGGGAATTGTTTTAGGGTAGTTTATTTATTAATATTTGCGCTACCTGCAATATATCCCTTTTTATTTTTACAAGAAACACCCTTATCTAAGTTTACAAAACACACCGATAAAATCTGATTTGAATCTTCATCCACCCTGTCTCTCCACTTTTTCCTACAAGGCGAGGCGACAATATTGGTTTTCGCCAAATGTCTAGCATTCGTAGATTTGTTTTTATGGCCTAGAAAACGTTCAAACGCTGTAGTATTTCTTTATTTGGGCGGGGTGTGGTAAAGTGGGATGTTATAAATTTTTATAGGGGACTTAGTGTACTGACTGAGATCAGCTGTGAAGGTATCTGTATCTAATAGGTGTAGTGTTTTACAGATAACCTTACTTGCTACCACATTATGCCTCAGTCAGAATTATTCTGGAATATTGTGATGACTACGTTAAATGTCTAGGGTATGTATATGATGAAGTGTAAGTCACAACAACAACAGACAGATAAACAATTTAATTTATTCCACCACACTTGGCAACACTGTGACACTCACACACATGTAACATTCTATAAGACTATCTTAAATGAGTCACTGGTAAATTTTCAAATATCAATATGTATTAAGTACTTTCATTAATATATATGTCCTGATTCAACTACAAAGTGAACCAGGAATCACAATCAATTTTAATTACAATTCCATGCTCTCTATCCTCAGCAATGCGTACAAGTGTGGAAAAACCGTGTCCTGCCCATTCTTTGATGTTATCAGCCCAGGATTTTCTTTGCCTTCCTCTTCTCCGTTTACCTTCGACTGTCCCCTGAAGGATCGTTTTCGAAAGGGAGTCATGACGAGTTACATGCCCAAACCAGGCAAGCTTTCGATGTTTCACTATTGACAAAAGTGGTTCTTGGTGGCCTGCATAGGTGTTTATCTTCTCTCTAACATAGACATTTGTTTTGTGCTCTTTATAGCAAATGCGCAAAATTCTTCTATAACATTTATGCTCGAAAGCCTGAATCCTTCGCTCCGTATCTGCAGTGAGTGTCCAGCTCTCACACCCATACAAGAGAATAGATAATACAAGTGATTTGTATAATTTGATCTTCACAGGAAAACTGATGTTACTTTTCCAGATCACATTCAACTTTGTCATGGCAGCTGAGGCCATCTCAAGTCTTGTCTTGATTTCTTTACTTGATCTTCCATCACTACATATAGTGGACCCGAGATATTTAAAGGTGTTAACTTCTTCTAACGTTTGCCCATTTAACGTAATGTTGGTCGGAACATGTTTCTTATGGCTATTCACCAATATCTTGCTTTTTTCTATATTAATTTCCATCCCATACGTTCTTGTTACTTTCTCCAGTCTAGAGGTAAGGTCTTGAAGTTCTGATTCTGATCCAGCTATCAGATCAATATCATCAGCAAAACGTAGGTTGCACAGAGGTCGGCCTCCAATCGATATGGTTGATTTATAATCGTAGAGAGCCTCCTGCATAATATGTTCTAGATAAATATTAAAGAGCACTGGGGCACTATCTGGAACCCAGGAGTATGGTGCAGACCTGTCAAGCCTCTAGTTTCAGCAAAGCTCAGATCAGGTGCTACTCAATAACTTTAGGACCACGGTCCCCCTTGAATAAAACAAGAAGGTTGTACCTCCTACATCATAACTAATTTAATAATCCTATTTTACAGACTGAACACAATACATAACAAACACTGAGTTCAGAGCGGTAGGCCAACTGCTATCTTCATCTGAAACAATTTTCACCAGTATACTCCTCCCTAATGGTTACTACGCCTCTGCAATTCCAGCATGATTTCTTTCTCCTTCTTTCTAGTCAATAAGATGGTAGTAGGTGGAGTCAGTAGTTGCTTTTTACTGTTTGGCAATTCCATGTATAGTGTTTACTTTCCTCCCGACCCCTTCTGCTTCAGGTGTGGAGCAATATATGGCCTTATGGCCTCGATGTTTCGCTTACGGAACTTAGAATACCACAATTATACAGACAGTAAATTTTATCAATTTACCATTCAACTTTTTTCATTTAAAAAAGATTAAGATATTGAATATATAAAAGCTTACCACAATTCATGGATAGAATAATAACACCAGTTACAGTTGACTGGCAGATGAATAGTGAGGCAACATAAATTGATCGATCCTGCCGATGGTCCCCGGGGGCTTTTATTTAGATAAAATATGCACACTGGTTGCCTCCAACGCCGTTCCTCACTTGGTTTCTTTTTTTGTAGTTTTATTTTTTGAAAATGTTTTAGTAGTAGAGGTGGTGAACCTGACGCCTTTGATAGATTAATTATATATTCGCCGGTTCTAACCAATCGTGCCATGTTTACCCAATCGTTTTGAAAAAAAAGTACTCCTACACACGTTTTCCCTAACCAACAAAAGAAGAATCATAATTTATAGCCCGTGACGTCTGGGGAACTGAATCGTGTTTTCAGCCTTAATCATTTATTTGCGCTTCACAATCAAATCGGATTGTGATTCTTTAACATGGAGACCCAATTTTCCCGTACATATGGTGGTTGGTGAAAATCTGCCAAAAGCTGGAGCCCGCCGATGCTGAATAGTTGTTTTTTCTTTGTTTTGTTTTTTTTTTAATGTTGTTTGGGTGTTGTTCGTTTTCTGACATCCCTCCTATTTTTTTGGTATTAATTTGGTATAAAATTCATAGCTTATTTGCGTAAGGTTAAATATTCTTTGTCAGCATGTCCTACGGATCCCCCAAAAAAAAAAAAAAAATATACAAATTTTAAGGAAGCTAAGTGGCTGCGTTTCAAAAATATTGCAATTTCTTCTACCTCCTGTTTACTCGGAATACGAAGTGGGTGTGTTGGGTACGTAATGTTTTTTCAAACGTAAGACCCAGTATAATGTTATGTTTCCTAATAAGCGTTTTTTGTGAGTTTTTTTTTTTTTTTTTATGTTTTTTTTTTTTTTTTTTATTTTTTTTGCATTAAGGGCAATCGGCATGTGCTTTTTTCCCTTTGTTTTGTTTTCGCGTTTTTTGTATGTTTGACTTAGACTAATTGTGGTCTGTTGACCGCGTAATCAGTAGTTTGCTTGCGTTTATTGCCGGCAAGAATTTTTTTTAGACATTGCCCCTGTCGTTCCGCTTTATTTCTTTTATTCTTTTCTGTTTTTTATTTTTTTTGTACAACGACCCGAATTCGCTTAAGGAGGAAACGCTTTTTTTTTTAATTCTTGCACTTTCCCCGTTCACGTCCAACAGTAGTGTATATGAAATGAACAAAGATGGAATTTTTATATTCCCCAGGGTCAACTATGCGAATTTTCTAGGGTTTTTTCCTTACTGTTCAGAATTGGTAATTTTTTTGTTTGGAGGAAAAACGCGTGTATGCTGCAAAGAAGTAGGCTTTTTTGATCTTCAACCGTTGAATTAACGTTACAATCGATTTGCAGACGGAAAAGTAGGAGTGAGCTATTACAAAAGGGGGGATTTTCGAGTTAGTCATTTGTGACAAGCCTCTGTTCTTTTATTGATTTATTGTCTTTTCCTTTTATTTGCCAATAAACATTTATAATTGCTTTCAGCCTCTCCCTTAACTTAATAATCTGTTAGTCTTGTTCATTTTGTTTTTAGGAAATTTATAAATGACTGACATGTTAATGGAATTTTTAATCTACTGTCGATTTTTATGCAGTCATCTTTTCGATTTCTTAGAAACCACAATAGAGTAACATTTTATTGTTTTGTTGTCCGAAAGGGGGGCTATGGGTTGAGGTCCGGTAATTACTGCTGTATCAGGGGGCTAAAGGGCTTAAAAGATTTACCCCTCAGAATGCTTTACTTATTTACTTTTAGATCGGTGGGGGGGGGTTATGGTTAGGGGGGGTGTATTTAGGTATATAACATGTCTTGGTTGTCTAGATAACGATAGTAGGTTTGCATTGACTGTGTTTTTTGAAATTATCTGTCTGTTTTAGGTCTTCGTTACGTAAATTTGCAGGACGAAGAGAGGGGGGAAGGGAATGAGGGGAATAAAAAACCATTGGTGGAAGGTGGGGGGGAGAGGGTGGCATATTTTTCGTTGGTAGTTTTTAGACTGAGTCAAAGATGGGGTTAGGTCAATTGTGTCAGCACTGTTTGCCTTTACCTTTCTTCTTACCTTTTATTGAAATGTTCATGTTTGTTGTTTGTTAGAGCCTTATACATTTTTTTTTTTTTTTTTTTTTTATTTTTTTGTTTTGACCTTGTTTATTAATTTAGCTTTTAATCTCCTATATTATATGGGTGGGATTAAGAAATTTTTCACCACGAACCAAATCCTCCCATCTTTTTTTTTTTTTTTTTTTTTTTTTTTAATTAAAGAACAGGACGTTATTAATATTAGTATCGCCGAGTCCTATAATTCTTCCCCCCCCTATATTTAACACATAGGAGAAAAGTATTATATAGTCTTTATTCCCTGGGTGGCTTAAGGGTGTGATTTCCCTTCATCAACAAAATTTTTGGGGGCGGGTCGGCCTTAGAAAAAATTCCGCTTTGCCCAGGATTTTGGTATTTTTTTTTTATTCCCCCCACTTATATACTCTATGCTTAAAGGAAAATCTTCAAATTATTGGGCTGGCTTTCGCTAGCAATTCCAAGTAAGATGAACCAACGGAGGGAATGTAAATCCTAGAATAATTTTCATGTCCAGGCCATGTTTTAGCTTTTTTGTATTTGCTAAAAACGGAACACAAAGGTTATTTTTTTTTTGGTGTGTAACCGTTTTTTTTGCAACTTTAACTGGCCCCTTCCCCCATAACACAGATATGTAAAATTAATTTGACTATTTTCCTTTTATTATAGCCCCCCATATTTAGGACTTGCAAAAGACAAATTTTTCCTTTTTTGCAGTTTTTGAAGAGTTGAAGTAAAATTGGGTTTACTTTTCCACTTTAATTTTCCAACCTTTCTGCGCTTTGAGCCAAATATGCCCACTGGGCTTTAATTTCCCCATTCCAATGCAATCTGATTTTTTTTTGTAGTAAGCAGACTGTCCGCACCTAACCCCAATTATTACTGGCATCCGTTCTCTTACTTATTGAATTCATGAACTCTATTTAGTCAGGTAATTTCATAAAATAGGGTTTTTTTACTTGTGAGCTTTTCCTTCAATTCTTGGTAAGTTCACATTTGTGGTTGGTCATCCCATTAATTCACATAAATGATGGTCCTTTTTTTTTTTTTTTTTTTTTTATTTTTTTTTTTTGTTTATTTTTTTTTTATTTTTTTGTTGTTTTTTCCTACTTTTTTGTCATCTTTTTTTTTTTTTTTATTTTTTTTTTTCAGATGCTGGATTTCATTTTTACTTATCGTGTTCTAATTCTCAGTTTTTTCAAATAGTTTTTAACGGTTGCATACATATGTTTTTTTTTTTATTTTGGCGAGATTTATTAATAATTTATTTTTTTTTTGATTTATTTACTTTTGGATAGAAATTTCCAGATTTAAGGGGTGCACTTTATGGAATTAATAGTTTTTTGAGAAAGAAACCACATAATGAGACAAAGGATCTCACGGCGTTCTTTCTTGGTTTTTCTTGTTTGTGGTCTCTTGGGGGGGCTTTTCTTTAGTTTCTCTATAAATTCTTTGTCGGGTCTGGGGTCATGTTTCCCCTGATAAACTGTGTTGTCGTCCCAAGTGTTCAGAGAGTCATCAGTCAATGTGTTCCTCAAATGTTTCTGTGGTTATAAGGAGATCATCCATAAAATTTGTGATACAGGGATTATTCAGAGGATCCAATAATTTTCTCATCATTCTAGAGAAGACACTAGGCGCATTCTTCAATCCAAATGGCAATCTATTAAACTCATAGTGTCCTTCTGAGGTACTAAAAGCTAGGTATGGTCTAACCTCAGGCTTTTACTGGAATCTGATAGTATCCTTTACTCAGATCCACTTTTGAGAAATATTTAGCTTTATTTAGCCTGGCAAACAGCTGATTTGTATCCGGCAATGGATCCACCTGTCCTTCTGTAATAGCATTCAGTCTCCTGTAATCTATACAGAGTCTATGTTCTCCAGAGGGCTTCCTTAAGAGTACACACCGGAACTATACGAAGATTCACTGTGTGAAATAATTCCTTCCTTCAACAAATAGTCTATCTCTTCCTTCAAAGCTTTCTCCTTAGCAAAAGGAATCGAATATGGTTTCATACAGACAGGTGTGGGGTCTATCAGTTTCATATCATATTCCAATAGGTTTGTATGCCCTGGTCGGTCTGTTAACACCTCTGCCTGATTATTTAGAACCTGTTGCACTCTCTCTTTCTGAGTTTTCGTTAAATGTGTACTGATTTTCACCTGTGCTGCTGTCTCACAGGGGTGTAATGGATATTCAAATGATGAAAGTGGTTCCTTTTTCATCTCCATGGCGATGGACAAGGTCAACAAGTGTGTCTCTTCCTGATGTTCTCTTTCCAAATATTTCTTCAGGAGATTCACATGATAGATTTTTTCTTTCCCCTTCTTATCTATCTTATAATTTGTTCTAGACACCTTCTCTAGAACTGTATATGGACCCTGCCATCCAATTTGTAACTTATTCTGACTCCCGGGCAAAAGAAGCAGTACCTTCTCTCCCACAGCCAAATTTCTGTCTTTCGCCTTCCTGTTATAATAGGCAGCATGTTTCTTCCTGGCTTGTTTCAAATTTTCATTGGCAAGTTTCCAGCCAGTTTTTAAACGAGTGGTCAGCTCATTCACATATTGGTATGAGGATGTAATGTTTTCCTCTGCCTTTTCATCAGTCCACGTTCTTAACAAAGCTACATATGGACCTTTAATTGTGTGGACCTATTTGTCCATGCACCGGTATGGTCTCTTCCACTCGAAGCGCTATAGTGATGATTCTTCCTCCCAGAATTATCATCACAAAACGACCGCTACCAATTTTTCTCTTGGGGCTGTCTCCCCACTTAAAATTCTTGATGAGAGATTTCCTCTCTACATCCTCTTCCTCCAGTTTGTTTAAGTCCGATTGAGGGATTTTCGGCTTATCCTGGGGTAAGACATCTTTTTGCACTCTCCGCATAGTGGCCATTGTAAAACAGTTAAGTGAAGCTTGTCCGTGAAAAGGGGCTTCCCATTCCCTTTGGTCCACTTTATCAAATTTATATTTCTTTTTATTATCAGGCCTAATTTTGCCCCGTGGCGTGTCCAGGTCCTGATCAATGTTCCCACTTGTGGGTGTTCCCTCATGTGCTATGCTACACCTTTCTACAAAATTCTCAATGTCCCATCTTGCTTTGGGCCAATAATAATTGTGAGCCACCTTTTGAATGATGGTACCTATTTTTTCATGGTCCCCATCTGGTTTCACATGTAGGCTCCTTATTAATTCTGCCCTATATCTTTTAGGAAGTACCAGCTGTCCCTGACCTTTGGATCTAGCTCCAGTCTTCCTATACATCAACTTGTTTTTCATGTAAAAATCTCCCTTGCCTGGAGTTGTATGACAAGTTGACAATTTCCTGAAACAAGGCTTGAGTGTCTTATCCCCAGCCTGTGCCTTCCTCATCTCTTCTGGAGTGGTATCTAACATAATATCCTCCTCCTGTCTTGAGGTCGACCTGACCTGAAGGGTGGCCATAACTATAGGGTTCCTTCTGCAACGGTCAGTGTCATGATTGTTCCTCTTACAATTTTTACACCACCTTTTCCCTTGGTTGAAAGATTTTCTTTCATCATATTTCCTTTCATCGAATTGTGGGATTTTATTTTTATTGTCATACCGTGGCCTATCAAATTGGTGCTTACCTTTGTTTTGATCTCTAGGATCAAATTTATTAAAGTTCTGTGGTGCCCTAAAATTTTCCAGCTGTTTCTTTTTATTACCTGATACTTCTGCCTGAGCCGCTTGATACCTTTCAGCAACTTTTAGCAACTCACCCAGCCTCTTTGCACCTTGTTCCATGAGAAACTTTCTCAGGTCTGGAGCCATGGACTCTCTTAATTGTTCTATAAGGACCATTTCCTTAAGATCTTGGGTTTTCCCCAGAGAAGTCCATTTCTCCAAGTATGTCTCTATTCGTGCAGAGAACTGGTGATAGGTTTCACCTGACAGTAGTTTAGCATTCCTAAATTTTTTCCTATAAAATTCTGCGTTCTTTTCATATCTTAACAAAAGAGCCTGCTTTAGCATGTCATAATTTTCCTGATCACCTCTGCTCATTTTGGCAAAAACTTCATAAGCTGCCCCACGAAGCCCTTGAGATAACTTTAAGCTCCACCTTTCTCTTTCTAACCCATATGTGGTAGCTAATAGTTCATATCTATTTAGATAGCTCTCAATATCATCGTCTTTCTCAACAAAGTGATCTAAATGAAAATTCATAGCTGAGGTTGAGGCTCCCTGACTAGCAGTGGCATCAGAGGTAAAGGGACTGGCACCATTTTCAGGAGCATGGCCCTGAAACTCAAACTCCCTTAGTCGTAACTCATGTTCCCTTTGTAATCTCTTATCTTCTGCTTCCCTTTCTGCAGCTAATCGCTTGTCTTCCCTTTCTGCAGCCTGTCTTCTTTCCTCGGCTTCCCTTTCTGCCTTTTTTTCTTCTCTTTCTGCCTCCAATTTCTTAGCCTCAGCCTCAGCCTGCAATCTTCTTTCGGCCTCTTTTTCTAATCTTCTTTCTTCCCGTTCAATATATTTGTCACATTCAGCAGTGACATAAGCAATCATAATTTGCCCGTCCATTCCTAAATCTTTCGCAGTCTGTACAGCAGCAGATCGAAATTTTGCCAAGTCGGCCATTGTCTAACATGCAAATGTAAACAATTCAATCTTTCAATAATTATCTAAGGACACTACAGGCACTGAGAGCTCAACGTTATTTATTTTCACCCAAGGATACTTTTTTTAATTTCTTATTATTCCCTGAAGTGAATTACCCCCAATATTTTTAATAGGGAAAGATTCAAAATCCCGAGAGCGAGACCCCAATATATGTGGTAAAGTGGGATGTTATAAATTTTTATAGGGGACTTAGTGTACTGACTGAGATCAGCTGTGAAGGTATCTGTATCTAATAGGTGTAGTGTTTTACAGATAACCTTACTTGCTACCACATTATGCCTCAGTCAGAATTATTCTGGAATATTGTGATGACTACGTTAAATGTCTAGGGTATGTATATGATGAAGTGTAAGTCACAACAACAACAGACAGATAAACAATTTAATTTATTCCACCACACTTGACAACACTGTGACACTCACACACATGTAACATTCTATAAGACTATCTTAAATGAGTCACTGGTAAATTTTCAAATATCAATATGTATTAAGTACTTTCGTTAATATATATGTCCTGATTCAACTACAAAGTGAACCAGGAATCACAATCAATTTTAATTACAATTTATATGTACAGGATTTATCAATATGAACCTTGTAGTGACATATTTTATTAATATTATCCTAGGTGTGTCAGTTGTGTAGTAGTAATATGAGGTAATACTGGTTTTGTTTTTTCAAGCTATGTTGTTATTTGTCATCATGACTTCACGTGTTTGTTTATCTTGTAAATCGTATGGGGAAAAGTTCACAGTTCCTATCAATTTAAACACTGTAATTTCCCTCTGGTTTATTATAAAGTCAGATTTTGAGGGGGGGGGGGGGGCATAATGTTGAGCTCCTCTGGCCACAGACGCTTATCTTTCGTGATGGCGGCAGGAAAGGACTCCTCTGTTCGATAGCCTCCCTGTGTTCTGGAGACACCTCACTGGTCACTATCTGGACCCAGGAGTATGCTGTCAGCCTCTAGGTTCAGCAAAGCTCAGACCAGGTGCTGCTCAATAACTTTAGGACCACGGTCCCTGAAACAAGAAGGTTGTACCTCCTACTTCATAACTAATTTATAATCTATTTACAGACTGAACACATTACATAACAAACACTGAGTTCAGAGCGGTAGGCCAACTGTCAGCTTCATCTGAAATAATTTACACCAGTATATTCCTCCCTAATGGTTACTACGCCTCTGCAATTCCAGCATGATTTCTTTCTAGTCAATAAGATAGGTGTCAGTGTACTGTTTGGCAATTCCATGTAGTTTTACTTTCCTCCGACACCTTCTGTTCAGGTTGGAGCACTATATAGGCCTTGCCTCATGTTCGCTACTGAACTACACATATATACAGACATAATTTATCAATTTACATTCAATTTTCATTAAAAAGATATTGAATATATCAAGCTTACCACAATTCATGGAATAATACACAGTTACGTTGACTGGCAATGAATATAGCACAATTTCAATCTGCCGATGTCCCAGGCTTTTATTTAGAAAATATGCACTGGTGCTCAACGCACTGGTTCTTTAGAAAGTTTATTTGAAAATGTGGTGGTGACCTGACGCCTCTGATTGACTATATTCGCGGTTCTAACCAATCGTGCCATGTTTACCCAATCGTTTGAAAAAAAGTACTCCTACTCACGTTTCCCTAACAACAAAGAATCAATATTTATAGCCCGACTAATCGTGTTTAGCCTTACATTTATTGCGCTCCAATCAAATCGGATTTAACATGGAGACCCATTTCCCGTACAATGGTGGTGTGAAAATCTGCCACTGAGCGATTCTGATTTTGGTGTTGTCTGACATCCCTCACTATTTCTTTTGGCTATAATTTGGTAATTCCTAGACTATTTGCGTAACGTTTAACATATTCTTTGTCAGCAAGTCCTAAGGAACCCAAATATACAAATTTAAAGGAGCTAAGTGGCTGCGTTCAAAATATGCAATTTCTTCTACCTCCTGTTTACTTCGAATACGATGTGGTGTCTGGGTACTGTAATGTTTTCAAACGTAAACCAGTATAATGTCATGTTTCCTAATAAGCGTTTTGTGAGTTTTTAAAAACTAACTCTCGTGTGTGTAGTGTTTTTTATCACTGTCGATTTGAAAAAAGCTAGTGCTTGTGGCCTTACACGCGTGATGGTAGTAATTGTGTATCGCGAGACTGTGGTAGTATTGCCTGCGTTCCGGCTTTCAGCCTCTCCCTTTCTTTCTATCTTTAGTCCATCTGTCTTTCGTTTTTTGGTAACATAGTGTATAAAATGACATGAATGGAATTTTAAATCTAGGTCATCTTGCGTATCTCAAGGTTTTTCTTAGAAATGGAGTACACATTTTATTGTGTTGGGGAAACGCGTGTATGCTGCAGAAGGCTTTTACTATCAACGTGAAACGTTACAATTTGCAGACGAAGGAGAAAGCAAGGGGGATTTCGAGTACAGTCATTGTGACAGCACTGTTCTTTACCATTCTTCTTTCCTTTTATTGAATTTATGTGTTAGGCTTTACATTTAGCTCTTAATTTATATATGTGGATTAGAATTTCTCACGACACGGGGTGTATCACGGATATCTCACCACATCTCTCTCTCTCTCTCTCTCTCTCTCTCTCTCTATATATATATATATATATATATATATATATATATATATATATATATATATATATATACAGTCATGCGCCGCTTAACGTCCACGATACGTTCTTTGAAATAGGACGTTATGCGACTTGGACGTTGTGCGAGCACCATACTTTATGCTTAGCAAAGTTATATGGGATACTGTAGTGTACCTGTATTGACTAAATAGCCAAGATACTGTACACATACGGTAATGTATTTTCGAAAGTTCACATTAAAATAACGACAGTAAGTACAGTGCAGTACATACATAGGCCAGTAACATAGGCGTTTATTATGACTATCAAGACATATGTACTGTATTATAGGTTGTATCCCAGATGAGGCTGTACCATTTATACGCCTGCATCGCAATCGCTTTGTACTGTAAAACAAGAGACATGAGGTACCAGTGCTTGCGTGGGGGAAACTGTTGCGGCCGCTATGCCGTCCACATCACCCTCGTGTGCCGACTGTTCTACGATCGGGATTTCTGAACTCTATTATAACCTTATGTGGCCCACGGACGTATATGCGGTCGGACGTTGTCCGAACGGACGTTATGTCGCGCATGACTATATATATATATATATATATATATATATATATATATATATATATATATATATATAGTATATATATATATATATATATATAATATATATATATATATATATATATATATATATATATATATAATCGTTTTAAAATGGCAAACATTCCGTGACGTCATATGTGGACGACTACTTTAGTAAAATCACTCCAGGCCTTCATTTTCTTTGTTCCGGCAGAAATGTAAAAAAGGCAATAATGGCTATTTCTTTACTCTGATGAAATAAGTATTTCATTCGTCCATGTAAGAACTGCAAGATACACAGACCAATCAGAACGCTCCGTTATGCCGTGTTTACTACAGCCTTGGATAAATAAAATGGAAGTCCCAATATGTGCAAACAAGTATCGGAGGAAAATTAACTACGTCAATATGAAAGAAGTACCACCTGGAAGAGGCTACCAAAACGATATTAGGGATGTTGCTCTACCCGAAAGTACTAATACTTTTACAAATACTAATATAGGACGGGAGAGATCTCTAGTTGAATGAATCGATGCCTCAGGTTAGTCCATTATTCCCCATCGAGGCCAGCTCCTTGACGTGGAGATGGGGCTCAAATACAGCCATCAGCGGCTGAAAAACCAAGACTGGCCAGGCCCTCCTACACTCGAGCAAGACCACAGTCTGCCCTAGCAAGTCAAGGTGCTGAAGACGGAGGCAACCAGCCAAGAGGCGCACCACAGCAATCAGGATGCCACGCACATGCGCTATGGAAGTATGCCTATATCTGCAAAACGTTATGGCACTCGCCCTGTGACGGACTCCCAGGCAGGTCGGTGCAGTGCCGGGCCCTCTGCCTCGGAAGGGCCCAACCCCTACTACTGGGGGTCCTTCTCAATTGCCCCGTGGAGCCAGGAGGCATGAGAATAGAATATGGACCTCTGTATGAACTACAAAAGACAGTGAAGTTTATACAAGAAACAACATTGCAGATATAGACAATATAGTTCAAGCGAACGAAAGAAGAAGAAGAAGTCCATTATTTAGCTGTGTAATGTACGCATAGAATAAAATGCTTTTAGGAATGAAAAAGTTTGTTTACTAGAAATATGTAGAATAATATAGGGCATATTTTAAACTTTAGATGAATAAAATCGCTCCAGGAATAACGTAGATAAATAAAATCTTAGTTTTCCTGATTTGTACAATAGTCAAAATTTACCAATATTTTCTGAGCTTAAACACATTCGTTGGGGGACTACCTCGGACGCTCGAGGCCACACTATTGATAGCGCGTGTCTAACAGAATCAGGTCAGTCACAATATTTGAAAGCCACAGATCAGGGACCCAAAGATGCAGCAATAGAGAATGCAGTCAGCGATCCATAGCTTGACTGCTTGCATCAGGGTCAGCGAACCAGAGCTGACCAAGACCCTACTCCACCTCCACGTGGTGGTCCTGGAAACAGGCTGCATCACTGCAGTCTGGCTGAGCGAGTAGGGATCGCAGAGGGAAGGCAAACCCTGTCCCAAAAATGCCGTGCTGAAGTCGGATGTATCTACCGAAAGGTGCAGATATCACAGCTCCGGCGTAAACAGACACAACGCAACCAACGTCCTTTTCATGACGAACGAGGAAGAAGAAGAAGAAAGCCACAGAGAGCGGCAAAAGAAAGCAAATGTTAGTGGAAGCGATTTGCCTTCTGTACTTGAAAGCAGACCTTAAACAACCATTAACAGCTCGTCTGTGTGTATGCCTGAGGGTAAGAACGAATCTATATATATATATATATATATATATATATATATATATATATATATATATATATATATATATATATATATAATTATGTGTATTTCTAGTGATTAATCTACCTGTACGATAGGAAGTGTATAGATGTGTTAGAAAATTACAGTGTGTTGCTGGTGAACTTACAGGCTTTTGTGTAATTCTGGAGGCAAAGCCAGCCTTGGGAAATATTCAAAATAATTGAGAATGATGGCCAAAGTGTGTCTGTAAGTTTGGAAATGTATTTAAAGAAGTATTTCTTAATGGAATGAGACACATACCAGGAACATAAGGAAGGATGAAAGGAATTGGATTACTGTATTGTTTGATATATTACTTAGTAGTTTTATTCACAACCAAATTATTGTAGGGAGGCGGATCATGGGAAAAGGCTTATAAATAAGAATGTAGAAGAAATTTATGATCACAGTGAACTGAATTGATTGTTGCTACTATATTATATCTTGTGCATCTGCTAGCACGCTGTCTAAAACTGTCTCTCATCCCCATCTGTGTCGTAGAGGGATAGTGGTAGAAAAATACAGGGATTGCATTTAATTTCGTTTCAGGTTTTATCCTGTAAAAACCTGATAAATATAAAAGAGGCATCTCTTAATGAGGTTACGACGGATGCAGAGACGGTCTCTGTCAGAGGGCCAGACATCTCGTGTGTACCACTTGGAAGAATTTCATCACAGATTTATATCCAATATCAGAGGGAGCCATCTTCAGTGACTCAGATAAGTTGCCCACAAAGGCAACTGTCCAGCATATCCCAGTACACCAAAAATAAACAGAAACAGTTGTATGATGCAAATAAGCAGTGTATGTCTTCAATCAGAACTGTGACAATATAAAATAGTAAATAATCAGAGAGAAACCAACCAAGCAAGACTTTCTCCATAGTGATAGACATCTTAATTCAGTGAAAGACTTTGTTGAATATTTTATTATTTATTTAATGCTGTCATATCATTTCTTTTAAAACTTTTAAAACAGAAAAGAGAAACTGAACAAATTAAATTGTAAATATTTACCAGCAGACTTACTTAAATTCTTTAAGTTAAGTTACAGTCTTTGTTGGTGAATTAAATTAATTAATTACCCCTAGCAGAGTCAATAACAATAATAACCACCATATTAACAGAGGAGGATCTGGAGAGGTAGCACATAAGGACTCAGAGTACTACATTACCATCTTCTCTGGGAACTTATACAGCTTGACCCTACCTTTGTTGTCTATACACCTTTACTCTTTTCAGAGAAAGGGGTATTACTGATAAGACCAGATTCTTATCTGGCACTATCCTGGTATCATCTGATACACCTTTTCTCCAGGATATCTTATTAAATTCGATAACCATCTACCCTCTCACGACACTTGGCTGATTCTTTCTTAGTGTATTGCCAAAGGGTTGGGGTGACTCTCTTTTTATATAAACCCCTTAGTCTGTTTCCACGATGGACTATCGGGACACCGTGTTTGCCATCCTTTACAACGTGCTAAGAACACCAGCGTCTGATGCCAACAGAAACTGTAAATAAAATATAGATAACCGGGAACCGGTTAGAAATTTAACTATAAATCAGAGATTTGTCTCGTTCTTTTAAAACTTTTCAAACAGAAAAGAGAAACTGTACAAATTAAATTGTAAATATTTACCATCAGACTTACTTAAATTCTTTAAGTTAAGTTACAGACTTTGTTGGTGAATTAAATTAATTAATTACCCCTAGCAGAGTCAATAACAATAATAACCACCATATTAACAGAGGAGGATCTGGAGAGGTAGCACATAAGGACTCAGAGTACTACATTACCATCTTCTCTGGGAACTTATACAGCTTGACCTTACCTTTGTTGTCTATACACCTTTACTCTTTTCAGAGAAAGGGGTATTACTGATAAGACCAGATTCTTATCTGGCACTATCCTGGTATCTGATACACCTTTTGTCCAGGATATCTTATTAAATTCGATAACCATCTACCCTCTCACGACACTTGGCTGATCCTTTCTTAGTGAATTGCCAAAGGGTTGGGGTGACTCTCTTTTTATATAAACCCCTCAGTCTGTTTCCACGATGGACTATCGGGACACCGTGTTTGCCATCCTTTACAACGTGCTAAGAACACCAGCATCTGATGCCAACAGAAACTGTAAATAAAATATAGATAACCGGGAACCGGTTAGAAATTTAACTATAAATCAGAGATTTGTCTCGTTCCCCGTCAGAGATTACCCCTGTCTCAGAGTTTAGTGGGCGTACTACTTTTATCAGTTTTACCCCAAATACTGTTCGTCAAATGTTAGGACATTAAAAAAAAAAGTCTGGCAGTTTCTGGCGCAATGGAAAATTGTCTCACAAAAGCAGGGTTCCTATTGTCAGAAAACCTATATATAAATATACAAGGTCAAAACGACAAAGACATAAGGCAAAGGTCACAATATACATTTCGTCACCTGAAATACATATCATCAATAATACATTGTTTACATTACTCACCCCTTTGTTGAGCTCAGAACTTCCCAGAACTTGTTTTGTGGTCGGTGTAACCAGAGGTGGCCTTTCTATAGTTATCTATGCTAAAGAAGCTTTCAGAATTTGTACTTCTCTTGCTAAATTTTTTTTAGCTAGGAATGCACTAGATAATTAACTAGTGTTTTAGAATTTGCTTTGGCCAAAGCTTACAAAACTAATTTGAAAGCTACTCTGACTTCGCATTGGTGTCATGGAGCTATCGGAGGCAGTAGCTGAGAGAGTGATGGAATATTGTATGTACTTTATTTGTATGTGGCTTCTGTGAGATCGAAGGGGTGGTCTCTGGCGTTTTCATGTCTGCTACAAAATTGAGATGTTCCATCATTCCCTGAACAAGAAACTTAAGACATATAATTGAGTCTGATCTTACGCTGGAAATCCGATATTTTTTCCTCACACCTGTAAATTGAATTTTGTCCCGGTAGCCTGGGCAAGGTACCGCCCACTGACTCGAATACTAAATTACCTGCGTGGAAAAGGCGAAATACTTGAATGGACTGTGATAGAGAGAAAACTTAGGGAACGGTAATAGAGAGAAGTAAAAACCAAAACCATTAAACCAAGGACAAATAATGCACGAAAACGTTCCGTCACACGTGTGAACCCTATCCAATGCTATTGTCTTCTTCTCCCCTCGTGTTATACTGGTACTAGCCTGGTTCTTTCCGTGAGTTCCACAGTGGTGATCCCCTCATACCGTTTCAGCTGTCAGTGCCGTCTGTCTTTCTGGCTGTCAGTTTTAGTTCTGCGTGTTTCAGAGCCATATAATAGGACAGTCATGACCATTTGACCTATCGCTCTGTCTTAAAAAAAATTAAAAATTAAATTATCATGAATTTCCAAATGTTACGAAAGCTCCTCTTGTCATGTGTTTTCTAATTTCGATATCCAAATCCTTTCATCCAGTTTTGCCTGTATTGCCGCCCAGATGTATGTATGAATCCACATCTTGCATGGATGTACCTCCCATTTCAACCTAGCTACTGTTTGTTGTTTTTATTCTTATAATCTGTCTTTTCTCTGTGTTTTCCAAACCCAGTTTCTATGAGTTCTCATCAATTATTCTCGTTTTATTTTGCATCTGGTTACGGTTACGGGTGAGAATAGCTAGGTCGTGGATAACATTTAGGTCGTCAGGCTGTTTTTTTTTCTTTTCTTCAGAATCCACTGAATTCCATTTGTGTTGGTTGATATTGCAATAGTTGTCATAATCCAGCCAATAACCAGTAAGAAGTGAAATTGTGACAAGAGGCTTCCCTACCGCAACCCAGCTTTTATATTAGAGGACCAAGCATGTTATCCTTCATGGATACTCCTATATTTCACGTCTTCATATGTTTTCTTCATTAGGTTAGTGAACTTCAGGGGAATTTCATAACATCTAATCAGTTTCCAGAGCGATTCTCTGTCTTTCATTCAACATAATTATATCCTTAGCTCCGAGGAATCCAGCCGTGACACACGAGTCTAAAATTAAGCCAGCAGTGAACATTGAACACATATTAATACAGATATTGAAAAGTAATTCATTAAAAGTTAGTTTGACATGTAATATAAAAACTTTAAAGATTGTACCCGACAGACATAGTTTGGGAACCTCAGCGGCGGTCTGATGACAGAAGTTTAGGAAACACAATTGTCCATTATACATTTTAAAAAAGACGGCGCGATACACAATACACCAGTGTGGTGGTGAGGACAGACATGAAATATCTTCCATATTTTGTCTTTAAGATATTTTGTCTTTGATCCTTAGCCACCGACCGTCAAAGCAGTCAGTGGCCATCACGCCTAGTGGCGTCTTGTAGGGCAACAACAAATTGATTCCTTGTTTGCTCGATCGATGGCCATCCTTCGTACAGTGCCCCAACTCTGGTTCATTCTTTGCATCTCAGCCTCCACAGTCCTCCGCCAGGTTGTTTTTGGTCGGCCGCTCTTTCGTTTTCTTTCAGGGGTCCAAAGCATAGCTGTTCTTGTGATGGCATCGGGGTCTCTTCTGAGGACATGGCCAACCCAGCTCCAGCGTCTGCCAGCTATGATGGTGTGCATGTCCTCTTGCTTGTTCCGAGTAAGCAGATCTTGGTTGGTGATTGATAAAGTTGATATAATGTTGGATTTTTATTCCCGTTAATGATATCCACCAAAAGATAGATATAAGTGGATGGAAGCAGACATCATCATCATCATCAGTTGATAAGATCTCTATGGTGTTGTTTGCTCCACTGTAGTGTATGGAATGTCAACTTGACCTACGCAGTGGTGTGTAGACATGGATTGAGTGTACAATGTGCGAATGATGATAAGGGTTCGTGTTGTTGACAAATGTTCTTTTCTCACACTCATGTATGACTGGAAGTCATCGACACCAACGACTGTGTACCTTTTCTAAAGTTTAATTGGACGTACACACTCGACAGCACAGATAGTGACAAATCACAGGTTGGCATAATACATCATAGTACAGTGGATAAATGGTCTTGCAATGTTATGTTACATGGGCACTCATGTAGATTAATATTATAATGGACTGTCAGTAGCCAAGCCCTCAGCATCGCCCATACATATAAATCATCTGACTTCACTGACTGAGCACGTCAGCTTATAAACAATATTTCAGATGGCTTCTAAACCTAATCTCGTTTAGCGACGATTCTCCCACATAATGTTCAGCACATATTTTTTTCATATAATAATATTGAACCGCTAATAACGGGTTCTCATGTGTAGCAGTGATCTCTGGACTAAACAAGCGATAATACGGGCATCCCCTTTCTCTTCTTGAAAGTCGCTACATGTTTTGGTTCCAAGATGGCTTCACTCGTGAACTGTCACTCACGTTTGGATGCAGATAATGAATCTGTCCTAAAGTTAGTCATTCATAAAACATTGCATTGCTCTGTAGATTTGATCATGAACAATTGACTGCATTCTACAGAATATAGTGCTGCTAGGAATCGAAGTTGTTTTCATCGAGTCAAATATATTCTCTTAGACATTCAAATCGTAACTATCGAAAATGGTGGCTTCGATCGAGAGTTCATAAGAGTGTCTTTGATTACCTTGGTAGAGGAAATATGGAACTGCCATTCCTTGGCAATATGAATAAACACTGGGGTAAAGCATACACGATAGGTCTAGACGACTATCACTTTCCCCACAAATACTGAGATCACTTTTTCCCGACGACAGGCCGACATAGGAAACACACAGTCCCTATCAGGACGAAGCCAAATCACACCACACTCTAGCGACACATCCGCCGAATAGCCTTTGACCTCTCTAGAGACAACAGAACATATAGTTCGACTTAGATATGTAAAGATATACAGATATAAGACAGACTCGTCCTACTCAGACAAACAATACACATAAATTCAGGCCATAGATATTCTGAAGCAAGAACAATCTATTATTACCCAAACAACGAATAAATCGCAGTAAAATGGATTTATCCGCGGAGTTTGATCGAAGAGATGGCACAACTTTCAAGGGAAGTAACTCAATAATGACTTTCCCTTAAGCACAAAAAATTACCTATGTATAATATTGTAAGATATCAAAGACTGCACGTAACAGTCTTACCACACCTCCCGGGAAAAAAAAAAAAATGGAACATTTTTTTTTTTTTTTGAAATACATCTAGGAGCAACGTAAAATAGGCTCACAACGCATGAATAATGCGCAGATGAAAATATCAGGAATACCTATAACGCCTAATATGAGGCTAAGTCGACTTATGGAGCGACTGGTGAGAATGTGTCTCATAAACTGAGAGAAATTATTTCTCTACAAGTATATTTTTCCAGGAAGGTGTCATCAAAGTATAATACAATTCTGGCAATTACACAATGCCTAAAAAATTCATATCATCATTTCGTATTAGATATCTTAAATTTATGATTTATGAAGAAAAAATCATCAAAGCACAGCGGTGAATAAACATCCATGAACCGCTATGTAGTGATACAATCATTATATTATTAAATTACAAATGTGTATCTATCATGATATAGAAAAGGAACTACTATAGAACTAGACATATCAAGAAGTCTAAGCCCTAATAGTTATGTGGAATCATGTGGGCATCTTGACAGAATGTCTGCCATCACATTATCTGATCCACGAATAGCTCGCACAGAGAAATGAAAAGGTTGAAGAGCAATTGCATATCGAGTAGACCTCGAGCTCTTCAAAATCTTACTCTGTATAGCAGTAAGAGCTTTTTGGTCGGTTTCTACTATGAAATGTGCGCCTAGAAGGAATCTCTGTAGTTTGAGGATCGACCAAACCATAGCTAATAGCTCACGGTCTAAAACCGAATAATTCCTTTCTGCCGCATTAAGTTTTCTGGAAATATACATTACAGGATGCAGAGTTCCAGAGTACTCTTGCATTAGTGCCGCTCCAATCCCAGTGGATGAAGCGTCACTACGAAGAACGAATGTCTTATCTTTAGTGGGTAGCACTAAAATAGGTGGTGTTGAAAACAATGTTTTAATCTTATCCAGAGAGCATTGGCATTCCTGAGACCAGTGGACCACATTAGGCGAACCTTTCTTTAGAAGTGTTGAGAGAGGTGCCATGATAGAGGATAGATTCTGAATGAATCTGCCATAAAATTGAATAAGACCTAACAGACTTCTCACCTGTTTTTTAGTCTTAGGGATTGAGATGTTAAGTATCTTACTAGTATTATGGTCCTCTGTCTTTAGGAAACCATGACCAACTCGGTGGCCTAGGAAAGAAATTTCGCTAAAACCAATATAGGCTTTAGAGGGTTTCGCTGTCAGGTTGTGCTCACGCAAAGTAGACAGCAATTCATCTAACCCTGAATAGTGATCTTCCCAAGTATCGCTGAAAAGACAGATGTCGTCTAGATATGCAATGACATCTGACCGATAAGATAGGATTCGGCGCATCATGCGTACGAACGTAGCTGGTGCGTTCATAAGACCGAAAGGCATAAAATTCCATTGGAACAAACCTCTAGGTGTTGAAAAAGCCGTGAGAGGTTTGGCGCGTTCAGATAAAGGAACTTGCCAATATCCTTTAGACAAATCAAGTTTAGTGAAAAAATGAGATTTGGAGAGTCGAGTAAGTAGCTCTTCCAGTAAAGGCATAGGTTCGGCATCGAACTTCGTTACTTGATTCAATTTTCGATAGTCAACGCAAAGACGTATGTTATTGTCTTTTTTACGCACAATAACCATCGGCGAAGAATATGCAGAGGTGGATGGTTCGATTATTTTCAAATCTATCATCTCATCCAACTCTTTCTCGACCTGTGCTTGAAAATGTATAGGTATAGGATAAGGTCTAACCCTAATAGGAGTATGGTCAGTTAGAACAATGTCATGTTGAATGACATTCGTTTGTCCAGGGATGTCAGTGAGTACATCCTGAAATGTTTGCAACATAGTTGAAACTTGTCGCTGTTCTCCTAGAGACAAATCAGGAGAGACAGTAACGTTCTTCCATGATTCACTGGAATGAAGTGGGATCATTGGAAGAGGAAGATTTACATCTGAAAAACTTGTTTCCTCATCCTGTATCACGGACAGTGATGAGTAATGACCATGTTGTACTGGAGAATTGTCCGTTGCTTGGAAAATGGGTTGCAAATAATCCGGACGTTCATGGAATTCAGTAAGCATATTGATGTGGAAGGTTTTATGCTTCCCATCAATATCGACAATATAGTTGACATCGGAAATTTTCGATATTATATCGTACGGACCTTTCCAAGAAATAAGTAATCTGTTTTCCCTACAAGGTAGTAATACAAATGCTTTGTCACCAGGACAAAGTTGTCGTAAGCATCTCTTCTTATTGGCAAATTGCCTTGCCTTCTGTTTCGCAAATTCAGAAGAAGAAGTTGCTAATTTGCATGCTTCGATAATTTTTTGTCTCAACGCGATGACATATTCGTAGGATGACTTTGTGTCATCGTCAATATTGTCAGATGTTATGAGATCGTGAAGCACCGACATAGGGCCACGCGGACGCGCGCCAAAGACGAGTTCAAAGGGAGAAAATCCCGTATGTTCATTGGGTACCTCTCTGTAAGCGAAGAGGGCCGCAGGTAAAACTCTGTCCCAGTCTTGAGGATGATCCTCAGTTATCTTCCCCAGTAAGTTTTTAAGTGTTCTATTAAGGCGTTCGACCATACCATTAGACATTGGATGGTAGATACTACTTAAAGATCTATCTATCTGCAGGGTAGACATTACTTGAGACATGGTATCTGATATTAGTTGGGTGCCATGGTCTGACAATATCTCTCCGGGGAACCCCAGACGAGAAAATATAAGCCAAAGAGCATCTGCAATATCAGCAGTAGTAATGCTCTTCAGAGGAATAGCCTCTGGCCAACGTGTGCACATATCAACACACGTCAAGATAAACTGATGTCCTCTGGCAGACTTGATCTTAAATGGACCAATAATGTCTATAGCCATTTTTTGGAACGGCCGAATAGGAATGTCCGCCGCCTGAATGGGTGCAGCATGCCGTGGACCTTTGGATTTAACTTCCTGACATACTTTACAAGATCGACAATAAATACGTATGTCCTTGTTTACCAATGGCCAAAAGAAAGCCGCAAGGACTCTTGACTTAGTACGGGAAAAACCCATGTGTCCAGCACACTGAGAGTCGTGAGCGTGCTGCAAAATTTTAACTCTCAAATTCTTGGGAACCAGGATTTGAGAATGACTTGACGTAATGGAGTCTTGAACCATACGTACAAGTACGCCATTCTTCTTTGTAATCCACGATTTGCGACTTGTGTCTTTATTCGGATCACCTTTAGTTGCAAGAATGAAGAATTTCTTCAGAGTGGGATCATCTTCTTGCTGTTTTATAAACGAGTCACGAGAAATTACCAAGGGATTATCTTGGTTATGCACTTCATTATCTTCAATAGATGAAGTTTGAGGCACATTAAGAGCCTGAGCTCTAGTGACTACAGCGTTAGCAATCTGCATGTTTTGCCTTTCCCACGTGGAAATTTGTTGCGGAGTGCATTCCTTGACTCCATGAATGCGACCGATGATGAGGTCAGCGATCGGATTCGGAAGAAGACATGCGTGTACATCTCCTGTAAAGAAAGGAGTAGCAATCCTAATGATAGCAGTAGAGTATTTCTCTAATGTGCCGCCAAATGTTACACATTTGACTACTTGTCCAGTGGCACGGGAAGGATCTACGAGTGACTGCCTAACACCAATTGTGGTGCATCCAGAATCAAATAGCACAGAGACTGGATTGTTATTCACTAAACCCTTATGTAAGACAAGAGAACCTCTTCCATCATGCGCGACTGATGCCGGAAGAGCAGGAAGAGGATGGCCACAGCTTAAAGTAGACACTGTGGTTGGCTCAAATAACGTTTTGCATTGGGGGCACTGAGATGCTCTCCCAAAATCAAAAGCGGCACATGCCATATTACTAGCATCATTATTATCTTTACTCTGTTTATAGGCTTCATGGGACTCTTGTTGTACAGAGTTTGCCTGAAAATGTGGTTTATGTCTTTTGTTTTGAGATCTACCTCGGTTATTATCACCTCTGTAGTTATTGTTACCTCTATTGTAACCCCTATTTGGGTTTGAGTCATAGTTCCCTTGGTTACCATTATCATATTCATTATAATGAGTATCTCTGTAATTATGATCTTGTTGACTCCAAGACGGATAACCCTGATAGTTTCTATAATTACTTCCTCTACGGAAATTCCTATAATTATGACCACCCCTGTGTCGAGAGCTATCAGGTCGTCTCCAGTTCTTTGAAGAAGAACCCTGAAATGATTGGTTACCTTGGTTTTGATAACTATTATGGTTACCTTTTTTATCAAATCTGTTTTGAGGTCCCTGAAATCTGTGTGAATAATTGGGATTGTATGGTGTTGCTGAAGCAACTGGCATACTCTCCTTAATCTTAGTGTTGCCAAAAGTCACGTCGGGGTGTGCAGTGACATATTGGGAACAATATTCTTCCATTTCTTTTAGAGATTTGGGTTTACGCTCATGTATAAATTCAAGGAAAGGTTTGTTCACACATGACATAATCTTATCTCTGAGCAACAAATCCATAAGTCCTTCATACGTTTTTTCTGTTTTGGAAAGCTCAATCCAACGATCAACTGTGAGACGTGCCTTTGCAGTGAATTCTGAGAATTCTACACCCGTCTCAGGTACCATCGTCTTAAATAAAAGGCGATAGCCTTCCTCAATTAGCTGATATTTTTTTATCAAAGCCGCCCTAATGACATCATAATTATCCTTATCTGCTTCTCCTACAAGGCATAATCTAGTCAAAGATTCACCTTTCAAGTTTTCTGATAATTGATTAGCGTATTGTGATTTATCCACATTATGTGTACGACAAGAACGTTCAAATCTATCCAGCCAGAATGTAATATCGTCACTGGACTGATTGAACGGTGGAACCTTAACCTTGTAAGTAGAAGGTTTACCATTACCACTAGATGCCTGATTAACATTACTCATACTTGTCAATCTCAATTTCTCCAACTCAAATTCATGTTCTCTTATTGCTTTTTTCTCTTCAGCATCTAATCTTTTTTGTTCAGCTTCCCTGTCTAATCTTTTTTGTTCAGCTTCAGCTTCTCTTTCTAATTTTTTTTGTTCAGCTTCAAATCTCCTTTCCTCCACCTGCATCTGTAATTTCTTTTGTTCAGCAGCAGCCTCAGCTTCTCTTTCTAATCTTTTCTCTTCCGCCATAGCTTTTCTTTCTTCTGCAGCTAATCTTTTCTCTTCTGCCATAGCTCTTCTCTCTTCTGCAGCTAATGCTTTGTCATATTGAGCAACTGCCCATTGTTCTAATTGTTGACCAGTTTTATCAAGGGCTTTCCCTTGTATAATGAAGTATTCTAATGTAGACATGGTGTCTAACAATAATACTAATCACCTGAAATAATAATAATACCACAAGTTCTCAATGACTTGATTAATCAGTATACTATCCCAATATCTGTGGGTCACAAGCCTTTAATAAGGTCTTGTATAATAGTAATAATAATCAGGTACTGGTTTATACCATAATCCAAGTGCAGTGCACAGGCAATTGTGTCTTATGAAATATACCTATATAAAACATATGTCAACCAACAGAATACATAAAGTACAAATAGGACTGACAATACAAGAACGTTTGCAGAAATCAAAATAAATCAAATAGGGAAATCAATGAAAATAATCACTGAATCTGCAAAGAATAACAACACAAATGACGTCACAATATATGAATATAAATTGTGAATAGAACTGAAAGATAGAAAAGAGTAGACCAACAAATTACAAACAACTCAAAACAAAACTAAAGAACAAAGAAATATTACAAAAATAACAATAATTACAGTCTTCACAGCTAACACAAAAGCAACAGTTGTCGCAGCAAATTTTCAATCAAGAAAATTGCACCTATAGAAAACGCCCACAACGGACCCTCTATGACGTGGGATATTCTGTTGTGAGGACGCCGCCCAACCTTAAACACAACCCGCTGACATAGAAACTAACATACTATACAAACAAATAACATGTAAACATAAATATATATATAAATTATGTGTATGATAGTATGTGTTGCAAAATAGGCTCAGTTTTACAGTAATGGCAAAGTTATTTTTATGAACATAAACAAACTGCCACTTTATTCAATTAAACATTCTGGCCTTAAATATTAAAGTTCATATATGGAAAACAAGAAGATCCATCGATGAAAATAGGACTTCTTAGTACACAAATACTGTCTTCCTGTTAACATTGACAAGAATTGATCCAACTGTTCTGTGAAACTCTGTAATGTCTAATGTAAAACTGTCAACAACGCTGGCCTACATACTGCATTCACTTGACAGGTCACGTGACGAAGTGTTGACAAAGAGCAAACCAATACTGCAAGTGTGTCGTATCAGCCACAGGAAACGGTCTGGTATCGGTAATCTGTTGACTTCTGAACTTCTGCGAGGTCAAACCCAGAAAGCTGGTCCACCAGTTGATAAAGTTGATATAATGTTGGATTTTTATTCCCGTTAATGATATCCACCAAAAGATAGATATAAGTGGATGGAAGCAGACATCATCATCATCATCAGTTGATAAGATCTCTATGGTGTTGTTTGCTCCACTGTAGTGTATGGAATGTCAACTTGACCTACGCAGTGGTGTGTAGACATGGATTGAGTGTACAATGTGCGAATGATGATAAGGGTTCGTGTTGTTGACAAATGTTCTTTTCTCACACTCATGTATGACTGGAAGTCATCGACACCAACGACTGTGTACCTTTTCTAAAGTTTAATTGGACGTACACACTCGACAGCACAGATAGTGACAAATCACAGGTTGGCATAATACATCATAGTACAGTGGATAAATGGTCTTGCAATGTTATGTTACATGGGCACTCATGTAGATTAATATTATAATGGACTGTCAGTAGCCAAGCCCTCAGCATCGCCCATACATATAAATCATCTGACTTCACTGACTGAGCACGTCAGCTTATAAACAATATTTCAGATGGCTTCTAAACCTAATCTCGTTTAGCGACGATTCTCCCACATAATGTTCAGCACATATTTTTTTCATATAATAATATTGAACCGCTAATAACGGGTTCTCATGTGTAGCAGTGATCTCTGGACTAAACAAGCGATAATACGGGCATCCCCTTTCTCTTCTTGAAAGTCGCTACATGTTTTGGTTCCAAGATGGCTTCACTCGTGAACTGTCACTCACGTTTGGATGCAGATAATGAATCTGTCCTAAAGTTAGTCATTCATAAAACATTGCATTGCTCTGTAGATTTGATCATGAACAATTGACTGCATTCTACAGAATATAGTGCTGCTAGGAATCGAAGTCGTTTTCATCGAGTCAAATATATTCTCTTAGACATTCAAATCGTAACTATCGAAAATGGTGGCTTCGATCGAGAGTTCATAAGAGTGTCTTTGATTACCTTGGTAGAGGAAATATGGAACTGCCATTCCTTGGCAATATGAATAAACACTGGGGTAAAGCATACACGATAGGTCTAGACGACTATCACTTTCCCCACAAATACTGAGATCACTTTTTCCCGGCGACAGGCCGACATAGGAAACACACAGTCCCTATCAGGACGAAGCCAAATCACACCACACTCTAGCGACACATCCGCCGAATAGCCTTTGACCTCTCTAGAGACAACAGAACATATAGTTCGACTTAGATATGTAAAGATATACAGATATAAGACAGACTCGTCCTACTCAGACAAACAATACACATAAATTCAGGCCATAGATATTCTGAAGCAAGAACAATCTATTATTACCCAAACAACGAATAAATCGCAGTAAAATGGATTTATCCGCGGAGTTTGATCGAAGAGATGGCACAACTTTCAAGGGAAGTAACTCAATAATGACTTTCCCTTAAGCACAAAAAATTACCTATGTATAATATTGTAAGATATCAAAGACTGCACGTAACAGTGATGGTATTCGGCCAAAAGATTCGGTGAATTTTTCTTAGGCATGTTTTGTGAAAAGAGGACATTTTCGACATTTACTTCTCTGCAACTCTCCAGCATTCCGCACCATAGAGAAGCACAGAAAGCACACAGCTCTGATATAATCCCAATTCTGCGCCAGTGCTGCACCGAGAGGACCTCCAGACGCCGCCTAGGCCAAAAAAGGCCGCTCTTGCTTTACCCACTCTGACGCCGATGTCCCTGCCCGCCCCGCCGTCTGGTGCCACCACGCATCCCAGGCATGCGAAGGCGTCCGTCTGCACCAGCCGCTGACTCCCCACCGAAATGGGCCCAGGGCCGCTCATACCGAGCGCCATGACTCCCGACCTCCCTAAATTGATGTCCAAGCCCACCCGCCGGCCACACCCACCAAGTCCATCCGCTCCTTCCTGGAGGTGCTGATGTGAATGTGCCAGCAGTGCAATGTCATCCGCACACCCCAGATCCTCCAATGCAGAAAATGCAGTCCATCCCACTCCTCTTGGACCGCCCTCTGTTGTCCGGCGCATCACCCAGCCCACGACTGTCAAAAATAGAGTGGCCGAGAAGGGGCACCCCCGCCGCACTCCCACCCCACCCCAAAGGCCAGGCCGCTCCGCCCAACACCACACGCAAAGTTGGCACAGAGGCTTTCCACGATTGACACCACGCAGCCCGGAACTCCACAAGCCCTCAGCACCCTTCATAAACTGTCCCCACGCACGCTGTCAAAAGTCCCTTCAAAACCAACGAAATCAATGCACAGCTGTCCCCGCCACTCCGAGCACTGCTCTATAATGTTCCCGAGAGTGAACGTATGATCCACACATCCTCTGCTCCCTCCAAACCCCGCCCGTTCCCTCCTCAGCCCGCGGTCCACTGCCCTTGAAACTCCCTGTATAACCATCCTGCCCAGTATTCCGCCGGGAACCGAGAGAAGAGTGACTCCTCTCCAACCATTGCAGTCCGCAAGATCTCCCTTCTTGGGCAATTTGACAATTATTCCTTTGTTCCACTCTGATGGTGTTGTCCCTGTTTTCCAGACTTGTGCAAATAGTGGTTCTAATAGTTCTGCTGCTAGCTCAGGGTCTGTCTTAAATAGCTCTGCATTTAAGTTATCATGGCCAGGAGCTTTTCCCTTCTTTAACCCTTTGATTGCTGCGATGATTTCTTCTTTTCGTGGAATGTCTGTATTTACATCTAGATCGTTTTCAGCCTCAGGAACACTCAATTGTGTCTCTGGTGGTTCCTTGTTCAGAGTTTCTCTGAAGTGCTCTGCCCATCGTGTTTCCTGTCCCTCTGCTGTCGTGATGAGATTTCCTTGCTTATCTCTTACTAATGTAATATTGTTTGCACTTCTTTTCTTCAGAATCCACTGAATTCCATTTGTGTTGGTTGATATTACAATAGTTGTCATAATCCAGCCAATAACCAGTAAGAAGTGAAATTGTGACAAGAGGCTTCCCTACCGCAACCCAGCTTTTAAATTAGAGGACCAAGCATGTTATCCTTCATGGATACTCCTATATTTCACGTCTTCATATGTTTTCTTCATTAGGTTAGTGAACTTCAGGGGAATTTCATAACATCTAATCAGTTTTCAGGGCGATTCTCTGTCTTTCATTCAACATAATTATATCCTTAGCTCCGAGGAATCCAGCCGTGACACACGAGTCTAAAATTAAGCCAGCAGTGAACACTGAACACATATTAATACAGATATTGAAAAGTAATTTATTAATAGTAAAAGTTAGTTTGACACGTATTATAAAAACTTTAAAGATTGTACCAGTCAGACATAGTTTGGGAACCTCAGCGGCGGTCTGATGACAGAAGTTTAGGAAACACAATTGTTCATTATATATTTTAAAAAAGATGGCGCAATACACAATACACCAGTGTGGTGGTGGGGACAGACATGAAATATCTTCCATATTTTGTCTTTAAGAGCAGTGAGGATGGATATATATATATATATATATATATATATATATATATATATATATATATATATATAGGCAGTCATATTTTCGCAACGCAGCACACTCATAGAAGCAAATAATAATAAAAACTGTATGTCCAGACGAAGATTGGTATCTCCCCTATCTAATAACAGTGGTTTCAGTACAATATAATGTTGCCTTCTCTAGCAAGGCAAGCCTGGATGCGGTGAGGCATACTTCCCACAATTGTTTGTAGGTAATTGTGAGTCAGACTGTCCCAGTATTTTTCAGCTTCCTTCTTCAATTGTTCAACGTCTCTGAGTCCACTCTTTTTTAAATGATTGTTGAGTAGTGCCCAAACGTTTTCAATTGGGTTTAGGTCGGGACTGTTGCTGGGCCACTTCAGCACTATCACATTCTTCTCTTGCAGCCATGCTTTGGCGGTATGAGCTGTATGCTTTGGGTCATTGTCATGTTGAAATGTGCACCCATCGGGGTACATGACCTGCATAAATGGCAGAAGGTGTCCCTCTAGTATGTCGATGTACCTTTCTTTCGTGAGAATTCCTGTGAAAACACACAGTGGGGTGGCACCTCTTGCTGACACCCCTCCCCAAAGATGAAATTTATGGGTATGTTTCGGTCGCTGGTACACAGGCGTTACAGAGTCTTTCGTCCAAATATTTATTTGAGCAGGATAAGACCAAACAGAACATTCATCTGAAAAAATCACATTGTCCCATGACAAATTTTGGTGTTCGTGGCACCAGTTCAAGCGCATCTGTTTGTGAATCTCTGTGAGCAATGGTGACGAAATTACCCGCTTTTTTTTGCGTAATTCATCCTGTGTAGCTCCCGGTTGACAGTAGCATTAGATACCTCTGGGCTCCCCAACTCGATCATGCGCTGCCGTATGTTTTCTACACTCTTCATTGGCCCAGCCCGAACGATTTGCGCGAGACGCCGAGGTCCTTTGTGTCCAAAATTCTTGGCCTCCCACTACCTTCTTTTCGCTCGATTCCATTACCTGCTTTTAATTTACTCACAACTCTGTAGACAGTCCGCTCAGGAATGTTTAAGGTTTTAGAAATGTTGGAACATGTTTGATTTCCTTCATTCCAAAGCTGTGAAATTAACATACACTTTGACTTTGTATCCATTTTCTGCCACTAGCATTAGAAATTGTCGTCTGCTCTATTTTCAATGGACTTTACTCTACGCTAATTTTTTTTAAATTTTGATGGTGTTTGCTCACTTCAGTGGAGTGCAAATTTGGGGCAGAACATGCATATTTAATTAGATTTCAGCTTATTTAGCCGAGCAATATGACTGCCATTTTTTTTGCAAAGTACTGTATATATATTATTTAACATACAATTTTGCCTCGTTTTGGCGAGGCGCGTACCGTTCAACCTAGCCGGTTATATTATGGCGCATGTCCAAATATAAAAGACCTTTAGGTGTGGAGAATTAGGAGATATATTTCGTTTTGTTTTCGCGATGTTTTCTACTGACTAAGTCTGTTGCAGTACACAACGGGCTGATCACCCGTTTGCCAGTCACTTCGATTACGGAAACAACAGCAAATGGGTTGATTTGCCGTTGCCCTAAACACGCCACTAGGCGTGATGGGAAACAATGGCAAAGAAAACCTATCTGCTGTTGCCCTAAGACGCCACTAGGCGTAATGGCCACTGACTGCTTTGACGGTCGGTGGCTAAGGACGGAAGAAGAAGAAGAAGTCTGTTGCATGTGGATTCCTCTCGAGGTGTGACTCCGGCCTCCCGCGTTGAAAAGTAGGCGTGTTATCTACGAAACCAGCATAAGATAGGAAGTACCAAAATTCGTGTGCCTAACGTGTGCTTAGTTTGCAGTTGATAACCCTGCATTATGTAACATGAATTTGGCATTGTGAAAGAATAATAATGTATACTTTTCCAAAACGCTTGTCTCCGTGACATTTGATTATTGGATACAGAGGGAGTGTTTATAAAACGTACATTTTAAAGATTTAAACATTAGAAACCTACCCACCAAATATGTTTATATAATGTGTGATTCCTACATACACACATTGGGATTCTCGCTGGTCCCACGGAGTTCGTGCACTGTGCTGAGATCCTCCTTGTGTGACCTAAGGGAGGAGATCGGCACACTGATGGAGTTGTCCGTGTGCAAGGAAGATAATCATTAAAACCAAACCTTCCATCTATCCTGTTGTCAAGATATATTCCAGCTGTCTTCTTCTCATAAAATGCCCACAGAAAGACCGTTCAAATTTAATGTTCCATTGTTGCAAGCTGGGGTGCTTAGTTGACCATTTGTCGTCACTAGCGAGACGATGGTGTCGTTCTGATGAACCAGGATCGTATCTACTGAGTGTGTATTACATCTTACGTTTCTATTGTCTGGTGTCATCCATTCTTTCTTTCTTTCTTCCTTTCTTTCGTTCTTTCAAGTGCCCCATTTACCTACTTTGCTACTTGTTTCCTACTCATGGACTTCGGATTTCCGTATCTGTTTTGTAACAATTGAGATGGTTTCACCGTGCTAAGTTCTAGAACTTAAAATTATATTTATGTCATAAACGCAGAGCCAGCACGTATTAAAAAAAAAAAAAAGGCTGAGAAATGTCAAACGTTTATTAAATCTGGGTGATAAATTGTGGATCAATGTTACCACTTCTGTGTGAGATATTGTGCTAGTCAAGTACCCATACACACCACTCCAGATCCATTATCTCTGCAATTAGAATGTTGACCCTGGCTTTTATAGCATATTATAACGTGTCAAGAAAAGGAGAGAGAACTATGGATGAGGGTTACTGCCCTTGTTCAGTTTGTGCGATGGGGGATTTACACCGTAAACATTGTACCGTTTCTAAGAATAAGTTTTAACGTAAACCATGTTTTAAGCTGTATTTTGACGCACATTTTACAAAAATCGATATGGCTATTTAATATGGGAAAAATATAGACATTCATTTATTTGTGTATGAAAATGCTGTTTATGGTAAAAGCGAGATAATCCATGTTTGATTCACACTTTTGATTATAGGAGTAATCGTTCTGGATATTGATCCAGCGCAAGGATATTGCGCTTGCGTTTGTACTTATTTTTTAGGGCCAGAAAATATATTAATTTGCTTATTGTGTTTATGGCCTGAATTCATATGTATTACATATTATTAGTACAAGTAGAATCAGTCCTATATTGTATATTTTGGATGGGTAGGAGGGACTAGATTCTTGCTAGCGGAAGTATGAGTTGTCTTGACAAGTCGTGATGAGTTCCGATGTACTGCTTACAAATGGCGGGGTACGTTTTTCTAGAGCTGGTCCTTTCGTCAGAAAAAAATGTCTCACGAAGTGGTTTTTCTTCTGAAGGAGATGGTGTCTCTACGATAGTTTGTGTTAGAGACTCTCCTTATGTCAGTATATAGATGATTCGGACTCCAGGTAAACCCAGCTCCTATTTTTGATGATCTCTCGTCGGTTAGGCCTAGCTTGACTTTTGTGCTTCGCTATGCTAGTGTCGTGTTTTGTATCGACGAAGATGACAGATTTTCCTGCAGCGGTTATGGCTACGTGAATTAACCTGATCACCGTAGAGCTGTATGGAAACATTTATGAAATCCTTTATATACCCATTATAAATTAACTCTGGCTTATATTCTCCTTCCTATGAATGAGTGAACGACAACTCAGGGAGACAGCCATGTTGGATTTCGGTCATCATATGTTTTGATCACTGCCAAGAGAACAGATTATTTATCTTATTATCGGACAGTGACAGGGAGATCTCAATCTTGCTAGAAACCCCCTTTCGTGGTTTCATAATATATACTACAAACTATGGACGTCAAGTAACTTTGGTTATTTATCGATCCGCCCTTCACTGACGCGTTTAGTCAGATAGGGGGATGTGGCCATAATGTATCATGACATTGAACTTTTGATGTACTGCCCTTTATTTCTGAATGTGTCATGACTTCAGATCTGCTATGTATACCTACAAATTGATATGTCAACGAACCATGATGTACTCGTATGTCCCAGTGTGTACGTCTGAATAAATTGAGTAAACTAAGATTCCAGCAGTCTGCATTGGTGCCTTGTAGACACAAGTGTGAGTGGTTATATTGGTCAGCACACGAACAGTACACCATTCGCGGTAATCACACTCTACACTTCTACTTCATACATACACCATCCTGCGTCGGCTGAAGTGACCAAGTTTAGGGCCTGCTTCCCCTGGAGCCTTTGCCTTCCCTAACTCAGGACTAGGGTGAGTTACCCATTTACAGCTGGGTAGACTGGAGCATGCCTGATCTCAACAACACACCACTCTTCCTTACAGAGCAGACAGACTGATACTTTACAGTGTGTGTGTGAAAGCAACTTTACAGAGTGGAAAGAACAAGACTTTACAGTGGCGAGCCAGATTCCTGGGTCCAGCTTACGCAGTTTTGTGTTGAGAATCTCAGTTTACAGCTGAAAGAACATTTGTTTGAACACATCAACACCAGTAGGACAGCTATACAGTCGATGTCAGCTTCAGCGCTTGTTAACAGTTTTTCGCTGTACAGACAGTATTACACAGGACAGTGGTATCAAGTGTAGAAAATATCTGGAGCAATATTGTTGACATTTCTCAACGTACAGAAGAATCACAGTGTTGCTGAACATAAAGTGCATAGTTCATCGTTGGTTCTTCAGATGCTCAACAGAGAAAAATTGACAGTGTAATAGTTTAAAATTAAATCTATTACTGAATAAAGTGGCAAGTTATTAGTATTAAAATAAACTGTGCCTGCTTTACAACACTATACCTGCAACACATTCCATTCATGACATAAATGATATTGTATGCTATATGCTATTTATGCTTACATGTTATTTGTTTATATGTGTAGGGGTTTATATGTTGCGGGCCTGGATGGGTGGTGACTAGAACAGGAAATACCGAGTGATATTGGTCTTGTTCTGGCGTTCGATAGGGAGCAATTTCTTAATTGAAATTTGCATGCAACATAGTTTGCAAATATTTGGTTAGTTGTGACGACTGTTTCATATTTGTATTTGTAACATTTTTTGTGTTCCTTAGTTTTGTTTGATTTGTTTGTATAATTGTAGGTCTCATCTTTTCTTTCATTTCAGTTTTTTACACCCTTATGTTTATACACTGTGGCGTTATTTGTCTTGTTATCTTATGGCAGTTATCATCACGGTTTCTGTGATCATTTTTTTCATTTCTCCTATTTGATTTAATTTGATCTCTGCAAATGTTTTCAGATTGTCTTTTCTTGTTTGTCATTTGTAATGTCTTTAGTTGACATATGACGTATAGTGGTATACACTGATAGTATAGTACAGATCAGTACTTTCTGATTGTTATTGTTATAAAACAAAATGTACAAGACCTTTGTAAGGCTTGTCTCCCAAAGTGATTGGTAAAGGGAAATATTTTTTCTACAGGTACTAAAGTGATCTTTGATTACATTGAGGTATACAAGACCTTTAAGGCTTGTCTCCCAAAGTGATTGGTAAAGGGAAATATTTTTTTTCCACAGGTACTCAAGTGATCTTTGATTACATTGAGGTATACAAGACCTTTGTAAGGCTTGTCCCCCACAGTATTTGAGATACAATTATTGTTGTCCACAGGTACTCAAGTTATCATTGGTTATTATAAACCATACAAGTTTGGACTAAGACTAAGTCTAAGGTATAGACTTGTCTCCCATTAACTTGAAAGAGGGTAATTTATTTACTTTTTCAGGTTTCTGATTTAAGAAGACAATATGTCTACATTAGATTATTTTATTGCTCAAGGAAAATCTCTTGATAAGACTGGAAAAGACTTAGAACAATGGGCTGTTGCTCAATATGACAAAGCATTAGCTGCAGAAGAGAAAAAAACTGCTGCTGCTGTTGAAGAAAAAAAAGCTGCGGCTGAGGAGAGAAAACTTCAAATAGAAGAAAAAAAAGCTGCTGCAGAAGAAAGGAAAGCAATAGCTGAAGAAAAAAGATTAGAAAAAGAAGCTGATACTGCTGCTGAACTTAAGAAATTGCAGATGCAAGTGGAGGAAAGGAGATTTGATGCAGAACAGAAGAAATTAGAAGCTGCTGCAGAACAAATTAGAAGCTGCTGCAGAACAGAAGAAATTAGAAGCTGCTGCAGAACAGAAAAAATTAGAAGCTGCTGCAGAACAGAAAAAACTAGAAGTTGCTGCTGCAGAACAGAAGAAATTAGAAGCTGCTGCAGAACAGAGAAGATTAGATAGAGAAGCTGAAGAGAGAAAAGCAATAAGAGAACATGAGTTTGAATTAGAGAAATTAAAATTGACATGTATGAGTAATGTTAATCAGGCATCTGGTGGTAATGGTAAACCCTTCGTGTACAAGGTCAAGGTACCAGCGTTTAACCCTACCAGTGATGACATAACATTTTGGCTTTCTAGATTTGAACGGGCTTGTCGATCTCATAATGTTGACAAATCACAGTATGTGAATCAGTTGTCTGAAAATCTAAAAGGGGAGTCTCTGAGTAAGTTATATTTTGTTGAAGAGGCCGACAAAGATAATTATGATGCTGTTAGGGCAGCTTTGATAAAGAGATATCAGCTGTCTGAAGAAGGTTATCGTCTTTTGTTTAAAACAATGAGACCTGAGGTAGGTGTAGAATTCTCAGAATTCATCTCAAAAGCACGAATTACACTTTCACGATGGATTGAATTATCCAAAACAGAGAAAACATTTGATGGTCTTACGGATTTATTACTAAGAGACAAGGTCATGTCTTCTGTAAATAAATCATTCCTAGAGTTCTTACATGAGCGTAAACCTAGTACAATAAAGCAAATGGAAGAATATTGTGACCAGTATGCCACGGCACACCCTGACATGATTCTTAGTAACTCTAACATTAAAGAGAGTATGCCAGTTGCTTCGGCAACAGAATATAATCAGAATTACTCACACAAATTCCAAGGAGCTAAAAATAAATTTGATAAAAAGGTTAATTGGAATAAGTATCAAAACCAAGATAACCACTCAAATCAGAGTTCTTCTTCGAAGAACTGGAATCGGGCTGATAGTCCTCGACACGCGAGGGGTGCCCATAATGTTAGAAATTCTCGGAAAGGGAGTAGCTATAGGAACTACCCAAGTGCTTCATGGAGACAAAAGAAACAATATTACAGGGATACTCAATTTAATGAGCATGATGATTATGATCATGAATATTATGATTCAAACCCAAATAGGGGTTATAACAGAGGCAATAATAATTATAGAGACAATTATAACCGAGGTAGATCACAACACAAAAGACATGGTAAATCTTATTACCAGGCTAACTCTGCACAACAGGAGTTCCACGACACCGATAATCAGAATAATGATAAAAAAGACTCCAATAGTGTAGCGAATTCCGCTTTTGATTTTGCTAGAGCATCTGAGTGTTCGCAATGCAAAACATTATTCGATCCAACCACAGTGTCTACTTTAAGCTGCGGTCACCCACTTCCCGCTCTCCATGCGTCAATTGCGCATAATGGAAGGGGTGCTCTTGTCTTTAATAGGGGCCTAATAGATGGTACTCCGGTATCAATTCTTTTCGACTCGGGGTGCACTACAATTGGAGTGAGGCAATCACTCGTAAATCCTTCTCGAGCTACAGGCAATATAGTCAAATGTGTAACATTTGGTGGCACATTGGAGAAGTACTCCACTGCCATTATCAATATTGCTACGCCTTTCTTTACAGGAGAGGTGCAAGCATGTCTCTTGCCGAATCCGATCGCTGATCTTATCATCGGTCGCATTCATGGAGTGAAAGAATGCACTCCACAGCAAATTTCTAATTGGGAAAATGTTAATATGCAATCTGCTAATGCAGTAATCACTAGGGCTCAAGCTCTCAATATGCCACAATCTTCACATTCTGAAGATAATGATGCGCAGATCCAAGATGATCCCTTGGAGATTTCCCACGATTCCTTTATCAAACAGCAGGAAGATGATCCTACTCTAAAGAAATTCTTTACTCTGGCAACAAAAGGTGATCCGAATAAGGATACTAATCGTAAATCTTGGATTACGTTGAAGAATGGCGTACTTGTACGTATGGTACAAGACTCCGCTAAGTCCATTCATTCTCAAATCCTTGTGCCTAAAAATATGAGAGTTAAAATTTTACAGCACGCTCATGATTCGCAGTGTGCTGGACATATGGGTTTTTCCCGTACTAAAGCTAGAGTTCTTCAATCTTTCTTTTGGCCTGCGGTGAATAAGGACATACGAATCTATTGTCGATCTTGTAAAGTATGTCAAGAGATTAAATCCAGAGGTCCACGCCATGATGCACCTATTCAGGCTGCAGACATTCCCATTCGGCCATTTCAAAAAATGGCGATAGACATCATTGGTCCATTTAAGATAAAGTCTGCTAGAGGACACCAATTTATTTTGACGTGTGTTGATATGTGCACACGTTGGCCGGAGGCTGTTCCTCTAAAGAGCATAACTACTGCTGATGTCGCAGATGCTCTTTGGTTAATATTTTCTCGTCTGGGATTTCCAGCAGAAATATTATCCGACCATGGTACCCAACTCATATCGGATACCATGTCTCAAGTAATGTCGACTCTGAAGATAGAGAGATCGCTGAGTAGTATTTATCATCCTATGTCCAATGGGATGGTGGAACGTTTGAATAGAACTCTGAAAAACCTACTAGGTAAGATAACAGAAGATCATCCTCAGGATTGGGATAGGGTTTTACCCGCGGCTCTCTTTGCATATAGAGAGGTCGCCAACGAACATACAGGATTTTCTCCCTTTGAACTTGTCTTTGGCGCGAAACCGCGAGGTCCTATGTCCTTACTGCATGATCTTATAACTGCTGATAATATTGTCGATGACACAAAATCCTCTTATGAATATGTCATCGCACTTAGACACAAGATTATTGAAGCATGCAAATTGGCAACTGCTTCTTCTGAATTTGCGAAACAGAAGGCAAGGGAATTTGCCAATAAAAAGAGATGTTTGCGTCAACTTTGTCCAGGTGACAAAGCATTTGTCTTGCTACCTTGTAGGGAAAATAGACTTCTCATTTCTTGGAAAGGTCCGTACGATATAATATCAAAGGTTTCCGATGTTGACTATATCGTCGATATTGACGGGAAGCGTAAAACCTTCCACATCAACATGCTCACGGAATTCCATGAACGTCCTGATTATTTACAACCTGTTTTCCAGGCAACGGACGATTTTCCAGTCCAACATGGACAGTACTCATCTCTGTCAGTAATACAGGATGAGGAAACGAGTTTCTCGGATGTAAATTTACCTTTTCCAATGATTCCTCTTCACTCTAATGAATCATGGAAAGATGTTGCAATTTCTCCAGAATTATCTCCAGGAGAGCAGAAACAAGTTTCTACTATGTTAGAACAATTTCAGGATGTCCTTACTGACATTCCTGGTCAAACTGATGTCATTCAACATGACATTATTCTTACTGACCATAGTCCTATAAGAGTCAGACCGTATCCTATCCCGATACATTTTCAAGCACAGGTAGAGAAAGAGTTAGATGAGATGATAGAGTTAAAAATTATTGAACCATCCACATCAGCATATTCTTCGCCGATGGTTATAGTACGGAAAAAAAGACAATAACATACGTCTTTGCGTGGATTATCGCAAATTGAATCAAGTGACTAAATTCGATGCTGAACCTATGCCTTTACTAGAAGAGCTACTTACGAGACTATCGAATTCTCACTTCTTTACTAAACTCGATTTGTCTAAGGGATATTGGCAAGTTCCACTATCCGAACACGCCAAACCGTTTACTGCTTTTTCGACGCCTAGGGGTCTATTCCAATGGAATTTCATGCCTTTCGGTCTTATGAACGCCCCTGCTACATTTGTACGCATGATGCGTCGAATCCTATCTCATCGCTCAGATGTCATTGCGTATCTTGATGACATCTGTCTTTTCAGTGATACTTGGAACGATCACTATAATGGTATAAATGAACTATTGTCTATCTTACGCGAGCATAACCTGACAGCGAAACCATCGAAAGCATGTATTGGTTTTAGCGAAATATCTTTCTTAGGACACCGTGTTGGTCATGGGTTCCTAAAAACAGAAGACCATAATACAAGTAAGATACTTAACATTTCTATTCCTAAGACTAAAAAGCAAGTACGAAGTCTCTTAGGTCTAATACAATTTTATGGACGATTCATCCCGAATCTGTCCTCCATTATGTCACCTCTTTCTTCCTTGCTAAAGAAAGGGTCTCCTAATGTAGTCCATTGGACTCAAGAATGTCAATCCTCTTTGGATAAGGTTAAAACTATGTTTTCTACTTCACCTATCCTAGTATTGCCTTCTAAGGATAAGACATTTATTCTTCGTAGTGACGCTTCATCCACCGGGATTGGAGCTGCACTAATGCAAGAGTACTCTGGAACTCTGCATCCTGTGATGTATATATTTCTCGGAAATTAAATGCCGCAGAGAAGAATTACTCGGTCCTAGACCGTGAATTATTGGCTATGGTTTGGTCAATCCTTAAACTGCAAAGATTTCTTCTGGGCGCGCATTTCATTGTGGAAACTGACCAGAAAGCTCTTACGGCTATTCAGAGTAAAAATCTGAAGAGCGCGAGATCAACGCGATACGCGATTGCTCTACAGCCATTTCATTTTTCGGTGCGAGCTATCCGTGGGTCAGAAAATGTGATGGCAGATATTTTGTCTAGATGCCCACATGATTCATAACTGTTATACAACTTTGATACAGTTGTTTCTATGTTGAAATGTGTACACATATGTAATATATCATATATTGATTGTAACACTACTTAGCGGTTCATTGATATGTATTCACCGCTGATCTTTCAATGTTTTTCGTCTTTGATGATCATGATGTTAAGATATCTTAGATGGAATTTATGTATAAACTAATGTGGAAATTGTGTCATTGCTAATATTGTAGTATGCGTTGGTGACACCTCTCTGGAAATATTTATACTTAGAGAAGTACTTTCTCTAAGGTCATAAAACTTATGCTTATCATCTGCGCATTGTTATTGCTGCGTTGTGAGCCTATTGTATGTTGCTCCTAGATGTATTTCAAAAAAAAAATGTACCATTTTTTTTTTTCCCGAGGGGTGTGGTAATCTGTTGCGTGCATATTTTGACGCACATTTTACAAAAATCGATATGGCTATTTAATATGGGAAAAATATAGACATTCATTTATTTGTGTATGAAAATGCTGTTTATGGTAAAAGCGAGATAATCCATGTTTGATTCACACTTTTGATTATAGGAGTAATCGTTCTGGATATTGATCCAGCGCAAGGATATTGCGCTTGCGTTTGTACTTATTTTTTAGGGCCAGAAAATATATTAATTTGCTTATTGTGTTTATGGCCTGAATTCATATGTATTACATATTATTAGTACAAGTAGAATCAGTCCTATATTGTATATTTTGGATGGGTAGGAGGGACTAGATTCTTGCTAGCGGAAGTATGAGTTGTCTTGACAAGTCGTGATGAGTTCCGATGTACTGCTTACAAATGGCGGGGTACGTTTTTTCTAGAGCTGGTCCTTTCGTCAGAAAAAAATGTCTCACGAAGTGGTTTTTCTTCTGAAGGAGATGGTGTCTCTACGATAGTTTGTGTTAGAGACTCTCCTTATGTCAGTATATAGATGATTCGGACTCCAGGTAAACCCAGCTCCTATTTTTGATGATCTCTCGTCGGTTAGGCCTAGCTTGACTTTTGTGCTTCGCTATGCTAGTGTCGTGTTTTGTATCGACGAAGATGACAGATTTTCCTGCAGCGGTTATGGCTACGTGAATTAACCTGATCACCGTAGAGCTGTATGGAAACATTTATGAAATCCTTTATATACCCATTATAAATTAACTCTGGCTTATATTCTCCTTCCTATGAATGAGTGAACGACAACTCAGGGAGACAGCCATGTTGGATTTCGGTCATCATATGTTTTGATCACTGCCAAGAGAACAGATTATTTATCTTATTATCGGACAGTGACAGGGAGATCTCAATCTTGCTAGAAACCCCCTTTCGTGGTTTCATAATATATACTACAAACTATGGACGTCAAGTAACTTTGGTTATTTATCGATCCGCCCTTCACTGACGCGTTTAGTCAGATAGGGGGATGTGGCCATAATGTATCATGACATTGAACTTTTGATGTACTGCCCATTATTTCTGAATGTGTCATGACTTCAGATCTGCTATGTATACCTACAAATTGATATGTCAACGAACCATGATGTACTCGTATGTCCCAGTGTGTACGTCTGAATAAATTGAGTAAACTAAGATTCCAGCAGTCTGCATTGGTGCCTTGTAGACACAAGTGTGAGTGGTTATATTGGTCAGCACACGAACAGTACACCATTCGCGGTAATCACACTCTACACTTCTACTTCATACATACACCATCCTGCGTCGGCTGAAGTGACCAAGTTTAGGGCCTGCTTCCCCTGGAGCCTTTGCCTCCCCTAACTCAGGACTAGGGTGAGTTACCCATTTACAGCTGGGTAGACTGGAGCATGCCTGATCTCAACAACACACCACTCTTCCTTACAGAGCAGACAGACTGATACTTTACAGTGTGTGTGTGAAAGAACCCATGCAACGAACTTTGCACCCTTTACTGCTTTTATTTTCTAGCATGTCAAGAGTCCAGATTAATGAAGATGAGTGCGAAGAATTTAGCAGAATCAATGAACATTGATGACTCTTGTGGTTCCCGGGGGAAAGAATATGCTTTATGCTCCCTCAAGCAATGCCCGTAAAAGGCGACTAAAGTAAGCTGGTGTATGGGTCTAGCCACCGCATCATCTAACACAAACTGATACAGAAACCACAGCTGCATGCCTTTCTCGCAGGCGTCATGCAAGGAGGCCAAATGCAGTTGTGGTTCCAAGCTTCATAAGGGATGATAAAGGAGATGGTGATAAACAAACATTGTTACTGAGACGAGACCTAGGAGATGATGATAAACAAACATTGTTACTGAGACGAGACCTACAGAAAAGCGATGTTACTGAGACGAGACCTACAGAAAAGCGATGTTACTGAGACGAGACCTACAGAAAAGCGATGTTACTGAGACGAGACTGTCGTAGATTTTTCGATAGGAATTTAAGATCAATTATGGTCCGGTCTGAATAGAACTAGAACAGGTGATAGCCCAGTGGGAGATAAGGTAAAGAAATAGAGTTTCACGAGTGAAATGGTGAAAGGTAAAGTCTGTCCCTGGATTTGAGAGATAATCTATCCAGCCTATCGGTTACGACTGAGATTCTTAGATCAGACAGTTTCGCTCGGTGCTCGAGTTTGCAGCGGTAAAGGGTGTAGATTTCTTATCATCTAGAATTTGAGCAGAGATTTCCCCGTAGGAGCTAAATCTAGCAGAGAGTCTGGTTTTCGGTGAATAGTGGTCATTCTCTTTGATTTCAGATACAGGTATATATATATATATACCTCAGCATTCTAACTAAATTTATCCAGTACCGCCACAGATTCAGAAGACATCTAGCTACGATTCTACAATCACTTGTATTAAGTAGAGTTCTTAGTTTTCGGTGGAGATAGTCTTAGAAGTTTGTGTGAAGGTAAATACTATACTAGTAGTTTTGAGAGATTTAAGTGGTAAAATCGTCGATTATATTTAACTAGATTTTGTGCAGAGTGATTTACTAGATTGGTCCGTCATTTATATTTCTCTAGGTTTTACTGTGTAACATTGGCTAGCAGCATAAATAATAATTTCTAGCTAAACACTTCCAGCTATAAAACAAATTTAATTAACTGCTAGTAACCAGTCAGAGAATATTTTAACCAACTAGTAAATGCACCGAACATCATGAGTATTGACGAAATATGTATTTATTTCTAATTCATGATGATTAATTTTTTAAAATGACTAGAATTTTTTTCACGGGGGTTTTAAACGATAAGACAAGCTTGTTACGGTGTTATTTTAAATGATGGCGTCTGCTGGGGTTAGCAGTGCGCAACGTTTAGGGTCAATAACATTAATAGAATATGTCGATATTTTCCGGACTACTGAACGCGAAATATATGCTAAGATTATGACGTATTCGCGTTGGGAAGGTCACGCTTGGTGACTTGGTTACGTTACCCCTTTTATGCTATCCGTCGAGCAGAGAAGTCGTGTCTCGTATTCCTTCCAATGAGAGGCCTTATTATATAGCCATAAGTATAAATTCAATATAGAACTCAGGGTCAGTTCGGATAATAGTATGAAGTATGAGTTTTATTATGTAAACTATATGATGGAAGGAGAATCGAATTAAGATTCATTTTGTAGCTGTCGAGAACTCATGCGCTCATTTCTGGCTGTCTGATTACAGCAGCGCATGTATACAGCCATGATGTTCATCTGACATATTATTTTGACACGGACGGATATACTTACTTGTACTGCTTGGAATTATCATTATGCTGAACTGTATATGAAGTTTGTGAATGTTGGAATTTATCTATGTGAAAACGTCAATACATGTGGACTCTAACTGAAGGCTTGATATCTTCATTGCGTTACGGGTTTGGTTCCACAGCTGTTTAATGTTTATATTTTCTCAGCACGATAACTCTCTCACAAGAAAGATCAATTATTGTAAATATGCAAATCAGAACGTCGAAGGGACTTATTTATGGTCAGAGCTAACCAAATAAATTAACAAACATTAAACAAGTCAAGAGAGTGATTAATAGTCAACCAACACATATAATTGAAGGAACCCCGCGACCCGTCACAAAGCTCTAAGCTTGTAGTTTATAATTTAAAGTTAAATAACCGAAGTGGATAAATATTATATTTTACGCGGGTTAAGGATAGGATTGGAAATACTATATTATGGTTACGTATTTGCTTGTTTTCTCCTTTACACAGTATTGGGTCAAACCCTAAACCTTACCAGCGGCTTCCATGTAAATCTGAGAGTAACCATACAAAAGAACAATTTAATTACGAGTAGTATCTGGGTTTCTTCAAGGTAAAAACTGTCTGAGGTTGTGTTTACACCCAGAAAGAGACAGAATACCACCCAAAGAACATTAAGAGTGACTTTGTAACTAGGCATATAGATCCAGATTTCTTTGCAAATGTCATTTACAGTCCGCCCGTTGCGGTGACTTAACAAACATTAACATCTCCTGACGTTTGACCATTTGTGTTGTGACAAAGAATTTTATACTGAGAGAAGTTACCAACCTGTCATTTCTATGTACTGGAAATCTCAAGATATTGACACCGTGAGCGCCGTTAAATTTCTTACCTGGACAAATTAAAGGTGACATAAACAGTAATCCTAAATAAAAATAACAAAGGGAACGCTCCCCGGAGAATTGAAGTTAATATCTCTTTGAGGAGCTGGGGTTCTCTTTGCCAAATATAATACTGGAGTTGCTGTGTGTATGTGACCTAAAGATTGTTCCAGAAGATACAACACAAGTAGTAGGTAAGAAAGAATGCTCGTGGCCACGGTTGTCTGAGAAGAGAGGAAGAATGAATGAATAATTCTCATGTATATCTTGTAGAATCCATTTACTCACTTAGTGTATTTTTCTATGCAAGTTTTGCTGATGCTGTCCCTTTTTCAGAGTAGATTAACGTATAAACTCTGTTCTTTACGGTAGAGGGAAATACTAGACCATAGCGTATAAATCTTTGACTCTTTGGGGTTAATAACTCGTCTAACGGGATCTTGTCTCAACAGAGGGAGGGAGGATTATCCGGCGCTAGGCTCTGCTTGGCTGTAAATCCTGTTTAAACTGGTTTGGCTGTGGTTTGCTGAGTGCCCCGTTTAGGCACAAAAAAGGCGGGTGATATGGAATTCTGCTATAGGCATGCTGGGCGGTTTTGATATTCTGGAAGCCGCGATGCTCTGGCTGGTAATCCAATAGGCGAGTAGAGAACTACTACTGCATTTGGCGATTCCAGATTTTGCGTTGGCTCCGTTGCACTGCGTGAGCTTAACTTGGCGTTGACGAAAAGGGGTTTTGATTCAGGAACGGGGTTGACGATTCGTGACGCTAGCGGTATTCAGAAACCCTCTAGATCGAAGAGTCTGCTCTAGCGATTCGGTTATCCCTGAAACTGAGACCCAAAAAGAGACACCCTTTTACTTCAAGCAAATAATAAATCACACTAACTTTATACAGAAAGTTTCGCTCCACTATGGGATTAAATTTATTGTAGTTATTGCTATGATAGTTTAGGGCTGTCTTTAACCATGTCTCCTGTTCCTTAAAAATATCAATTATCAACACGCGCCCGCATAGTCTTAATATCTTTTGTACACCCATGTAACTGTCATTAAATGTTCTGACAGCAAAATCTCCTCCTCTTCTCCCAATCTCAACATACAGGAAACCTAACCTGTAGTTACAGTTAAAAGAATATGCTTATTCATCTTACAACATTAAATGAATTTACATAAACAGATTACAGCATTTGACATTACACAAATAAATCGTATGTCCCCTTTGGAAAATATATTAGCATTCCACAAAATGAGTACAAAGAAAATGCAATGTTCTTGCTATAATAATACAGTTGTGGCTAGATCATACGATATAATTATATCTATGCCTGGTGACTGCTTTCAGTGAAAGTTATAGACTAGTGCCTAGCCACACAAGTAAGCATAAAATGATCCTCCCTTGCCACTAGAAATATCTATCAAAAAGGAATAAGTGACTATCTCCTATAATCCAGAGTTATTACCTGCATCTCACTATTCAGTTTTAAAGTGAACAATCCACACCTGACATTACCTTACAGAAATGACAGTTAATTTTGCTGACTCTTAACCCAATGGTAAGCATTCGTGGACTGATTCTACGCCTAATATCTGTTATTGTAAGTTTAACATTTAACCCATGATAAACCGTAACAGTTTAAGCACCACTTAATAGGCCGTAGACAGCGCTACCTTATCACTGAACTAAATTACTAGGAGAAATCCTCAAAAATGAATTCACTTTCCTAACAGATATATAAAAGCTAACATGAATCTAATATATTATAATTATAAGATATGTCAACTCACCCAGAAAATGACTAGAACATAGGCAAACACATTCTAGTACTGTGTTAAAGTTTGCCTTATCTCATGATGGTCATCTACGGGCCAGGAATATTTACGAATGTCTTTGTCTATTAAAACCAGTCTACTCTTATAGATCACAAAGGACGCTCCCCCCGGACACCTGGCCTGCATATTTCTACAGAAGTTCGGCGAAAGACGTAATCTAGAGTAAGACAACAGAAATCGTGCGAAAGTTCCCCAGGTAGAGAAATGCATAACATTATGCTCTATCTTGTCTAAGGGCAAAAAACCCAAAGACTGACCGCGGGTTTGTCTCCCCCTGTTTCCAGGATGCATAATATTATGATCCGAAGCAGCGTTCTGGAAGCCAAACACAGGGACCCTTTCGCTCGTGATCAAAGGCTTTAAACGTAAGAGATATTCCCCTGGTCAGACCAGGTGCGGCTTAGATAATATTATCGTTCGCTGACCGCTACAGGCCGGAACGTAACCAAACCTCGGGTGGGGTTTGAGAAGGTGAAAAAGTTTGGCCACGAAGGTAGAAAATGAAAGAAAAAGAAAATACAAAATGACGAGGAAAACCAGGACATTTAAAAAGTAATCAAATTATGGACAAGATGGTAAAATAGATTATCGGTCACGTGACAAGTGCCCCCCCCCCCCCTTTTTAAAGTTCGAGGAATACGGACAAAAATGACAGTAATTTATCTTTTCCATCGATGTCCGTTACATGTCGTAAGAACCTTCTATAATCATAACGAAAATCGTATCCAATTTCTGTCAGTACTGTATGACTAGCTCCGAGTTCATTTCTTTTCTTCCCTCTGTCTAATAGACGTTCAGCGAATGGGATTTTGCGAGGCCAGTCGGCGCTGACGCCCTTCGTTTCCGTGTGAACCTGATCTTGGTTACACCATTCGCTGTGCCTGTTTATGGTCCGGAAAATTATCCGCACCTGTTGTGGTTTTCGGCCCTGCCTGAACTCACTGGCCACTGCGTAGATAATCCGCCTGTTATGTGCAGTGTAATCATTGATGGGCTCAGGCTGCTTATGTATATATTTACCTGTCACGGGCGTGGCCTTGAATAACCCTCTATAGCTGCAGTCTATCGGGTTTTTTCGCGCGCGTGTAACCCTAGTTGGTAAATAAAGCCGTTCGTTGGCCGAAGAAATGCTAGCATTTTTCTTCTGCCTCTCCACACCTACTCCCCTGTTTCGGTGGGAGCATTGATCAATCTTCAGACCTGTGCCGTCTAAAGGTGGATCTGGAGCTTTCCTTGCCTTGCCAGTCACAACTCTGGCTTGGTCAACGGAAATGATCAAGTTGCTCGGTAATGGCCTGGCGGAGGCGACTACTTTGCTGTCCATCAGTGGGGTTGAGACCACTGGAATAATGCGATTTGAATGAGAGAACTCAGCTGCCTGAAGCAGAGAGTAATCGATCGCATTATGGGGTTCTACTAAATCATAACAGATCTCCGTAGCTTCTATCCGTGGAGAAAGATAGGCATTATCTGCGAGTTGCAGAGTTTGTTGAGTCGCTTTCCCGGTACTAGCATGACGTGAGCCAAGGCTCTCAACAATGGCTCCTTGTACAGTAGTAAGGCAGCTTTTCTCACTGTCTTCTGCCCTGAGAAGTGTGAGAGACTCAAATGGAATACCAGGGATCCCTTCGCATGGAACCCTGTGTCCACCATAAACGTCAACTTTGCCCTCCCCTGAGGAAGGTACTGGCGTCAGTTGAACTTTGTCCTGCAATGCGAGATCCACTTCCTGGTTGACAGGCTCCGCAGTCTGCATGCAACGGACTGGACGGTTTGAGATCCCGTTAGATCGCGAAGTGCCCGAGAAAAAACTCTCGGTGTGTTTTTCCAAAGTTCCTTGGAACGGTTTGGAAAGTTTACCCCTTTTAACAGGCGACTTATTCTTGCACCTTTTAAGCTCAGGGTGATAAGAGGAGTGGCGCCTCCTTTCTACGATCGTTGAGTTGGAGGGATACGCCTCTGCATATGGTTTTTCGCTGTCCGGCCGGGAATCTTGCGAAATATAACGTGATAGGGTGTGGCTCCCTTTTCTCGACGTCACGTGTCGGTTAGGTGCTGCTCGGTCTGGAGCATGAGAGGCTCGGGGTTCGCCGCTTGCCAGACGGGAACAATCCGTATTACAATGCTTGTTAGCACCTCTCTCACCTTTGTGCAGTTTCCATGCCTGGGAACGTTGCGTAATTTTTCCCGTGGCTTTAGGTCTGCTGTCCCGACGTAAATTCTTTCCTTGTTTGGGCTTCGGATCCAAGTCCAAAGGAAAGTCAATTTTCTGGAGTTGGGGTTCGGTTTTAGCAGGCAAGTTTTCTTTCATGGGCGCAAGGTTTGCAGGGGCGTTGACCGTTAAGGGCACAGTAGAAGGGGAAGTAGAGTGACTACATTTAGTATCTGTTTCCACCCTCCGAATTTGGCTATCCAGTTCATCCATTCTGATTTGGTGTAGCCTGTCCCATTCTTGGCTTTCTCTGTCCCTTTCTTGTCGCTCCATTTCCAATTGCTTGTCCCGTTCTTGTCTTTGCTTTTCCCTTTGCTTCTCATCTTCTATCACTTCTTCTACATACTGTCGGGTGAATGCTTCACTCTCCCCAGTTTGTTAACAGGACCATGCCAAGATTAAACGGCTGTCAAACCAATTGTCTACCTCGTATTGATCCTGCAGGCTTACTGCAAATTCTAGAAAGGGCTGGATTTCGCTGTCCTTGTACTCCATGTACTTAGCTACCTCGAGGGCAATCCTATGCACTTTATCTAGATCAGCCATTATATCAGGGTGAGCAAACACTATAGAAGAATAGAACCGAGAGATCTTAGTTACCTAGTCCACTAGGTGCTGATTAACTTAATAGTCAATAAAATCTAGGCTAGCCTGGGAACTTTAAAAACAAGAAAGTTTGTAGCTACTCTGATCGACAAGCAAAAACCCCAAAAAACTCCAAAAAATGTAAGTGATGTAAAACTTATTACTATCACTTCACCCCAGTTCTGTCAGTACTAAGCTATTGAGAGGATTGGTTACCATCATCCGAATGAACACCCTCCCTTGGTACAAATGCAAGCTAGTAACTGACTATCTGTAGCTTCTTATCTCAGATTAAAGAGCTACTCCTGAAAAAAATATTAACCCTTAAAAAAAATTTTTTTCTGACTTTTACAACAATAGTCGTCAGATTTGTCAAACCAAAACTCAGCAGTGATACCATCAACCTTTACCAGCTGTCTCATGTGTAGCATGAACAATAAATGTAACTTAATATTTATGATTGCTGTGGAAAAAAAACGCTGTTCCGACTTCCACCCAAAAGAAATAGTTCGATATGTCTAGGGGAAAGAAATTCCTATAATCTGCCGAACACTAAACTCTAAGAATCAAGATAGAATCTTGTGAGAGATTCATCCTCGGATCGAGCACATATTAAATGTCGTACTAGATGGGTTCTAGAATCTCGGACGGGCTCCCATTAATTGTGCATCAAATGTAGCTCAAAATATCCCGGCGAGCCCGTCATTAATTGTCGTGGTTGAGTTAAAGTGGTGAGTATTAGTCGAGTTGGACAATAGTAGTGAAATCGACAAGGGATAGTGGACTGACAGAGTTATAGATTACACACACAGAAAGGTGTAAATAGGAGATGGACTTGAGACAACCTGGAAGAAGATTTACCAAAATGATCTCTCTCTCCAAGCCTCAACTCACTTATGTCTGTCTAAGCACCTCCTGCTCTCTCTCTTTTCTCTTATCAAACATAGAGATTATAGTAAAGAGCTAAACGAGTTAATTATGGATGAAAAGGTCGGGAACAGCGCATTAATAAATGTGTAAACTTTATTAAAGAAGAAAAGCATGGAATTAATGCATATCATCATACACAGCATAAATTACATCAATAATCAAATATTCATCAATAGTCATCAATAATCATCAATAACCACTGATGCGTGATGCCATATGATGATGGATGGTATCCGCATGTCTGGTTTTGTGTAGTGTGCAGATGTGTTCAGTCAAACAATGTTCATACAAAAATAACAGGGCAATCCACATAGGACGTCAGTAAACTCACGACGTATAAAGTCAATGATTCTTGAAACAGCCGTTGACGTTTTTCTTCATTATTTATTGTGGACGCCACAGTGACAAAATGGTTACGCGAATATGTAGGCACATCAAACAGTCATTATCACAGCAACATTCAATACAGCAATAGACGGTAGACAGCATTACAATGATGAGTCAGATGCATGTTATATTTCATAGTGCTGTAAATGTAGTCAGGTGAAAAACTCCATCCTTTTCTATAACAGCCAGGAGATAACCAGATGTATGAGATCAGTTCACTCTCCTTAGTCTGACTTCAGCAAGACAGACACGTCTGCCGAAGTATAAATAATGTCCTCAAAAATATCCTCTAGATAACAAAGGTTTTTCAAACCTAGTTCAGGTAACCAAGTAGCAAGTAATAGTCCTTGGGACCTGCATCAACCGATGCAGCACAATACAGCGACATGTGAGCTGGGAAAACATCTCGTGACGACGACTTTCGAAGACAGGCTATGAACCAGAAATCGCTCACGACCAAAAATCGATAGAGTTAATGAAAATGTTAATTTACCTTGCCTTCCGGAAATACACAGAAATATTATGCCTCCCGACATGTGGGAAACACTAGAGGTATCATCTCGAATAAACGAAATATCCATAAGAGGACTACACATCCCTGACAGAACAAAAAATAGCGGAGATCCCCTCTTCAACGAGGCATCTCTTTCGCCATTCAAATCGCTCACTCCACTAGTGGTGGGCGGAAACCGATCGACCAAAAAGCAAGACCAGTCATGCGCAGTCCGGCGCGAAAAATGACCACAGCTCAAAAACTCAACTGCATTCAATACCAACGCGAGAAGACAAATGCTTACCGAGAAAAGTAACTATAAATTTCAAGCAGTTGTTGCCCTTGCGTTATAAAATAGATATTGTAATAAAATGATGTTGCGAGAATTTATCACGCAACATATCACCACCTCCTCCCGATAAAAAAAAAAAAATGTGGAACATATTTTTTTTTTTTTTAAATATCAAAGAGCATGCGATAAGCGGCTCAAAACGCACGAATTATGCGCTGATAATTAATTAAATTGCCTAACATGAGGCTAAATATAGAGTGTCTGGTGAGGATATACCTCAACAGAAAAATAAATATGTCTCAAAAAATATTCACATCGGGGAGGTGTCACCAACACACATCACGTTAGCATGTAAACACAATATACGTATGCAAGTTACTATAATCATCATTAAACAGCATACTCTAATATTGTCTTTAAAAATGGATGTACAAATCTGATAGGAAAATTTAAATAGTACATTCTTTGACATGTAATGACATAAGTACATAGTAAAGTTAAACTACATGACGATCCAGGACATATGCTCTGGCATTCCGAGGGTAAGTACACAATCTAGAACTCGTCATGCTTGATACTAGTAAGGTAAGTCCTCAGCTCAACAATGACATTCTGAGAAAGTACAAGCATTATAATGCTAATTAATAACTAATATGCTTCATAAGGTACAATACATTATTAATAATTGTGGCTGTTTAGTAAACTAACGGCCCTTATATTAACTACTCAGTCTTCCTCTATCATCTTAAAAAACGAACAGAAGAAGATGACAACAAAGCACGATAGTGTGTACATATAAAGTGAGTACAGATGTGCTAATCTATTGTAGTAATATAGGTGTGTTATGACTCTGTAATATATGGAAATATAGGACAGAAGTATTAGTTGGAGTCATGTGGGCATCTAGACAAAATGTCAGCCATCACATTATCCGCACCACGGATAGCTCGTACCGTGAAGTGAAAAGGTTGAAGAGCTATAGCATATCGAGTGGATCTCGAACTCTTCAAATTCTTAGTCTGAATAGCTGTAAGAGCTTTCTGATCAGTCTCTAGAATGAAATGTGCGCCCAGGAGGAATCTTTGTAGCTTTAGAATTGACCAAACCATCGCTAACAACTCACGGTCTAAAACCGAGTAGTTCCTCTCTGCCGCATTTAGTTTTCTAGAAATGTACATAACAGGATGCAGAGTATTTGCATATTCTTGCATCAGTGCTGCTCCAATCCCAGTGGATGAAGCATCACTCCGAAGAACAAAAGTCCTATCAAGAGTAGGTAATCTTAAGATGGGAGGAGAAGAAAATATATTCTTGATTTGGTCTAATGAAGATTGGCATTCTTCAGACCAACGGACCAGATTAGGCGAACCTTTCTTCAACAATGTTGAGAGAGGTGCCATGATCGAAGATAAATTTGGAATAAATCTCCCATAAAATTGAATTAAACCTAAGAGACTCCTAACTTGTTTCTTCGTTTTAGGAACAGAGATGTTCAGTATTTTTGAAGTATTGTGGTCTTCTGTCTTCAAGAGACCATGACCAACACGATGACCCAGGAAAGAGATTTCACCAAAACCAACAAAAGCTTTAGAAGGTTTCGCTGTCAAATTATTCTCATAAGTCATATAACCCTAAATAGTGATCTTCCCAGGTATCACTGAAGAGACAAGATTGTCATCTAAGTATGCGATGACATCCGAACGATGTGA